>VFFE01007518.1:1011207-1060368 GCA_008921705.1 Burhinus oedicnemus | reverse complement strand
GGGTTGCATCCACAAGGGCATCACCAGCAGAGATAAAGAAGTCGTTATCCCACTCTATTCAGTGCTTGTCAGGCCACACCTGGAATACTGTGTTCAGTTTTGGCCTCCTGTGGTGGTGCAACCCCCACCACCACCTTTGGCCACTCAGTACTTGGTGCGATTCCCCATCCCTGGGCCGCATACCAGCCTAGGAGATGTCAGGCATGAACTGCGAAAAATAAAAGACCAGAGCATTAAGTCACTCCCTTAACACGCCTGGCTCTTGCTTCCCCTGTCACTTGGGGATATCACTCCCTGACAGTCCAGTACAGCTGTACCTGGCTCATGGCCCAAAGGGATATGATACCAGAACTTGCAGACCTAACAAGTTTCGGGCTTGCACAACTGGTGGAAAGTACCAGAATATTCCATCGTCCGAGTTGGACCAGAGTGGAAAATTACCTGACGGAAGTCAATTATCTCGGATCCTATAAGTAGTGATTTTAGTGAAGACCCTTTGAGCTCTTCTGGATCGCAGTGAGCTGTGGCCAGTACCTCCCATGAGTCGGGACGCTGTCTCAGGTAAACTTTGTGAAGACTAAGGACCAGGGCAAGACAATCCTTCTCGAGCCTCAATTACCACCTGTTGAGGAAAGGGGTACCCGCTGACTCAATAATTCGTGCGATATTAAGAGGTCTTCGATCTCAGCGGTTATAAACTGCAGTGTGTGCATGTTTGTGTGTGTGTGTGTGTGCGCACTCATATGCTTTGTTTATATGTACCTACATTAATCTGAAATCTGTGCTTTTGCTCTCATATGTATCCGTATTGGTTTGGGATACCTTATAGTAAGTTAGTGTGAATCTTGTCATCTTCAAATCTGTAATCAAGTCGCTGTTCATTTATTTAGTTAAATCCCTTTGTAAATCTTTAAATCAGTTAGTGATTAAGCGTTGCTAAAACTCAATCCCTTGATCTGCCTCAAATCACAAATAAACCAAATTGCTGCTAAATCATAACTGTGTCTGATACTTCCATCCCGTGACATCCCCACTATACAAAAAAGATGTGGACAGGCTGGAGAGGGTCCAGAGAAGGGCCACAAAGATGACCAAAGGACTGGGAAGCCTGCCATGTGAGGAAAGGCAGAGAGAACTGGGTTTGTTCAGCATAAGAAAAGAAGGCTTAGGGGAGACCTTATCACCATGTTTCAGTGTTTAAAGGGCGGCTGCAAATAAGATGGGGACTCTCTTTTTACAAGGAGTTACATGGAAAAGGCGAGGGGTAATGGGTACAAGTTACTGCTGGGGAGATTGCGATTGGACACAAAAAGAAGATTTTTCACAATGAGAACAATCAGCCACTGGAATAACCTCCCCAGGGAAGTGATGGATTCCCCATCATTGGAAACTTTAAGATTCAGCTGGACAGGGTGTTGGGCCATCTTGTCTAGACTGTACTTTTGCCAAGAAAGATTGGACCACATGATCCTTGAGGTCCCTTCCAACCTAGTATTCAATGATTCTGTGATTCTGTGATTCTACGACTCTATGACTCTATTAATCTGTAGCTCAAAATAATCTGGTAATTATCTCCCTTTCAAGCAAAAATTCCTACAAAAAAGTAGATTAATTCTTCAAATTTTTAACGGCTTGTTGATTAGTGGTATCTCTTATTGGTTAGCGTGGTTGATTGTGCATGCAAAACTGCTAAGTACTGTAATGAAAGTGAAGCAATGTTGTAAGGGTCCATTGCTCTTACACTGACTGCAAATATGCAAAGACTTCTTTTTGCACTTGCTGAAAAATTGTCCTTGGAAGTTATTTTTAATTTAATAATAGCTTATAATAACGCTTCAACGTTAGGATAAAATTCTGATGGGATGAGATACTGATACTGGCACTCACAGTTTATAACATAACCTATGATAGCCTTCTCAATGTGGGGTGAAATTGTTGTCATACATGGAAATTAATTTAGAGACTGACTCAACTGGATGAATTGTCTTTAATCAGAATTTTTTGTCCCAAAAAACATCAGTCTGACTATTGTTGCAGACTCTTATTTTAGCTTTTCTTTGCTAATTGAAACAACATAATGCTAACTGAGGAGTGATATATTAGACTTATGAGTCAAAGTGCAGGATTACAATGAAACACAGATAGATGCTCTCCCTCCTCTGTTAACCTGTTGTACTAAGCAGAGCTCTTCAGTGATCAGTGGCCATGGTGCCACTATTCAGCTACGTATGCATGCACAGTGATACCTAAAAATAAGTAGGAAATGCAGCCAAATAAAAGGGTCTTTTGATAGGAATTATTGAGTGATTCTCATGCTCAGTGCATAAGACTCAGTAGGTGTGGTCAAAAGTACAGAAGAATAATATAATTATTTTTCTGAGCAGTTGGAAGAAGTTAATAGCTATAACGTTGTAGCTTAGTGTTTATGACTATGTATCCTTCTATAAGCTCTTCCCACAGCTTTGAAAACAGGATCTAGTAGAATCTGGATTCCTTAGTGCCTGGGTTCACTTTGAATGTCAATTATTATGTCTTTATGTCTATATTCACAATGTGTTACCATAGCATCAATATCACAAAAATAGTTTTCCTACATTTTGGAATAAATTATTATTAAAATAGCTGAAGAAAATTATTGATTTTCAACTTATTAACTGTAATTACTAGCACAGTAAAAGTTAGTGGTAGGATCATGAAAAATTCAGACTGGGGGGTGTCTCAGGTGGGTTTTAGTCCAATCTCTTGTTTCATGCAAGGTCAGCTACAGGATTTGACTAGGTTGCCTGGGACTGTATCCAGTAAGATCTTGAAAACCTCTGAGGGCAGAGATTATGCAACCTCTCTGGGCTGTTCTCATTGTGAAAAAGTGTGGTGGGTTGACGTTGGCTGCATGCCAGGTGCCCATCAAGCTGCTGTTCTCACTTGCCCTCCTCAACTGGACAGGGGAAGCAAATTACGACGAAAGGCTCATGCGTCAAGGTATGGAGAGGGAGATCACTCAACAACTACCATCACTGGCAAAACAGACTCAACTTGGGGAAATTAGTTTAATTTATTACTAATAAAATCAGAGTAGGATAATGAGAAATAAAACCAAATCTTAAAACACTCCTTCTTCCTGGGGTAAACTTCACTTCCAAATTCTCTACGTCCTCCCCCTGGAGTGGTGCAGGGTGACGGGGAACAGGTGTCGTGGTCAGTTCATCATGTGTTGTGTCTTCCACTCCTCCCTCCTCGCACGCTTCCCTTGCTCCAATGTGGGGTCCCTCTCAAGGGAGACAGTCCTCCATGGACTTCTCCAATGTGGGTCCTTGCCACAGGCTGCAGTTCTTCACAAACTGCTCCAGGGTGGGTCCCCCACAGGGGCACAAGTCCTGCTAGCAAACCTGCTCCAGTGTGGGCTGCCCTCTCCACAGGGCTACAGGTCCTGCCAGGAGCCTGCTCCAGTGTGAGTTTCCCACGGGGTCACAGCCTTCTTCGGACATCCACCTGCTCTGGCGTGGGGTCCTCCACATGCTGCAGGTGGACATCTGCTCCACAGTTAACTTCCATGGGCTGCAAGGTGACAGCATGCCTCACCATGGTCTTCACCATGGGCTGCAGGGGAATCTCTGCTGCAGCACCTGGAGCACCTCCTCTACCTCCTTTTTCACTGACCTTGGTGTCTGCAGACTTGTTTCTCTCACACATTCTCACTCCTCTCTTTAGCTGCAGTTGCACAGGGGTTTTTTCCCCCCTTCTTAAGTATGTTATCCCAGAGGCACTACCATTGTTGCTGGTGGGCTCGGACTTAGCCAGTGGCAGGTCTGTCTTGGAGCCAGCTGGCATTGGCTCTATGGGACATGGGGTAAGCTTCCAGCAGCTTCTCACAGAAGCCACCCCTGTAGCCCCCAAAACTTTGCCATGCAAACCCCATGCAAAAAGCTTTTCCTTATATCCAGTCTGAACTATCAGTTTATGTCCATTGTCTGCTGTCCTTCCACTGTGCACTGCTGTCAAGAGCCCGGCTCTGTCTTCTAAGTAACCTCCTCTTAGGCACCAGGTGTCTGCTGGTACGACTGATGGCAACCTCCTCTTCTCCAGGTAGAACAAGACAGAGATACTGAAAAACAAATCGTGTACAGCAGTGGTGATTCCATTCCCAACCCCTGCAAGTGTATGTAGAAGGACTTTTAAATGAGGTTAGGGTTTTTTTGTTGTTGTTGTTAACTTTTGCTTCAAGTAATTGATTAATCGTAGTGAAAATCATGCTATCAGTGTAGAGGTCCAGGAATTCATTTATAAAATGAAGATATGCTTTCACATCATGTTAGATTATTGAAATGTAGTTCATTGGAAAAGTTAAGGGCCGACTTTTTACTAACTTACACTGCAAATGTCAAACCTGTTGACCTGTATCTTTAGACATTTAAATATCAAAAGTCAAAATATAGTTTGGGGAAGAAAAGAATATGATTATAGTTACCAGGAAATTCTTAGAAAGCTCTAAGAAAAATTACAAAAACAGGCAAACCAATGTTTTTTTCTTATTTATTTGCAATAAGCCAGTGTTGACATTTATTAAACTTTTAGAGAAAAGTTGGGAACTAAACTAGCTTGACTGAACCCTCTTTTGAAGAGGGGAGAACATTCTAGCCCCTTTCTAACAAATTTCAACTTAAATGTCTTTCCAGATTTTTCCTTCCGTGTTGCTTCAAAACTTATTTTGACTGATTCAGTGCAACTAGATCATTACACACATACATTTTTTATTTTTTTATTCAGAAAATATAACACTGGGCTGTCTTAAAAAGCAAAGGTGAGATTTTCTGTAGGTGATTTTAAACCAGGCAGTTTCAAAGATGGGCACATATTATTCTAGCTCTCTCTACTAAAACCAGTTTTTAATTTAGCTCATTCCTTTTTGATTTTCATATATATATGACAGTCAAATTATTCAATATTCATGTTGAAATATATATGAAACAAACACACTTGTATTTAGAAGTGAATTATCATGAGTTTACTTAAACAAAGTTACTGCAGTGTGTCAATATCATTTACACGAAAATAAATGTTTTTCTTGTAATTATTTTGACCTGTAATATGAGACAAATAGTTTGAATATAAAAATAAAGCCCCATAAGATGAATTAAAACCATTTTAGTCATATTCAATGAGAGGGTATTTTTATGCAAAAACAAAAAATGTAATTTTAAAATAGTGTAAAATAAGTTAAGCAGATGTCCGGGACTGTTTTTTAACATTTCAATATTTTTTTCCTTTGTAATAAGGAAACAAGATATATTTTACATAAGTTAAAAGGCTGTCATATTTAATGTGATAATGCCTAATTGGGTTTAGAAAGATCTTTTTTTGTAAAGCAGAAGGAAGTTACATAGTTTCATATTTTCAAGAGAAAATAGTTACTGCAAAGACAGTAAGGATAAATATTTTTTGCTGGAGTACCAATTAATGCTGGGGAGTTGTAAGACTTGCAATTTTTGATGTCAGTGTTACAGTTATGACTGTTTGCAACAACCCAAAAGTTCACATCTACTTCCTCATTTCAGGCTAGTGAAAAAAAATCTTTATTTGGATAATCATTCTAAAAATCAAAATTTTTAACATTTTTTGTTCAGTTATTTTTATTACAGTATTTGTCTCCCAAAGAGGTTTTGAAAAGTTTAAATCAACCTGTGAAATGCTTTGGTGCTTTTAAAATTGTCTATTTTCATGAAATATTTGGTACAATGTTTTTTGCAAACAATGATTTGTATCCTAAGTGTATCAAGCCTACTTTCTGATCTGTTACATGAACAAAAGCATGTATTTATTTAATAGAATTGAAGATTATATTCTTATGAATAGTATGATAGTAACATTTTCCATTCTAAGGAGACCTTCCACCTGTGAGCATAATTTCCTAGTGCAGTTCGTCCTTGACCCTTGGTACATCTAGGACAAAACCAAGAAAAAGAATAATCATAATTTTTTCTTGTACTTCATTCTTATAACTTTCTAAATGGCAGAACTTTGAAAGCTGCTCAAGTTTGGAAATGTTAGAAATGACGCTTTCTTGACTTCAGAAAACTGACATCAGACATTGCTTTTACTGTTGTTCTTTAGGAAAAAACGCTCAGACATTTGATGTGCACATATTTTACAAAATATTTGCCATCCAGAGCATACATGTTTTTTCTTAAATTCTTGGTTTTTTTTTTTTTTTTTTTATAGTCCTTTATTATTTTATCTTTGAAAACTTCCTATTGTGGGAGGAAATAGTATTGTGATCTCTCCTAGCTGACATTTTCATAAATAATGAGGTGGAAATCCAACTATTTTAAAGATGGTCATTGTAATTGTGTTTTTGCATTCATGCCAGTGTTACTCAGATATTTGCATTCTGCAGATGTTTTTGTAGAAAGCAAAATCCTTTGGGTTTTTTTCATTGTCTACTAACATTCAAAAGAAATTTAAAAAGTTTGATTTATTATTGCAGGTGCAATGTCTTCCACTCTTTTGAAATAGGTATGCTTAATAAATAGAAATTTTTTTTTTTTTTTTCAGTAGTAGTATCTTGATCAGTTAGGTGTGTTGGACCTTCATTGTATAAATATGAAATCTTAAATAAAATAAACATTGTTAGATGAAGTTGGTGACAGAGGGTTGCCTAAGAACCCCAGTAGGATGTTAGGGGTAAGGGTACCAATGTGAAAACTCATCATTAAAAATCAACTCAGCACTCACAATCAGTCATTGTTAAAATGCAAAGCTGGCTATCAAAGATTTCTCTATAGACTAGAGGACTTTTGGTCCCTGCTATTGGTATTTGGGACAAATGTTCCAAAGGTATGGGAGCACAAGATTAATTGATATGAGACTAAGGTGTACAGAATTAATTAATGTGAGAGACTGAGAGCTAGTCAATACAAGCATACAGATATATGGAATAAATTAATTGATATTTTGGGACAATCTGTATTATCAGTGGCACTCCATGCAAAATAGATTTGATAGTATGTAAAAATATGAATTTTCACAACCTTTTAACTCCACTGTACTTGAAGTAAACATTACAATTAATTGGTATAATGACGAATGTGTTGAAAAGACTAAAAGCACATGAACTTTTCAGACTAATAAAATATCTTTCTTACTGCTATACCACAAAAATATTCTGTTGTTAAATAATTACTAAATATCAGTTCCATAAATTTTTGGTCGACAATTGGTCAAAATGAAATAGAAAAGAAAACAGGGAAGATATTAAGTTTATTCTATTATTTGGCTTGTAGTTTGTTTTATTTCTGCTATGTTTCTATTATTTCAATAAAAGTATCGAAGCTTTTAGAAATTATGAAAGATATGTAAAAAATATCTGGCCTTGGATCATTTTGATGGATCCCTATATTTAAAAGTGCTTTGGAAAGATTCAAATGAGACTCCATCAAAAGACTGAAATTAACCTCCCAGATAAGATTAATGAGATTAATAAGTCTGAGATGTTATAGGTGTCCTGTGTAATGGGTTCAAAGCACAAAAGCAAACCCACAGAAGCATGAAAGTCCTTTATTCTGAGTGTGGGAAATGGTAAGTTTTTGTTAATATACAGTGTTTCATGAAGTTGAGATTCATTGCAGCTTCCTTATTCTGTTTCATAAGGCATTAAAACACATATTGTGATTTTAAAAGATTTATAGCAGGTTTCTTTTCCCAGTAGCTTACTGTTGTTGAGGGTGGAAGCGTGGTGTAATAAAATCTCATAGGAAGACAGACAGCCTTTAAGACTACCATGGAAAAGTAGACAGTGAGCCCTCCCTTTCTGGGACCCATTCTTTAAGCTGTTGACCACTATACCCTAGCCCAAGGAAGCAAACTGGGAATTCATTTAACTTTAAGCATGTTCTAAAACACTGAGAGGAATCACTTAGGTTACATGAGTGCAAGATCTACTGCATTCAAGTTACTTCCACCTCCCACCCAGGAATAAGATCAGAGAAGAAGATAATGTGGTTTCTTTTGCTTTTGTGAAAGTTACAGACTTTGTCTTGTATTAGTATGAAGCAGTGATTCTCTGTATCATTAATTTAACCTTCAGAGAAAGTCAATTTACTATCTGACATTACTTTTTCCTGTTCGCTGTATCCCATTTATTTTATTTAAGTCAAATTAATGTTGTAAGAAGTGTTTTCCATACTGTATACAAGGGGTGTCTTGTGATATCACTTTCCTAAGTAACTCTTTCTGCCTATTTTATCCCTGTTATCCCAGTCTAACTAACTCAGCAGATATGGAACAAAACACTTGTCCAAAAAGTTGTTCACAGACTGCAGCTTATCTGGGAAAAAAACATTAAAAAAAAAGGAAAAAAAGAAAACAAACCAACAAACTCAGTAAAAATAACATTTAAACTCCTTCCCAGAAGTTTACATTTATATTATTGGTGTCTCAGTTTTCAATAACCACTACCTGATGAGAGTTTACAGGTAGAGTTGTTTTGCATTTTTTTTTGTCTCATTGTCATTAATTAAAATTTCTATTGTGAATGGATTCAGTATGGCACATTGACCTTTTGGTTAAAGTGTGAGGTCTAGGGTAACATTAAGCAGAATTACGTTTTTCTAGAGCAAAGTCCAATAATGAAAATACATTTTTAACCACCACCTCAAGCTTTGTATAACTAGAACTTTAGCTTGTTGTGGCATCTTTTGTGTATATAGACAAATTCCATGCATATTTTCTACTCAAAACTGCTTGTTGTTGGATTATAAGAGACATCTAATTCAGTTAATTCCGTTGTTATTTTACAATGTACTACATGTACGATTCATATCAACTGAAAGCAGAAATGAAGCTCCAGAATACTTTCTGTGCCTTAACCTGAGGACTGAGAAAAAATTAAGAACTTAGCTCCTACAAATTTATGTCTGAATGTAGACTGGTTGGCCATGTCCATTGCATTTTAAACTGTGAGTGAATCACAACAGATAACTAAAACTTGTAAACTGAAATTTTTTTTCTGTGTATAGGAGAGGAAAATGTTTTAGTTGTCACAAACTTAAAATAATTAAAACATGCTTAAAAACACAAATTGTTTGAATTTTATATATTTGGGGAGATTTTCTCTCTTCAGTGAAGGCAATTTAACCTGAATTTGAAAGTTTCAGAGTATACTAATATGGAAAAAATGTACAAAATGTGCTTTGATGATGATTTGTTCAGCAGTACTGGGAAATATCAGTGCATTCCAGTTTCATAAAGGGAAATGCTAAAATTTAGCACCATGGGTTTGAGACATTGGACTCACACACACAGACTGAAGCCATTTTCATGGACTTCAATACAGTCAAGATATATTATTAGAAGTCTAAAATAAAGGAAATTTAGGGATGGAAAGGTCTCTAAGAGATTAACCCCTTCAGGCAGGTATGCATGTATAAATGGTTCCTGATAGGCATGAGTATAACCTATTTTTATTCTCTAAATATTGCCAGTGAATGGGATGTTTCATGTCTCATTGATTTCTTTTATTTTTTTCCCTTAAAGATTGTTCCCCAAATAGTAGAGTTTGAGCAGTCTTCTGACATGTCAGTGGTACATGATGCACTATGGTCATCAGTTACCTGAATGAACGCTCTTCTGCCCTAGAGCCTGTGGTCCCACTCTGTTCTGGCTCCCATTCCCACTGGCTTCTGATCATTTGCAGCGGCTCTCCTGCCTCTGCTCCAGCCCATGCTTCTCACCCCTACTGTCTCTGCCTTGTTCTGTTTACTTTTCTCATCCTTTTATCTTCATGCCCAGCTTTTTTGTCTTCTCTGCTTGCCTCTTGCTTCCTTCCTCAATCTGCCCTGTAGATACTAGTGAGGGAATACCAAGGGCATAGCATGGATAAGGGGGAGTCATGAGAGCAAATATGGTTGAGATCTAGCATATGTTGCTTCTGCAGGCAAAAAGATTTGTTGGAGCTCTTTGGCAGCAATGCTAGCTGGGAGCAGAAGTGAGCTGTCACAGGAGAAAGCAAGAAGGGAAGAAAGAGAAGATACTAGAAAGGAAGGTGTATGTTCCCCAGATGCAAATTATTTTTTTTATGATTCTGGGAATTACTGCAGATAAGAATAATTGTAGTGAAAGCCTCACTGAGTTTCTGCTGCCCTGTGATAGAGCAGCTCCAGCACAGATGGAACCTGCAGGATGCTTAGGTGATAACTCTAACAAGATCCTAATTATGTATGAACTCTGCTTATTTTGAAGCTTGATGATTCTGTAGTATATAGATGACTATACTGATACATATCTAGGACAATTAAAGGACTATACTATATTTCAAAGCTGTTCTTCATCAGCTCAGGACAAGTAGATTTTTCAGTGAATGTTGTCAGATTTTTAGTTGTTTTTTTTTTAACATGGGCAAAACTATTTAGTTTCCACCGATCCTGGCATACACCAAGAGCTTCCTCATTCTGCTCCGTAACAGTTAACTTCAAATAGTTACATTTTGGAAAAGTATAGGCAGTAGAAAAGGATTATAAAAAATAAATACATACTGGCAATCCTGAAATGTACTTACCGTGTATAAGTAATAAATTCTTTTTGCTTTTCCCTTTCCAAAATAAAGGAATCATTTACCTTATCGTTCAGTGGTTCATCTCAAGTATAATTTAAGCACTGACTGTTATAGCAGGTATGTATAGCATGACTACTACTAGCAAAAGAAGCGTAGACTAATTATCTAAATCAATTATCAAAAAATAATTATTCTGAGATTGAAGAATTCTGATTTATATGACAGATATAAAAGCAAAAAGTATGCAAACCTAAAACCTAAAGTCCATAATGCTGAATACCAGTAAACTACACTATTTCAGATGCTCATTCCTCTTGAAGTTAATCTTTCACGCAGTGAAGTCAGAATGTAGGAGCAATGTTTTCTGGAGGGTATATTTGAAAGTAAGATTCGATAACTACCATTTGGCATGGGGTTTATATTCTGATGAATTTAGCATGTGAATTCTACCTTTATTGTTGGAAATTATTGACATGGATATACATGAACAGTTTTTTGTTTGTCTTTAAGTAAACCAAAGTAAATTTTCATATTTCATTAAAGCTTTTAAGTTTGAATTTGAGAGTCTGACCTCAAATTAGAAATTTAACCTCAAATCTCTGGAACATCATAATCATGATGTATAGTGAAAATCAAGCTGAATGCATGAGAAAAATCATTGCCTCCCAGATGCTGAACAGTGTTTATTCTGTTGCGAATGCCAGGTCAGATTCTCCTGCTCAGTGCAATGCAACACCAGCTGAAGTACTTTAATTTATTTTTAACCCTGTGGACAAACTGGTCTAATGAGGTACTGTAAAATGTTATCTAATTTCTGTTAAACATGCTCCTCAGATGTAAATAAAATGTTCTCAATGGAACATTAAGAACAGACATTTTACCCACAATACTTTTCATTTTTTCGATGATGACTAGCAGTTTCCATGTCAACTACATACAGTGAAGAGGTTTTGGTGCCATACAGTTTACAGAACCATCTGTGTACTCCAAGGACAGCTTGATGTGCACTGAAAATGCAAACTTGTTTTGTGAAAGGTTAAAGTGGCAGAAATATATATCAAAAATTATCTACTGATATTCCCAAAATGAATTTTCCAGCTGTTCATGTCAAATTCTTTTTGTTATTATTTGAGAATACCATTTAACTTTAGAAGAAAGTTATAAGCCTAGGAACACTGGAACATAAAAAAGTCTTTTGTTTTGTTTTGTTTTTTTAAGCAAGCTGTGATAACTATGTGCTGTAGGCAACTAGACAGAATCTGACTTAAGCTGGAACGGAATAGTCACTTGCAACTAACAATATCCATTGAGGGTGTTCTTTATGTAAAACAAGATTCAGCTTGCAATACTATTCAAAGTCACATCAATCTCAGAGAATAATTGAAGCAAAGAAATATTATTTTAGAAATTAAATTCAAGAGGGTCTGATTCTACAAAACAGTTTGCTGTTGTAGAGTGAACTCATCTTTCCCTCAGAGGAGCTTTACTACGATCATGTTCTTATTATAGTTTTGTTGCTAATTTTCTTTTTAGTCTTGTGAAATTTTTATTACTTCCTGCACAGAGGATCATTTGCAGGAGCTTCAGATTCCCTCTTCCATTTGCTCCATATCCAACTATGGATATTAGACACAAGCATTAAGCTTTCCTGCTGCAGGGTGCAGAGTTACAGCTCCTGGTTCTATTTTAAACTGGAAAAAACCAAATTATTTCTAGCTCTTTGAAGAAGTGATTGACATTCAAGGTGGGATTCACTTATTTTGACTTCATCTATCTTGGTTTAAACACATAGTTGTCTTAATCCCTTTATATTTCATGGAAACAAGCCGCTCTAGAAGGCAGTAGTTCTTACCTACCATAGAGCATAACTGAATATAGAGGAAACCCAGAGAACTCTCTTAGATTAGGCTTAATTTTTAGAGAGCTACATTTGGGTACAATGAATTCTACCCTTGTTCCGAGGAGACAATTACAGGCTGTGGATCTCAGATAGATGAACAGGATTTTTGAGATATGCTTGTACCTGGTATGATGGTCTAGTTGCAGCTAGAAATGACTCCCTGCAGAACACAGAAATAACCTGAATTGCTGTTGTCAGATGTTGTTTGAAATGAGTGTTTCAGTCATCCATACACAATTGGAAATACAACACAGGACCTACAAGAGACCCACTTCTTTTTGAAGTGGCAGCTGCAGTCTTGATGAGTTATATGAGGCATCTCAAATGACACACTAGGTGCATAATCTTGACTAACTTCTAGCTTATAAGTAAACATTTTAATTTAGGGAGAAGTGAATTTCGGTCTTGTTATCTTCCTGGGCTAATTAATTTTAATTACAGATGCAAAGGACTTTTACAGAAAGGAATGAGAATGCCAGTTTTTATCTTCTTTGCATAGCAGGGCAATCTTCTGAGAGTTCTTAGATCTAAGTTTGAATCTCCTGATGTGAAGAAGAAATTGATGCTATGTCTCTTTCTCTGTATAGGTGCTGAAAAAAGACTATCATAAAAAGAAAGGAGGAAAAGGAAGCAGCTTGACTACCGTTGTCCCTGAATTTGGAAAGAAATATGTTGTGGTTTCTCCTCTGACTTTGAAATGACTACATATAATGCCCCAAAAGTATAAACTGCCAGACACACAGGGACCTTATGGACTGAAGTAAGGAGAAACTTAGAAAGCAGCATATACTCAGCATTTCTTAATGGGTAGCCTAGACCACTCAGCACTCAGCATACCAATTTTAAGATCCAAAGTTGAGGCCTGTAGATTTCCCTGTGCTTTACATCAGGATGTTGGATATTGAATTCAGGGTTGGATTTCTGACATGCGAGTCTGGTGCCTGAATCTCATTTTGGATCTAATCCTAGGTCTTACTTCTCCAGCAATTTTCTGCTTTTGGATGAAAAATTAGCTTTTGCACCACTTTGGCAAAAGCAAAGAAGATGCAAACAGCTGGATCTCCCATTAGAATTTTATTCCTTAGAAGAATATTATAATTTTTAGATTTCATTGATTTCGGTAAAATTTTGCTAAAACAAAACAGGAAGGAGTATTTCTTTATCAGTAGTAGTTGGTGTCATATATGCTGACTGTTTCTTAGACATTCCTTAAACATTGTACCTTTTCAAAATATTTCTGCTTATTCATTGTTAAATTAAAAAGCAAAGGTATTTGTATTTAAACAAGAGCTCCTTCCCTTCACAATCAATAATCTTTCATGAGTTTGATCCTGCAGCCGAGTCATTATTTTGAAATAATAGTGTCTTACCCATTTCTATGGCAATAAGCAATGCTGGTATCCCAGTCTGAAGCCATGACCATTCTTCCCCACCATGACCCCCAACAGTTAAAATTACCATGAAGATTTTCATTTCTTCTGTTCCTATCATGGTTTATTATGTTTCATTGTTTCTCCCTAATGCTATGAGCCTGGCAGTTCTGCCCCAGCTCTTCCATTTTATTCCAATTGAAACATAATGAATGAAATAATTTGAATCGATTAAAAATAATACAGTTGTCTTAAGGCTGTGTTGATTTACTGCCTTCCTTCCATTTCTCTTCTCTTGATATTCCCTTTGTCTTCTGGTTTCTTTCTTTTTTATCTCTGTACCTTTTTCTTTTATGGCAGGGTTACAAACCTTTTTCTTTCTTTTATCCCTTGCCTCAGCAGTGATTTTTCATTGCCTTCATAGCTGCTCTGTAAGGATTTGCAGCTGCATTCCCATGGCTCCTCTTCATCCTGGCAGCAACCCACACAGTTTTTTTCTAACAGCTCTCGCCTGCTTGTTGTAAGGGTGGGTGTCACATCACTAGTCTGTCAGTGCTTTTGTTAATTAATAGAGACAATGTTAATTGAGGAGTGATTTTGTTAATAGATGTGTTAAACCTCTAAATACACCCTGTATGAACTCAGTGTTTTCTGTAATCAGAACATTTTCCCACTGAGCTGGTTCATGCAATTCATAAAAGTTTGGTGCCTTCTGGCTTGCATTCCAACTGCCTACCAAGCATTACAGTTTGGGTTTAATGACAAACTTGATGCCAAAATCAGAGCAATTTCTGAAGCCTGACTGAAGACTCAGAAAAATCTGGATGAACCTGACTCATTCTTAAGTAAAAGTGGGCTGCTTCATGTCTGTTGTTGCAAACCACTTAAAATTCAGTGGTTGTCCAGAGATGGTTCAAACTAAGACAAAAAGCACTTTATTCAGTTTCGTACTGATAACTCCCACCATACTACACTATTAAGGCATTACTCTGTTACTACTACACTATTAAGACATCCTTTAATTGGACTACAATTTCCTGTTACCATGGAGAACATTCTGGCACATAAGAGCTCGGAATGAAGTTGAATGCTTTTTAGCATTTAAAATAGGCAGTCTCAGTTTTGGAGTCTGTATTTAAAAAATTGCAGAACGTGCCGTATTTAATTTCTAGAGTGCAGTTAGCCACATAGGAAGCTAAAAGCTGAGAATAGAAGGTGAAGGATGGTAAAGGCTTTTGCCCAAAAGAAAAATGTGTGTGACAAAGGCAGACTTCTGG
This sequence comes from Burhinus oedicnemus, assembly GCA_008921705.1. Taxonomy (NCBI): domain Eukaryota; kingdom Metazoa; phylum Chordata; class Aves; order Charadriiformes; family Burhinidae; genus Burhinus; species Burhinus oedicnemus. Next base: position 1,045,275 of record VFFE01007518.1, on the reverse strand, counting down.
ACCATCCTATTTGGTTGCTCTGTATACTTAACAAAGCAAACAACATCCCTAGAACACAATTCATCCTGCCCCTAGGCAGACATCCAAACACCAATGACCCTTCACCAATTACAAAAAGAAGTAGCTCTGATTCAGATACATAACCACTAGGTATCTACACCCAGGAGATATTCTAACCATGGAATATGTCATATATTAACTATTAACTACTAATTAAATCTGAACAGAGACAGCTGGATGAACCACTAGGTGGGCAAATGCCATTGTCTTGAGTTCTGTGGTTTGAATTTAAGATTATGGATTTGCTTTTCTTCTCTTCTGAATTGTTTGTTTTTGTTCACAAACCACTTTGCTGTGTTTTTAATCCCCGTTAGGCATATAAGATCCTTTTTTGTGGGATGTGATTATAAAAGGTTACAGTTTTTAGGCTATCATTGTGACATACCTTGCCATACCTTGAAACAGTTATTCTCTGTGAACTTATCTCAATGATTACTGTTAAGAAAATTTCTTTACCGAAAGAGTTATCAAACATTGGAACAGGCTGCCCAGGGAAGTAGTTGAGTCACCATCCCTGGAGGTATTTAAAAGAGTGTATATACGGTCTTTAGGGACATGTTTTAGTGGTGGACTTGGTAGTGCTAGGTTAATGGTTAGACAATGATCTTAAAGGTCTTTTCCAACATAAACAATTCTATGATTCTATGATTCTAAAATCTGCCTTCATTTTGTACTTATCATCCTAAAGAAAATAATAGGAGACTGGTTTTGTGACACCACCTTCAGTTATGAAACAATTCTTAAGGTGGTTGTCTTCAATGTGGTTTCGTAGGACAAAGCATTGCATGCATGGAATTTGTTACTGTGAAATTAAAAAAAAAAACCTTTCTATTTTCAGTTCAATTTAGAGGAGCAGTGGGAGAGAAAAAGGAATTGAAATAATAAAATTGACAAGTAGAAAGGAAAAAAGATAGAGGAAATATTTTCCACCTGTTACAAATAATGAAAAGTAATTTAAAAGCTACTTTGCAAAAAGGAAAGAAGCAGGGCCTTTTTATCTGTTTAACACCACACTTATGATTCTTCTGAGCACCTTTCAAAACAAATTACTTTTGAGTTTTTCATGATAAATTTTATAACTTTTTTTCTTTATCATGCGTAATTACAATATTTATAATGACTGCAAAGCTTGAAAGAAAATATTGTACTTGCATATTTTTTATATTAAGAAAGAAAAGGCTGTGACTTTCAGGAGTAGAACTCCCTATTAAATATCAATAAAAAGCAAATGAATTAACACAGTGCCTGATAACACACAAAAAAATCTGTTAATTAGTTGCATTTAAGTTATATTACAGAAAAAGGAAAGCACTTCTTTCTCTAGAAATAGGACTTTTGTAAAGTGGTTTGTAAAAATTGCAAGACAGAAATTATTGTAATCAAAAGAAATTTTCATCTTTTATTCTGCTGGTTTTTTGGGTTTTTTGGCTGTCAATGGAAAACAACCTTCACAAATGTAAGATATCTAGTGTAACATTATTTTATTTTAACATATTAATATAAGGAATAATAATTAATGGATATGTCTAGTTGTTCTGATTTTAACAATGACAGTGAAGTTTGGCTTTGATTAATTTTCTTAATGCTATTCTTAAATATCTGGCAACAATCAGTATATCAAGACATAATACTGTAGGTTGATATCTTCTTTCCTAAACTAAAGAAAATATCACCCACAAGTCTTTTGGGATTTTTGGATTTGGGTTTGGGTTTGGTTTTTTTTTTCCCCTCGGTACAGTTCATTAATTAGTTTGGTTTTTTTTTCAGTTGAGATGACTGAAAATTCTAGTTATTTTTTGTGGAATATTTTGAAAACATAAATTTCAATATCATCTTTTGGCATTAGTATCTAACAGGTCTCATTTTCTGAAATAGCCTCAAAATATATGAATATCTATTCTGAAATGGATAATGACATGTAGAGAATAGACTTATATTGACTTTTAAATAGCATTTTCATTAAAACAATATATTTTAATGAGCAAGCCATTTTTACTGAAAAGAAAAATTGTTCCTAAATAGACTACTCACTTTTAATGGCATACACTGAAACAATTTTTGACCAAAGTCAGAAGGCCATCACTTGCAGCAGTAATATTAATGGGCTAAAAATAAAAAAAATCAGATTTTTTTTCCAGTTGCTTATGCAATTCACTGTTGAAATTCTCCAGCAAAGGGCTTTTTTCTGTTTATTTGTTTCACAGAACACAGACATTTGATCTATATTTTCCCTTTCAAAATATGAGACTATCACTGAGTCACACCCTGGTTTACTATTCCAGATCATTCACCCATGTTTTTGCACTTTGACTCTTTGAAGTATATCTAAGAAGTCATATTTTTTTTGATAAATTACTGAGGACAATCTCTCCTGTGCTTTTAGGAGACACAGAGCACAGGTTGTATAGCCCAGAATTTGAGGATAACAATTTGGTGTCACCTGATCCTATTTACAGAGATGTTCAGACAGAGTTAGTCTTACTGTGTTTATCAAGGTATAGATATTATTTACTTCTTAAAAAACTGTTCTGTATAGCTTCCTAACAGCAGGTTTGATTTCATTCTTATCATTGCTGGTGACATTTTCAAAGTAGGTATCGATATGTTGCTGAATAATTTAGCTCTACTCTACTGGACTAGGACCTGCTCCCATGATTGCTCAAACTATGAACATTTTATTTCACTCCTGGGGTCTCTCTTGGATTCACAAAACTACAGCGTTCCTAAATAAAACATAAGTCCAGCTTTGACTCTAGGGACTAGTCACAAAAAGTAATGTAAACAAGGTAACACAAACATTTGGCTTGACCCACACCTTATGCAGTGTTCCAAAACTGTCACAGCAGGTTTGGCACGCTTACAGGTCCCTATACCACACCACAGGGTATGTAACACATACCAGAAGTTCATGCTATACGAAAAATATTTCGGTAGGATGCAGCATTACTATTGCAACATTTCACACATTACACTGGGATGCTGGGTGGGGTTGGGGGGGCGGTGATAAAGAAAAAACAAAACAAAACAAAACAAAACAAAAACCCCCCACATCATAGAAAATAATTATTATATCTACTACATCTTAGTGTCACAGAAGTGGTGGATGGGGCTAGAAGATCCAATGCTGTACAGTGCAATGACCTGGATGAGGGGACAGAGTGTACCATCAGCAAGTTTGCTGATGACACAAAGCTGGGAGGGTTGGCTGACACACTAGAAGGCTGTGCCGCCATTCAGTGAGACCTGGACAGGTTAGAGTGTTGGGCAGAGAGAAACCTCATGAAGTTCAACAAGGGCAAGTGTAGGGTCCTGCACTTGGGGAGGAATAACCCCATGCACCAGTAGAGGTTAGGGGCTGACCCACTGGAAAGCAGCTCAGTGGAAAGGGACCTGGGAGTCCTGGTGGGCAACAGGATGACCATGAGCCAACGATGTGCCCTTGTGGCCCAGAAGGCCAATGGCATCCTGGGGTGCATCAAGAGGAGTGTGGCAAGCAGGTGAAGGGAGGTTATCCTCTGCCTTTACTCTGCCCTGGTGAGGCCGCACCTGGAGTCTTGTGTCTAGTTCTGGGCTCCCCAGTTCAAGAAGGACAGGGAACTACTGGAGAGAGACCAGCAGAGGGCTACAAAGATGATCAAAGGAATGCAGCACCTCTCATGAGGAAAGGCTGAGGGACTTGGGTCTTTTGAGTCTGGAGAAGAGAAGGCTCAGTGGGGATCTCATCAATGCTTTTAAAGATCTAAAGGATGAGTGTCAAGAGGATGGGGCCAGACTCTTTTCAGTGGTGCCCAGTGGCAGGACAAGGGACAACAGGCACAAGCTGGAACACAGGAAATTCCACCTGAACATGAGGAGGATCTTCTTTGCTTTGAGGGTGACAGAGCACTGGATCAGGCTGCCCAGAGAGGCTGTGGAGTCTCCTTCTCTGGAGGTATTCAAAACCCACCTGGACGCCATCCTGTGCAACCTGCTTTGGCAGAGGGGTTGGACTAGATGATCTCCAGAGGTCCCTTCCAACCCCTACCATTCTGTGATTTTGTGATTCTGTCTACATAGTAGACTATCTAATTTTCTGTGCAAGGGAAAATCTCTTTCCCCTCCACAGAAAGCCTTAAATAGTGTCATTGCAAGCTACTTCTCATCACTTGTCCTAGGGCTAGGGGTCACTCCCTGGGTCCAATGCACTTAGCCATGTAGATTTAGCGGAAGTATGTTTGTAATGGTAAATAAGAAAGGGCAGAATATTTTGGTCATATAATGCTATGTCTGTAAGATTCCAGCCCTGTTCTCATTCTCTGCAAGCAAGTGGCACAGCTTACAACATGTCCATATCACTAAGCAGGACATCACATCCATAGTTACTATTAGGACCAGTCTGTAGCTACTGCTCTTCCACGAACTATGTTGAGCCCCATGTGGGAGACCGTAGCTGATTCCAAGCAGAATGGATGTGAGCAGACAGTGCCACTTGGCTCTAAGAGCCAGTGCAACTATGGTCTTTGTTAATATAATGCAGATTTCTCTGCACTATAAAGTGTCATGAAAAATGAGTCACACATTTATTGGTTTTTCAACTTCTTATTCTACTACTGTTTCTATACGGGTTTCTAGTATTGCTTCTATTCCAGTTTACTCCAGACTCAGACATGGTAACCCAAATGAAATAACACAGAGGAATTGTCAGTTCTATTTTTTGTGACTCAATGTTTCTTTTATGTACTATTATAAATTACACCATACTTGCTTTTTTTTTCATTTTGCGTTTTGTCTACCTGATCTATTTAACTTTCATGTTTTATCCCTCCTGTTGAGTACAAAGTAGGAATTTCATTTTCGTTTAGACGTCATAGCTTACTTTTTTTCTCTTTCAGAGTCTCATTTTGATTTGTTTATCCACTTGTTTGACTTTTCTAGCTTGACTTTTGTTATACTTATGTCCTTGTTGGGGTTTGAAAGGTCCCCTGAATAACTGTAATCTGCAAATAGTATTAACATAATATTTGTTCCCTCCTAAGTGCTCTAATAAACTTGTTAAATAAGAATGTTTGTGACACAGTTGGCAAGTTCCTGACCTAAAACATGTCAACTCAAGCCACACAGTTTAAGAGATCTATTTATTATGAACAACTAAACAAGAAAAGTTTTAGTTTCTATTTTTCTTTGGGCATTTACCATTTCTTTTAATAAAATTCCCTGACATACCTTCACTTAAAAGTTTGAAAAGATAAAATTTAATTAAATTACACTGAACCGTCTTTTTAATGAATGGAGTAAAAGAAGAGGAGGAAAACGAGAGATTTCTGAACTTCCCAGAACTAGGGGAAACCCAATTCACTATTATAGCATTGAAAGCATCCCCAAATATTAGTTCTGATCTCATACTCCTGCTGTATATCAAAAAATATTAAGACTCATGAAATTATTTAGTTGTCTTATTCTTCATTGGTTGACATTTCAGATGTCCAAGTCCAAAATTCAGTCTGAACTGCTACATCGCTCCAATTGCTCTTTGTTTGTATATAATTTCTGAATAAAGCTCTAGCAAGCATGCACAGAAATCCTTCTGTCTTGGAAGTACCCAGAGACTCTTAGTTCTTTTTTTGTACCTGACATGCAAAAATCATCTCTGTTTCCAAGTCTCATTTGGTAGATACTCTCACAAAGTATCTACTGGATTTAAGCTAGCACAGACCTCAGCCTTGCTCCTTTTTGATTGCTTAGTGATTAAATAATTCATTCAGGATATAGGAAACCAAGACTCAATTCCTCTCTTTGCTTCTGGGGATTCTAACCTGCACTTCTCATGTGAATGCGCTAAATTAGGGCATGTTCTGCAATGGGGTAATTTCAGTCTGTCCTGCTCAATCTGTTCCATTGTACATAGTCTAGGTAAATATTTTTTAGCCTGGAGAGAGAACATGCAAAAGCCAGTAAAAGGTTTTGGCTCTTGGCTATTAGACTGAAAACTCAGTTTAGACTCCCTGCACAGGGGATGGATAGAATGAAGTACCTCAGATTAGAGGTCCAAAATGTTGCATTCAGGTGAGATGTTACTAATAGCTTGCCAATGAGAAATGCTACAGAGATCCTACCTTCCACAGGGCACATGTGTCTCATCCCTAATCTTAAAAGCCATCACCAAACCAATTACAAATACTCTCTTAAAGCAGCAATTAGAGATTAAACATTTCTTTTACAGCAGAATTTGTGTGGGTTACAGCAGTGCAAGATTGCACTTTGATGCTGAAAACAGGTTAAGCTGCCCCACTAGTGGCACCTCAAAAGACCCAATGCCTTTCTCAGTGTCTGCAATGTCCATTGTAGGTCACTCCATGGCTGTGAAGCACTGAAATGAGCCGGCAGGCATTAACATCAAGGCAGCTAGAAAGAGTCCTCTGAGCTACTCGAAACCTAAGAGACCAAGTGCACTGAATGGCTTAGTATGCCTTTAGTCATGCTCCCAGGAGCAGTCTGCAGTACAGACTAGCCATAAATCTCAGACAACTGAATGGGAGACAGGATGAGGTGGAGCATGTATTAATTACTGTGACACTAAATACTAGTATAAATATGCAAATATATAAAGATACAAACGTACTGATTTTAATGTAGATAGTTATTTCTTGTATGTTCATATAAAAAAGACATCTTTGTATCTTAATATGAGGAAATTCTTTCAAAGAGGGTTGACTGAAGATCTAGGAATCACTGATCCACTGGTATTAGGTTTATTTGCGTCCTTTATAATAATTAACGTTTTCAGCATTTTACTTCTGTCTTAATTATTAAGAAAAAAAGACTTTTTTCTTGAGTGGGAAAGAACAACCAAACAACAGTGAACTCTTTAGTGGCACTTGGTGGTGCTGTTGGATAAGAAAAATGTAGAGGCATAGCAACACAGGGTGAGAAAGGTTGTTACAGCGAGTTAAATAAAATTAAAAGAACGACAGCTTCATTCACCTCTGTCATATCCAATATTTCATTTCTTCTTTTGACACAAAGATTTTAAATTAGGCAGAATTGTAATTCCTAGTGGCTTGTATTCTTGATAACTTGCACAGGGGATACAGATCTTCAACAAGAATTTCGTGCCTCTGAAGACTGACAGTTAATGAGGCTATTATTTTCATTTTTAAATTGCGCAAACGTGGGGTAGAAAATTGGTGGTTTCACATCTCTTACTGTCATCTTTCAGTGCAAATTTTATTCTTCATCTTTTAAAACCTTTTATTATATAAGGTGAACAGTGAAATCATCAGATGATTCAATACCATATTTTCTATTGCAATGAGTATTTCATTAAGCCAATAACCTTGTTTTCCAGATATAAATGGTACATGTTTGAAAGAAAAAGATGAATACCTGTTCAAATTGCTTTGGCTGATGTAACATCTTGACATTGAACTGCACGTTCAGAACCCTGCTATCATCTAATTTACAATCCTTCTTCAGAAATGTTCTTTTTCTAAAAGGTGTTCAGTGCAGTAGCTGTAAACAAAGCCTTCAATTTGGCAATCATCTCTGCTTATTTGTGGTTCAAGCTAAAGGCATTTAAAATTTCAACAAAGCACCTTGGGATCTTCCAGTATCTACTGAGGAGTGTTCAGATGTCCATTTTAAAAATTACTGAATAAACTATTTATGCAGTGGCTGATTTATAAAGAGGGAGTAAATAGCATATTTGGGTTTTGAGGTATTGTGCTGAAGTTCTTTTTAATTATAAAAGTCATTATTGTGTTAACTGTTTCATCGGGTTTTGAACTTCTGGTGCTCCCGCTAGGATTACATTACAACACTTTATGTGAGGTCAGAAAAGATGTCAGAGATTTAGCAGGGATTTTCAATGACAAAATGAAAGTTTTAGAATTGTACTTTACTTCAAAGAGAGGGTCTCAGCAGTGGCACTCTTTGTCACATTTGTAGGCAGACACATCATTAGCATCTTTGACTTATAAGAATAGGAAGCCTGAGGGCCCAAATTTTCCCTCTTTACACTTAAAAGATGAGGCACTCAGACTGTGCCTGTGGCCAACTGCTGTTTTCAATATAAGGGGCAGAATAAGCTCACAGTGTTTTTCCACCTTTCACCTCGGTGCCCTATGTGTAATTTTATTTGAGTTTTGTTCTTTGGATTCAAATCCTAAGTGAGATCCTGAACCTCCATAACTTCCATTGAAATCAGCGGCGTTTGTAAATGTAGAGTATGTTATCAGCACATTTTTAAATGCAGAGTATGTTATCAGGACCTCTCGGGATCTGGTTCAAAGCCTTGCTGTGTTTGATTTATTTTAGATGTATTTGATTTGTATTTTACTAAAAGAAGCCTCTTCAAAGGTAATGAATAACATGCTTCAAAGACAAAATGCACTTGTGATCTCACAGAAACAGTATCGTCTATTAGGTAGGTATTATCCTGGGAAAACAAGATTGGGATTTCTGGGTATTTCCATCATCATTCATTGCCCTGGCCTGCAGCAAGTGGTTCCCTCACTGTGGCTTGGTTGGTTTTTTTTCCATCTGTAAACACAGTCTGATGATGAAAAGCTGATGTAAAAGTTTGGCATTGTTACCACAATCAGAAGAAGGTAGTGCTTCCTCCCAATGGGGTAAAGGGAAGTGGACATGAAGCGAACCTTGAAATAGACATGTGGACTCTGCATGTTCCGTAATTCCTTACACACATCTGTATCTAAATGTATCAGTGTTCAGTCTTCTCCTTTCTGTGTAATTAGATATTTGCTAAGCATTTCTAAGCTAACTGTTGTGTATAAAACCTTTTTTAAGAAGGATAAAGAGAGCAGTAAGTCCAGATACAGTACAGAAATATACATTTCTGCCTGTACACTTACTCTTTTTTCCTCATCAATTATTCAAACTGCTGTAGGAAAAGCTTGTATGTGTGACATGAGGCTAACAAAAACATTGCAGAAGTCAGTATTTTCAGATCTTAACATCTATTGTTTGGAACCTAAATCCATGTGAGTTGTTTTCTTCCTACTGTGGTAAACAGTCCTCTTTTCTTACCATTCTTTTAAACATTGCAGTCATGGAGAATAGCTGCCTCTCTAGGGGATGTGTATACTACAGTTTGTACCTCAAGCCCCAGAGTAAACATAAACATTTATGCTGTTATGTCGGTAATATAACCTCCCTACTCCAGCTGAGTATTCCCCTGATTATGCAGCCAAGAATCACATTAGCCCTTTCAGCCACAGCACCACACTGGGAGCTAGCAAGATCATGTTCAGCTGTTTTAAACTTGAAGGAACAGATTGTTAGGAAGTAACATGTCCTCAGTTTCCTTGATTTAGAGCCAGGGTAAGCCTCTGTGAAGTGAGAGTTCAGGGACTTCAGCGAGATCAAATGCAGCCATATTCTTGTCTAAATAGGAAATATTTAATGCGGTATTGCAGTTTAGCTTGCCTACTTAACATCATTTTGGGATGTTCACTTCTCCTACCACTCCAAGCAGCTGATACAGTCACTGGAATGAGCAGAAAGTAATTGATAATTAAGCAGACAGTAGAAATGCACTGAAGAATACAGGCAATATTTCCATGTCTGTCCTTTTTCAACAGTACATTTTCCTTTTGCTCTGTGACTTGATGCAGCCACTGCAACAGAAAAATGATCACGGAGCTTTAGTTTTATTAGAAGATGGAGGGCCAGGTTTTAGTGATGCCGTTCCCACAGCCAGCGCAAACTAGCCCCAAAGCTGCTGTAAGCAGTCTGGCGAGTTCATTACGGTGCAGAGGTGATCCAAAACTAAAAGTGAGCCGGGATTTTTCTCTCCTCGTGCCTGAAGCTGGGAAAAACTGGCATTGCTCTAAGAAAACATAAATGGCCAGTGTGTTGTTTTGCCAGGAGTTTTTTACCTTGCAAGGGAAGAGAGTTCGAATACTCTTCATTTTTATAGTTTGATAAAATGAAGACTTAAGATGTTTTGGTTTCTATAAGGGCCCCAGTTAAAAATTAACAACGTTGACCCTGAATAATCTAACTCCTCAGTGGTAGGGAATTCTGCTGCTAGTGTAGGCAACATCATGGTGCTCTGATTCAACACAGAGCCTTACGTCACCCTTTCAAACTGGCTGATGTATCTGTTGATATCTGTGTATCAGCTGAGGCCCAGTATCTCACCTACATTTTCCATTTTTAGGCAGAGATGTCGTAGAAGTTCCAACGTATTTATACTATAATGTTTTTATCTAAACTCTACTTTTCTTTTACCCACAGAACTAAAAATAATATCTCTGCGTGCTGCTTCAGCAATGTAATCCTCTCTAGCCTGTCATGGTCCTAATTTTTTCCCACTACTTATTGCTTATTTATCCCTTCTCCCGAACTTGTACTATCTGAGGTCTTGAGTAGCCACATTATAAACTGCTTAAGGGAGTTGATCCAGCTGAGGACTAACACCTTTTTTCTTTTTTCAGTTTTTTCTTTTGCCAGGTGAATTTTCATCCATTCTGATCCCCATAACGTTTCAATACATGATTACAGAAGACATAGTGCCAGAGCAATGCAGTAGAGTGCACAGTTGGGGCTGGAAAAAGCAACTGAGATCACAGCAGTCTCAATTTAGATTTGTTGCAATGATTATGGATACGCACCTTTCATTTCCTGAATTTAAGCTGCTGCTGAGAGAATTGATCCCTGGGGAACTGTTCAGGAAGCTGGACAAAATATTTTTAACCAGATCAGTTCATTACGGAGCTACATGAACCTCTGTGCTGGCAGTTAGAAGGTGACACAAGCTAGAGGCAAGCAACTGAGAGAACGAGGGATATTTGTTTAGTGACAGTGCCAGTTTATTTCATCCTAACTGGTGTTGAAACTTTGTATACTCTAATTAAAACTTGTTTTAATTAAAAACAAAACAGAACAAAAACAATCAACAAAAGTCTGCTTAGTTTTTTAACTAGTTTAAAACAGCACGCTGCTCTTTGCTCTTGTGTTCCTTGAAATCGTGTGTGTTCAGACAACACTTACACTTTTCCAGAGGAATTTCACCCTGGCTATACTTCACAACCTTCCACCATCTTCAGTCTCTTTTCTTTGCCTTCTCAGCTCCTCTAGATGCACAGAATACAAGGAATGATGCGGGAGAACATAGAATGTATTTCTACGCTGTTATTATCTACTGATTTGCAAGATTTCAGGGTTGTTGGTTTTCAGTTCAGAGATAACCAGTTCTGATTGTCTCTAATCATATTAGTTGCTTTTGAATACTATTCAAACATGTATACGTCTTACAATAAAGTGGAGATGACACCCAGTGAAAATCAAACGCGTGTAGAACTTGATAACCAGATAGGAATATATCATTATTCTTGATAAGCTTCTCTCAGACTTGCAAACTCTGAAGAATACAATTCTGTGCTTTATAAAGTATCACCATAAAAAAATGGTTTGTTGTTTTCTAAAATGTTACATACCACTAAAAACATGGCTTTTTCTGAATTATGCCTAGGACATTATAGTAAACAGTAACATGGTTGCAAACTAGATTTATCCTACATCCTTCAGGCTGAGCTCCTAAAATTAAAAATAACTGATCAAATTATGTATTGTGAATAAATAAGACAAACATGGGAATTTTTCTTTAAAGAAATCTATTCACTTTTGTTTTCTTTTTCTTGGTTACTTTAATGGAAGAAAGTTTGAATATTATTTAAGATCCTCAATCTCAGAATTTTACCAAATATGTAATCGTAACATTGTTTTTAACAGAAGTGTGTCCCTGATATATAAATTGGTTACAATCAGAAAATATTTAACTAACACTGAAAAAGGAATTCAAATCTTTAATATGAACCCTGCTACCGATACTAAGTCAATATGCTCTTTCTGTTTGAAAATTCACAGTTTCTGATGAAATGTATTTTAATTCACATTAAAAGTGACTTTCCCAGAAATTAAAATGTTATGATTAGGACCAATATAGTAGACATGGAATTTTGCCATATTTTTCAAACCCTAACTAGGCATTTCAATATACTTTTTCTCTTAGTTTTGTATCAGGTTTTGTATGTACTGATGAAGCTTTTACTTTTTGAGCTCCTTTCTAATTCCTTTTGTCTATTATTAGAAAGTTTATGGTTTAATTGAATTATGTTATTGATTAGTATGGAATAGTCTTCTCATATACTGCTTCTCTTAACTTACCCAAGTCTTTTACAGTTCACTTGATTTGTTATTTTTATTTAGTTACAAAACACTCTGTTGGCCTACAGCATTTTTTATTTTCACTAGCGTTCTTAGGTGAAAAAAACATCAAGCAGCATAAAACCAGAAGTATGTCTTCTATTATAGTGTCTTCACTGGCATTTCAATAGCTACCAAAGGTCTTCAGCTGACTTCATCAGTGAATGGATTGGTACAATTTCCTTCTAACTAGGGAATAAAGTCACCAATATCTTACTGCTTTCATGCATATTTTGTTGTGAAAATTAAATGTATCTTTTGTGCAAAAGCCCAATAAAAAGTTCTTCATAACATCTACTATCTGCCTCCTGGCTTTAGAGATAAAGCAACTGGGCAGCATAGCCTACACGTGAATACTGGAACATGAGTAAAAGGATGTACGTGTGTAAAACAGTCTCTATTCTTTCAAACTGGGAGTAATGGGGTTTTGCTTCTTCATCCATGTTGCACCTTCAAAGAGCCACAAAAATCAGTCTTTATTTTAAGAATTGTTCTGTATATATACATGCCAGAGATCATTAGAGCCTCAGCACTTAGATGTTTGTAAGCAGCATTTAAATACTAAACCCTAAGAATTTTCTACTATACTGGGAAAGTTACAATCTGTCAGTAAAAGCTCAATTCAGAATATTAATAGCATCGTTGAAGAATTTTGGTTGGAACCAACTGCTAGATCTCAGCTAGTTCATCCCCTGCTCAAAGCTTGTTTCTGAGTTAGATCAAGTTGCCCAGGGCCTTCTGCAGCCTCTCTGGGCACAGCTGGGACACGAACCCCAGCTGTTTACTGAGGAACAGAGGGTCACACTGAGGCACAAGTGGCTTCTTGGCAGGTGTTTGGAAAGTCCCTCAAAGGGTCTTTTGGTTAGTAAATGCATAGATATAATCCTATAATCTTTGTCTGCAGAGAAGCCACTATGGCCTTAGAGATGCTCCAAAGTATACCCTCCACTGTTAGTGTGTGCTGGCAGCCTTGGACAGGTTCAGCCAACTTTTAGTGTTCTGCATGTATCTGTTCTTGCAGCTTCAGCAGGGCTAGAGTTTGGCACATTTTCACGTTACCCCTCAGCATATACTTTCCTTTTCTTTAGGTGTTTTGTTTTTTTTTTTTTTTTGAGAACCACTTCTCCCTACACACCCATAAACACCTTACAGAAGCCATTCACATAAATTTGCACAGCAAGGCCTTTTCTGACACTGCCTGCAGCCTCAGGTTGGGAAAGCTGAAGCCGTCCCAAGAAGTCCATTTAAATTGAAGACTTCACTATTCCTAGAGGTAGCTGAATCTGCCAGGGCAAGATACCATTTTTTCTAGTACATCACAACATTGTTATGCTGACCTCACCATCTTCAAGCCCTTTTTCCATATCAGTTCCAATGATAATGCCTTGTTCCTGTTTTTGTGTCCTTGTTGTGCCACTGGTTGCTAGAGCTTCCCGTCAGTTAAGTAAGAAATGTGGCATAAGTCTGCCTTGTCCTCCAAGTCTTTCTGCTGAGCAGGGTACTTCATGGGGTCGTTTGTTCCCCTCTCATGGTTCACAACCCTGGTGAGTCTGTCTCATACTTCTTTCTCCCTTGCTGTACTCCAAAGGTGTCCTTATGCATGGGTGTGCTCTATCATAATCACAGGGAACTTTTTGAAACTCACTGGATTTCAAAGTATACTTTTCTTGAAACTTACTCTTAGAAAATATTCTAACACATGTAAACCAGAACCTTTCATACACAAAAATGCATATTAGCTATATAGATGTCTTCATTTTCTTCTGATCAATTTGTTTAGGTTTTTTGTTTGCTTGTTTAAAATGTCAATCTTGTACTTTTTTCTTTATACAGCAAGTAATCTAGGCTAGCTATTTTATACATTGTGCAATGATTTCTTTTCTTAATTTGCACCTATTTTAAGAAAGATAATTTAAAATATAAATTTCCCTGACCTCTATTGAAGTATCTGAGTTCCATATGAAAAAAACACTAAATTCTGAGCAACAACAGCTGGGCAAATAATTTGAAATAAATGCCTTAATTAATCTTTTCTATTTGCAAAATGTCTATAGGTGAATCATTATTTCCTCACATTAATTCAGCATTCAGGTTTGCTCAACAGTTTTTCACTTGATTGATTGAATGAGTAACTGGGAACTGTTCAAAGTACCTGTATGTTCAGTATTCATCCTGGCTGGCAATTAAAAAGCTGTTTCTGATCTCTAATGCTTCTACAGTTCCTCATTATCAAACATCTCTTTGTGGCCTGTATACCACAATATCTGAGGACCTTGCAATCTTATATATATTCCTATAACTTATGAACTTACGAATTCTTTCTTTTTTCTCCATTTTATGGATGAGGAGCAGCACACAGAAAACCAGTTTTTTTAAAGGTGCTTAGGCATAGTTCCACTAAACCAGAGAAGCAACATCTCATCTGTTGCCAGCTTACTTCCTGGAAAATTCAGCAGCCAATAAATGTTTTGGCTCCCAGTACGATATAAAGAAGAGCCAAGTGCCTAAGGAATGAATTTTCAGAAACCTGCAAGCTAAGCAGAGTCTATGTCAGTTAGATATGAGACAAATCCATACAGAAGGCCATAAATAGAACCTGTGACTTACAGTCCTTCCATTCCAGCCATCCAGGAAACAATTGATCCAACAAGCTTAGGTCTAAGGAACTAATGCTGTTGGAAGAAATGAGGCACATCAATCTCTAGTAAGTGCTAGAGAAGCATAAAATGCCCACCTCCCCCTTGGGGATCAGTGGCGAGCTACTCATTGTTTCCAGATAGAAAATGTCTTCTGTTTTTTATAAGGACATCAGGGTCCTGAAGACACCAGTAGGCTTTAATGTCTCTGACAAGCTTCACCCAAAGCATCCTCCCACACACACCCTTCCCATGGCCCCAGGGGCTCGTGACAGCCCTGGGTCAGGCCCAGGGCCTGCCTGATCTGTCTGGTAGGCGTACTTATCTCCAGCCCTGTCTTTGCTTCCGTCTGCTCTTGTTGCTTGCTCTCCTGGCCCTGGTGCATCACGTGCTGTGTTGGGGGGTTGTTGATGTTGATGAGAGATTGCTCATAGATGGGATTCATCTTGTTCAGTCTTGAGCACAGGATTCAAATCCAGTTTAAGAAACCAAAATTTAAAGGTTGACATTTAGATGTCTCCTTGTAATTTTATATATTTACTTAAACCTAAATATGGAAAACTTACTCAAATTGAGGTAATGCTTCATGGGTTTGAAGGGGAAGTTGTTTTGTTGTTGTTGTTGTTTGTTTTGTATTTTTCTTTATGATCTACAGAAAGCTAAAAGGAGCTAGCGTTTCTATACTCCATACAGGTGGAATGTAGAGTTTTACAAACACTTTCATATTCAAGCTTGACAGCAATATACATTTATTCAGAGAAGAAATGTGCTTCTGTCTGTTAGCTTTATTTATTTTATTTTTGGTGATGCAGTTAATTGTACAAATTTGTTGTTGTTCTCCTTATGTTTAGTGACGCCTGATAAATATAAGATGAAAAGACTCCCTTTATGTTCATATCTTTATCTTGATGGGCTAACATGAGCAAATGTGTAGATGTTATTAAAGAACTGTCTTGTTTATATCCCTATTGATAATTCCATATTTTTACAAATAAATATCTTTTGCACTACCTATTAAGAAAGCTGGAGATCTTAAAATTGTTCAATAAAGAAAACAAAAATAATTTCATTTCAGTGACGATAGGGATGAATTGATGACTCAGTAGACAAATTGCAGTGTCTCCAAATAAAATATTAT
This sequence comes from Burhinus oedicnemus, assembly GCA_008921705.1. Taxonomy (NCBI): domain Eukaryota; kingdom Metazoa; phylum Chordata; class Aves; order Charadriiformes; family Burhinidae; genus Burhinus; species Burhinus oedicnemus. The sequence goes on along the minus strand of VFFE01007518.1, from coordinate 1,029,234 downwards.
CCTATGAATAAACCACAATCTTTCACAATCCCCCAAATCAATAGATGTCATATTTCTTAGTCAAAGGTTGGCTCTTAAGAATATATAATTCACTGCAAAAATTGCTTTTGAAACAATCTTTGACATACACAAGAATGAAAATGAGATAAACATTTCAGTATCAAATATAAGCTTGTACAATTACTTGGAAGCGTAGGACCATATCCTTATATGAGATTCCAATGAATTGTCCAATTAAATATTTTCCAGGCCATGTGAAAGAAAGAAAAAGAAGCCTTAAATAAATCATGGTGTTTTGGATAACTGCTGTAGAAATGTTACAATACTAGCACTTTGTCTGCCTGTGTTGATTTTATCCCATGATCCTAAATTTGTACTTCAGAGAGATTATTGTCTTACAACTGATTCATTTTTCTTTCTTGAAAATATTGAGATACTTCTTTGATTAGGTTTTCCAAAGTTCTCTATTGTTCTTGTTCTGTTGTTCAAAAATGAAAAGACCATAGGAAGTCAATGCAATGAATCAACTGAAGATTCCCTGTAGTAATTTAATTTCATGGGTGTCCTGAATCTTGTAATGTGAGGTTTACACCGTGAATTCTTTCTCTCCAGTAAATCTGAAGAAAAAGGTGGAATGTGTCTTTGTTGCAAGTAGGTTTTGCAACTCAGGTTCCCGAGCAGAACTTTTCCCTTTTAGTTTGCATTTCATTTCGAGACTCGGTGGTTGTATACTTAGCTGATTTTTGAAGATTCTTCCCTCAGGAATCCAGTTATTCGTTTGCATCATGAAGGAAACTTGAACTTAATAACTCTCAGGATTTTATTATTTTATTAGTAGGATTAATCAACCTAGATGGAATTTTTCTCTCTATATCCTGATTTCCTGATCAGTAAAGTGGTTCTTGTGTTACCTCATAAACATGTTGTGGAATAACTAGATGAAGATAGTGCAGTGATTTCTATGACACCTACATAAAAATATGACAGAGGGAAAAAAAAGAGAGTTTTAGTAGCCATTATCTTGAGAATTTAAGGTTCTAGCACTACATAGAGGCATTATAATGTTGTACTGTTTAATACTAATCTTGTCTGCTAAAAGAATATAGGAAGAAAAAGAAACAAAAAAACCCAAAGCTCTTAGTATTACCCAGTTGTACAGCCTACTTGTTAGATATAAATTACCAGCTCTATCTACAGTTACTGATTTTTCCAGATCTGAAAGTTTTTCAATATCATTAGGCAGTGACTTGTAATTATGAAAAGAAAATCTTAGTGTTTTTTTTTTTTTAAATCCTATATTTGTTTCTTTCTGCTTTAGTGATGCTGAGTACACGCAGGTGGTTTGCGAGCAGGTCAGATGGCTAAACATTACTTTAACCACTTATTGATATTTCAAGTTCTCTGAGACATGTCACATCTAGGACCTTCACCAAAGAAGTAAATACTGCACCAAACCTATGAGAGATTCTCACTGCCCTTGGCTGGTACCTTAAGGCTGGGTGAGATACTTTGTCTCAAATGGTTGCTTAAGTAACTGAATTGAGCTCCTTCATTCTCTCACAGTCTGTAGCAATATTAGAATCATAGGGCATAAGAATCTCCCTTTTTTTTCAGAATCAAAAACATCTACTCTTTCCGAAATGTTGAAGTAAATATTGAACTTTGAGAATAAAAAAGAGAGATAATAAAATTAATTTTTTTCACTTGTATCAAAACATCTGAAAAATGTATGTGGGCCCACAAATGCTTGATCATTTAGCCTTCATAAGAATTTGCAGGATCACCACCTTAATCTGTGTGAGGCCCAAATGATGTCATTATTTGGCGATTCACTATTATCTTTATCCCACAATCCAGCGTGCAGCATCAGCTAAGTTTAGATAACAAATGTTTTGGGTAATACTGGGAATTTTTAAAATATTCTGTAAGTTGTGGGAGACTTTACTGTTTCTCTGGGAGTCACAGAGATACGCACAAATTGCTGCTAACTGGAATTATCCTTATCCCTGCACTGTGAAGAACCAGTCCACACAGACTCTCACGGATTGCAGAAGTGAGGACAGGGAACGGCAAATGAAGAAAGTTGCCTGGTGGAGAGCTGGCTACAGGAACAGGTGAACTTTAGATTTTCCCACCAATTGAATTAGATTTTCCCCCCAGTTCCACTGGCTGTTATAATTAACTATCTTTTCACATCGTATTCAAGTCAATATTCACCCCAGTTTTTTTAGGTACGGGCTAGGAAGTAAGAGACAATTAACTTCATTTGTGTTCAAAGGACTTCAGTGTTTAATCTGCTTACAGGCTTTGGAGCATCTTGAGATTTAAATACATATCCTTAGCTACGATCTGCACCTTAACACACAAGATCGTGGCATTTGGAGTAGACAGGGTTCAAGAAGGCCAGGTGCCGGGTCCTGCACTTGAGTCACAACAACCTCATGCAGTGCTACAGGCTTGGGGAAGAGTGGCTGGAAAGCTACCTGGCAGAAATGGACCTGGGAGTGTTGGTTGACAGTCGGCTGAATATGAGCCAGCAGTGTGCCCAAGTGGCCAAGAAGACCAATAGCACACTGACTTGTATCAGGAATAACATGGCTAGCAGGACTAGGGAAGTGATTGTCCCACTGTATTCAACACTGGTGAGGCCCTACCTCGAATACTGTGTTCGGTTTTGGGCCTGTCACTACAAGAAAGACATTGAGGTGCTGGAGCATGTCCAGAGATAGGCAAAGAAGCTGGGGAAGGGCCTAGAGAACAAGTCTTATGAGGAGTAGCTGAGGGAAGTGGGGTTATTTAGCTTGGAGAAAAGGAAGCTGAGGGGAGACCTTAGCACTCTCTACAACTACCTGAAAGGAGGTTGTAGAGAGGTGGGGGTCAATCTCTTCTCCCAAGTAACAAGCGATAGGACGAGAGGAAATGGCCTCAAGTTGCACCAGGGGAGGTTTAGATTGGATATTAGGAAAAATTTCTTCAGAGAAAGGGTTGTCAACCATTGGAAGAGGCTGCCCAGGGAAATGGTGGAGTCACCATCCCTGGAGGTATTTTAAAGATGTGTAGGCGTGGTGCTGAGGGACATGGTCTAGTGGTGCTTTTGACAGTGTTAGGTTGATGGTTGGACTCAATGATCTTAAAGGTCCCTTCCAACCTAGGTGATTCTATGATTCTATGAAAAGCCCAGGGAATGTGGAGAGACGCTTACAGCAAGCATAGGGGCTTTTAGGATATGCTGTAATGAAGAGGCATGGTAGGATGAAAGGCTGAAGGTGTAACACCTACTTCTCAGCTTCTACTTCAGTCCTTGCAACACCCATCATCTTATTTGAGTGCTAGTCATAAAGAGTAGACCCAAGACGGAAGGGATGATCATTTGCAGAGTGCTTGCAATGTCTTTTGAAGACAATAAATGGCATGAATAGTTTGAACCAGTCAGGTGAAAGAAACCTCATGCACTGCACTTCAGCAACAATTGCTGTGGCACAACACTTTCAAGAGGATCCTGCAACACAGTGGGAAGGTGCATTTGACTATTATTTAGAAGCGTATTCTTCCCCAAACCCCTGACCAGCTCTTTGTTCATATAAAAAGGGAATTTTTATTCTCACTGATAACGCTGACAGGGCTTGGGGCTGCAACATTGTCATATCTTGTAGTCTTGTGCCATATCTCTTGATACACGGTATATTTTGTAAAGATTCACACGACTATCTGATGCCTTGTTTTCATGAAATGAAAAGCTATTATTGTTCCTGCTATGAATCTAATTCTAGTTTCTACAGCAGCGGAAAACAAAAGAAACCACTAAACCCCGCTCCCCCCCCGCCCCAGCATCCCAAAACCCAACAATCCACCCTCTTTTTCAATTTTGGAATCAGGAAAAAAATGTACCAAAATCATCATTTTTTATAAATCTCTGATTTGTATGCTAATGTAATTCAAACTTGCTGGCTGTTGTGGGTTAACCCCAGAGGACAACTAAGCATGACCCAGCCACCCACTCGCTTTCCCCCCATATCCCTAGTGGAATGAGGGAAGAGGAAAGGAAGAGTAAGTGGAAGAAGAGAGAAATAAAACAAGTGATGCAAAGGCAATCACTCACCACCTCCCACGGGTAGACTGATGCCCAGTCAGTTCCTGAGCAAAAGATGACTAACCTCCTTAAAGCCCTCTCTTTTCCGTTTTATTGTTGAGCATGATGTTAGGTGGTACGGAGTATCTTTTTGATTAGTTTGGATCGTCTGGCTGGTTGTGTCTCCTCCTAATAGACTGTGCACTTCCCAGTCTATTCACTAGTGGGGCAGAGTGAGAAACAGAAAAGACCTTGATGCTGTGCAAACATCATTGATCAAAAGCTAGAACATTGGTGTGTTATCAGTACTGTTTTGGTCACAAATCTAAAACACAGCACCATATGAGCTGCTATGAAGAAAACTAACCCTACCTTAGCCAGGCCCAGTACACTAGTGTATTTCTTCATGGGTTTTGGCAAGTGGATTTGCCAATACTCTGACTGGAAATTTCTAAGTCACAGGAGTTAGGCTCCAGTTCTTTTGCTTTCTGTTTAAATCCATGTACCTGGCTTTCTTAGGCTTTTTTAAAATTTTCAGCCAACTTACTATGTTTTAAACACATTGTTAATTAAAACAAACCTTGAAGCAGCTTAAGAAACCTTCAAATTACATTTTCAAAGTAAAAGGAAAAACTAGCTGACTGGAGATGGGGGAAACAGAGGAGGAACCTATATACTCACACAGTTTATTATTTTTCTACTGTAGCCAGAGGTGAACCACTTAGGATTGATTCAGAGAACCTAAAACTGGGGGACATAGTTTTCCCTGTGTTCTCAGTGCAGAAAATGGACATGTAGATACTCGAGGCAGTTATGAAGAGCACCCAACTTAGAAGCCTAGAGTTATACACTTTGCTTAATTGTTCTAATTGCAAATTGCAACTTTAAATGCCTCTTAAATTACTATGAATTCACTTTTCCTCTCTACGTGAATTAGAGTTTGAGACTTTTGTCTGATATTTTCTTCTGATAGCTTTGTAAGGAAATGCTGTACTGCAATGGGCTATACTATAGTCTGCTTTGATACTACACTTCTTGTCCTGCAAAGATTTCTCGGAGGCAACTGCTGTTCTCTGCTTCTGGAATCATTAAAAGTGTCTACATTGTGCTCTTGGGCTGGCATTACAACAGCAAAAAATTACAGAAGGCAGTGGTGACTCAGACTCATTTTAAAATGCTGAATTTAGCTAATGGAGTCACTTTAAATAGTAAATCTGACTAGTCCATCTTCTATGCAAAAATCTGAAAAATTGTACAAAAAATGAGCAACATTTAAATGAAAGAAGATCCATTTCTACGTGCAAAACCCATGCTCAAACTTGATCCTGTTGCCGCACAGTGACGTAAATGGAGCAGAGACAACATGAAAGGAAATTTGGTTTTTTTACTTGTAACAGTTGAAACAGAACAGCATGTAAAATTCTGTAATGTCTGTATATTTCAGTACACATAATACTGTCTGGGTAATTACAGAAGGAACAATTATTTGGCTTAGAATTTATTCAATAAAATTATTAGAGCTGTTAGGAACATTTTCAATTACATGAAGTTAGCTAAATATATGTGATTCATTTGAACTTTCTATCTGTGCATGTTCTGGAGTCTGGTAGCGAACAAAGATTTAGTTTCCAATTCCTCTTCAGTCAGTATATTGTATGAGAGCCTTTACTCTGAATAAGGTGAAGCAGGGACTCAAGGCAAAGACTGGAACCAAAGTTATCTTCTATGCTAGGTCAGTGTCCATGCATAATCACTGTGGTCTCATTTTGGAGGGGAAAAAAAGAAAATAATTTATTACAGAATTCTCTTGATAATTTAAGGGTTATTACACTAATATATTCTTCATCCTTCTTCACTTCCACCTAAGCGCTGACATTACTGTATATACTTTCTTTATGTCTCAGATTTGCATGTTTTTTCCTCCTGTAGCAGTATGCAACAGCTCTATGAAAATAATAGAAGCAGTTGAACAAAACAATAAAACACCTTTTTCTTGAAAGACTTTATCTTTAGGTTTGTGGTCAATAAAATAAAATTGAAATATAAGGGACTAAGGGATGAGCCAAGAGATGTATGATGCATTGTGTTTTCAACCTACGTTTACCTTCTGTGAATGCAAGAAATGGAATAGATGCACCTTCTGTTACCACTTCTGATATTAAGTGTATGTCCTCGGTGCACAGTGGTGAAATATCCAAGTTAGTTCTAGTTTAGCTAAAGTGGTTACTGGAAAACACATTATTCCTGGCAGCATGTTTATTTAATCTAGTTCCTAGCTTTAAACTACGCTGGATTAGCTTTATTGTGCACTGCGTAATGCAGAAAGGCACATCCAAAGAAGGCAGGAGATCACAGCATAGGGACAAGTCATCTCTTCCTTCCAGGTTACATTAATTTCGTCTGTTCATTATTCACAGTGCATTGTTCTGATTTTTCTTTAAAGGAGTTTTATCAGGCTCTGCTCTGTGGGTTTCTGTAGCATCTCTTTTGATTTACCTCAGTGTCAATGAAAGAAGGATAAGGTTACATAGCTCTCATGAGACACCTAGTCAAAAGATGTAATAACAAAGACAAATGCATGCATTGTTTTATGGCTGTTACTATGTCACTAGACAAGGGCTTTGAGTCAACTCAGCTAGCACTGTTGTGAGAGGAAGAAAAACTCTGTATCTTCATCCAGTTTTAGTTGAAAAGGAAATAAAATTGCTGCATAAATCTCCTGTTGCCAAAACCAAAATTACAGACACAGAATCTGCAAATATCTTGTCACAGTTCACTAGCAAATTACTGTGGGTGACCATGTTTACTTTCTCCAGGAGATGTCACTCAAGACACTGGTAAATATACATTTCAAAAGTTTGCAGTAAGAACGCAGTCAGAATAAACTGTGACATAAAGCTCTGTTCACTCCAAAAATACCTCGGCCTATTTCAATAACAGTACTGCAATATGTACGTGTCAGGAGTGAGGAGCACTGTTTTCAGTTCTGTTCCTCAGTAAAACACACTTGTTTGCACCAGTCCATTAATGACTCATCATTTATTTACATCCACAGGAGAGTGATGCTCTGAAGGAGTCCAAAGTCTGAAGAGAGAGTTTTGGGGTAAAGGACAATTCATAGAGGAGTTATTGCAACCTGAGGGAAACAGATAACATTGGCAGTTTACTACATATGCAATTTACAAACCGATTTATGCTACTGTTGCATTAAAAGAAGTAGCCTATAAATATCTAGTAGTGTTTCATGTTACCAGACATTCAAATCAGATTCGGTGACCACTTTTAGACAGAAAACAGATCTTTTTGCTTATGAACACAAGGCAAGGCAACAAAAAAGAGAATGGGAAGGGGAAGGGGAAGGGGAAGGAGAAGGAGAAGGAGAAGGAGAAGGAGAAGGAGAAGGAGAAGGAGAAGGGGAAGGAAAAAAAGGGAAAAATAGGAAAAAAAAAAGGGAGAACAGAAAAAAAGAGGGGACGGGTTATAAAATACTGAACACTGAACTGAAGACAAAAATGGTTATGGATTTTTTCTTCTCTTGCAGCTTCATCAGTGCTCTCAGGAAACCTTTACTTTGAGCAAGCATTAGAGAGAAACTTCATGATTTAATAGATGAAAAGCGTTAGAAAGAAAGTGTATGAAGAAACAAAGATGGAGTGTTAGTGGGAAGCAAAACCAGCAACTGAGGAATGAAAGAAGTGGGTAAAAGAGAAAAACAGAATTAAGATTGTCTGTGGAGGTTCTCCAGAGAGCAAGGAGACCAGGCCAAGAAATGTGCAGAGGGGATTTTGTCTAGCCATAAATAGAGATACAGAAGAGGACTGGAGTTCTCAGAAGGCAAAAGGAGATTAATTGAGAGCAGGTAAATGAGCATAAATGAGCCATCATGGGATGGCTAAGATCACGTGGAGGAAAGACTACCCTATTGATCTCAGATTCTCTGTTACCTCAAGTGGGCAGAGTCTGGGTTATTGATTTACAAGCTCCAGTCTTGGTGAAGAGCAAAGATTAACAACTAAGTCTCTGCTTTTTATGAGTGCCATGAATAGCCCAGCATGAAATATTATCACACAAAAATAAAGATCTATAACTATACTAGTAAACAAAACAGTGCCAGGGACCCATTCCCTGGTTCTGCAGTTAATTGAGATGGTTTGGCTGTATTCACACTATTAAAATCTCTAAGCATCCAAAACAGTACACTTGAGAGCTGTTTTGAATACTGTGTGTTGTCTTAAAACTGTTTGGGAGACTCATACTTGACCCAGATCAAAACTTTGTCAAGGACTTTTTTTAACTATTTATCCATACTGACATATGGATTGCCCAATGCTGTTTACTTTCCCAGTACAGACGTAGCCACTTTGTAAATCAATCAAGTACAGAGCCAAACAGTGAGAATTAGTTTACTGGCTAAAAACCGTAGAACTATAAAACTATATAGTTATGTGGTTGTTATATAGTTTTTGCCTGGGGGAATTTTAAGTGTCACCATTAAGTTTTAAGCTCAAAATTCATAAACCACAAAATTGCCAAATGATGTTCACCGATTCAGAAAAAACTTGTATGTAAAGTCCCTTAGTAGACTTTACATTTGTGCTGAAGCAGAATTGTACAAAAAGATGAATGCAAAGACAAAATAGAAGTTTAAGGTTTTTTAATTAAGATGTATATTTGGGTAGCTGTTTTTTGGAAAATATACACTTACTTGTTCAACTATAGCATATATAAGATGCCCACAAACAAATATATTCATATCCATATCCATATATATATATGTTGAACAGCCCAGGTATGTGGCTAATGGTTTAGTATAAATTAAAATATGAAACTATTAGTGGTGTCTAATTTTCCAAAACTGTCGTTGGCTGTCTTTTTAAGCATGCTGCATGGTGTGATAATGTACAATTTAGCTTACTTGGATTATTTTTTGAGACATGGTTATAGTAAGACACAACCAGGCATTCTACAGGAACAAATCCTAGCAAAGCTGGGGTAGGCAGACTCTCTAGAGAAATAATTATCAGGGATTATAGAGCAATCTGGCAAGTTGTGGGTGGAAAGTGAAATTTAAACTTCTGGAACCCTCGTGCTGAATATGGACTGGCTCCAGGAAGCCTGCTAACGAATCTGGTTTATAAAAATCCAGTGGGTATTAAATCTTTATATGTATTTCAAAGATATTGTTAAAATATAAAATTTGATTAATAATAGGAAACTGGGAAGAAAGATAAATATACAAAATACCCTTTTCACTCTTACACAGCAGGACTGTGTGCCCCACATTGAGGTCATGACTTTTTGATTCCAAAAAAATCATCAAAAAATAGATCCCAGAACTTGCCATTTCCTTCAATGTATCATTTGTTTAATTTAATGACTATGAATTCTACTGTTCTATGAGACCTTTTCCATTCTTTGTTTAGCCTAAAGAAAAGAAAAATCAGTGTTGGGTTCCCAATAATTTTTACCTATATTGTAAATTGCTAATATTGGAATGACTGAGTGTTGGAAGTTATAGCTTTAATTGTAAACTAATTTAAATCTTTTCTTTGAGTGTAAAAAAAAAAAGAAAACTATCAGGAGAATCAGTTTTATAAGGGAATGTTAATTGCTTATAAAATAACAAACATCATGAGCAATATAAATTGTCTTTAAGTGCCATAGGCTAACTCCATTAGATTAATGAGCCAATGGCTCCAACTTTGATGCCTCTTCTAATTATGCATGATTCGCCATTTCTTTCAAAAGAAAGACATCTAATTAATTAGGTACAAAATGTCACCTATAGGTCATTGACAGCAAGGAAGATCACCACTCACTCGGTTTAGTCTTCAGGCAAAATTATTACTCCTCTGGGATTACCACCAAATGTCATTATTGAATCAAAAACTGCTCCTGCAGTAGGAAGATTATAGAAAAGAGAGCAAAAAAACCCCACAAATCCTTTCCTTTCCACCCTGACTCATACACAGAATTATCTATCCAACCTTAAGTAGGTAAATACAATACTCCTGAGATGCCACAAATTAAAGACTCCCTTTTAATCACATGAAGTAAAAGGATGTTATAAAGTCTGAAGTGTTCCATAAAGCTCTTAAACAGTGATGCTGACTGCTGAAATACACCAGTAAAAAAACTTTGTTGAAAGTTCCCCTATATCAATCTGATGAACTCCCACTTTCAGCTCCCAAATTACAGACTTGAAATTACAGTTTTCTCTTCTTTTAAAAAATGTGAAACTGTAACCTCCTCTGAAATTTTTGTAGGTTTTTTGGTTTGATTTAGGGGCTGATCCAACTGCCACTGATTACAAGACTCGAGTTTGGAAAAATTAAGGTCTGATTAGTTAATCCATCACTATACAGCTGCTAATCTGCTAGATTACCTTTAATTTGTGGAAAAGTCTCTGAGAGAAAGTTATTTAAATTGTATATCTTGTGATACCAAAAACTAAAGCTGGTTTATTCCAGCTGTTCTGTCTATAAATGAGAAGAAATGTTATCACTTGTAGCTTGCAAGAAGATAAAAAACACTGTCAGGTATTATCTCAGTTTGATTTATTCTCCATTTTCCAAATATAAAAGCTTAGATTCTTGATAGAGCAGTGCTAGTTAGACAATCTATAGGCCTTTGAAAGTAATGCAGTGGTCAAGCTGGCTAGAATATGAAATTTATGTTCAGCACTGTAGTACTGTAGCATGAGGTATTAAGATGCACATTTGTTTTAAACTGTGATGGAAAGTTAACATTTTAATTTATTCTTTTTGTGGAGCAAATACTTGGTTTATCTTACCAAAGGATTTTGTTTGGATTAAGTCTTTTTTTTTTTTTTTTTCTCACTCAATTACACTGTATTTCATATATGTTGGAGCAATAAAGTTGAAATGAAACTTTGATAATAACCTGTTGACAATTATGATAAAATTGATATGTTACAGCAAAAAATTTTATTTTCACAGGATAAGCATTTTCTGATAGAAAACAGGTTAATCAGAAAGACACAAAACAGCTCTATTATTTCTCAACTGTTATAACCCTATTCATTTTATGATGTACAGTTATTATGCATGTAAAGGAAAACTCACTTTTTTTCTTCTTTCTTTTTTTCTACATATTTTACCAAGTGGAACAGCATAGGGTAGGCAAAAACCTCAGGGACAGCTTTCTAGCTTCTAAACTCAATAACAGGTTACTATCCAGGAAACCTCTAGCCGATTTTACTCCTAAGTTTCTGTCACTTTGGGTTTCATTGCCATGTGTCTGTTTACCTCAAACTTCACTTCTGTTCTACCTCATAGGAAGGTGATACAGAGACCACATAACCACAGATGTCTTGCCAAACCAACTGAAACCTAACTGCTTTACCAGACTGCAATCATGTATGCACATAGAGGAATCCTCATTCATGGGACCTATGGACGTCTCAGGGCAAAGAAACAACAGCAAACCAATCTCAGAGGAAGACTTGGAATTCTGCCCTTCTATTATTTAGAAATGACAGAATAATTTACTGGTTTGTCTCCGGTCTTGAGCAGTAAGACTATTTCTTTTAGTGGGAGATGCATGCAGAAAGGAAATTTTTGGGAGATTTGGAAGGATTGACTGTCATCTAAATTTATCCTTGAACAAATGTAGTCTAAATATTAGCAATTGATTTCTGTATCCTTAGGGCAGAAATGCCCCAGGTATGCATGATTTTTTTTTTAAATACAGGATTAAAAATATATTAAACCTTACTTACATTAAAGCAGATTTCCTTATACTATCTATGTACTTTTTAGTCAACCACAGGCAAGTCACTGTAACATGTGCAACTTAGAGATCTCTAGCACATTCAATGACAAATCCCTTGCTGAAGTCTTCCAAGGACCTGTGTAATATGGATCAAATAAAATTTTAAATAGCTTTAAAGCGGAGTTACACCAAGAATATTATTCTATCTTTCCGAGAGCGGCTACTAGGTTGGATTCTAGAGCAAGGTATATTATCAGATTCAGGAGATAATCCAAGTTCCCATGTAAAAACTTTGGAAAGGACCATGGAATTTTATTTACAATGACAGAATCATAGAATCATATAATCGTTTAGGTTGGAAAAGACCTTTACGATCACTGAGTCCAACCGTTAACCTATCACTGACAAGTCCACCACTAAACCATGTCCCTCAGCAACATGTCTACACATCTTTAAAATACCTCCAGGGATGGTGACTCAACCAGTTCCTTGGGCAGCCTCTTCCAATGTTTGATAACCCTTTCAGTGAAGAAATTTTTCCTAATATCCAATCTAAACGTCTCCTGGTGCAACTTGAGGCCATTTCCTCTCATCCTATCACTTGTTACTTAGGAGAAGAGACCAACCCCCACCTCTCTACAACCTCCTTTCAGGTAGTTGTAAAGAGTGCTAAGGTCTCCCCTCAGCTTCCTTTTCTCCAGGCTAAACAACCCCAGTTCCCTCAGCCGTTCCTCGTAAGACTTGTGCTCTAGACCCCTCACCAGCGTTGTTGCCCTTCTCTGGACATGCTCCAGCATCTCAATGTCTTTCTTGTAGTGACAGGCCCAAAACTGAACACAGTATTTGAGGTGAATGTGACAAAGTCACATAAGAATGAAATTCAAGCTTTTCACATGGTTACAATTACGATGTAGCTAGGTATCAGATCTGCGCCTGCATGCCCAACCAGTGTCATTAATTCGCTGGGTAGTCCATGCATGGATAAGGAGTTTGAGACTGAATTCCTAGCCACTGTCACAACAAAGCATTTGACTAGTGGTTATAGGAGTTTTCCAAGTAAGAAATCTGCTCTGTCCCAGAGATTGTCCCGGCTAGTTCCTTCTGTGTCCAGAGCAATTAATAGGCACCAGTGAGTCGGGTGGAGAATCTGACCATTCCAGAAATTTGCCCAGTTTCTGCTGCATAACTTAGACAGGGCACTTGTAAATACTCAGTAGAAACTCTTCTGGAGATGCAGAAATGGACACATAGGACAGTGTTTTGAATACAGAAGGTTAGGAGGTATTTTGTAAATAGTTTGAGGTGCTCAACAGTGATGGATCATACTTGCTCTGGAATGAGATAACCACAGGACAGATGGGCACCAGAAATTGTCAGGATAGTGGTTTTGGAGTCACATCCATTGGGCTGAAGATACCATTGCAAAGACCCTTGAAACAGGGACTCCTGTCATCTTATGGATATCTAATAAGAGATTTCGTTCCTCACATAGGCATTACCCTGCGCAAAATATCCCTGTATGTTTTTAACAAACACTTTTTCTGTTGGTGTCTGTACAACAAACCCACCCTTGCATCCTGTTCTATTTTTTGTCCATAAGCCTCTTCCTTGTTTCCTATGGCAAGGAAACCTTTGTATGTGTGCCAGATTTGCTCTTAGAGTTTCAAACTGTGGTAGTTTGGACTAGAAGGTGATATCATGTCACCCACTTTATCTGCTATCTGTATGCCACGGAGTCACTTTCTAGTCCAGATACATATATATATATATGTGTGTGTGCATCTCTATATACAAGAGTAAAATGGGTTTATGTGCATAAAAGCTTTGTTAGCTTGAATCCTCCTTGCTTAGTAACAGCTTGCAGAAAAAATCGGTTCTGATGTGAACGACTCAGGTCTCTTAAACTTTTGCAATGGCGTTTTGCAAATTTGTACCTAATTATTTGTTCTAATAGGAAAGTGTATGTGAAAGTAGATAAGCAAATAGATATAAGTAGGCAGAAACACCATTATTCTTATCATACTGCTATTAAAATGTATTTAGTTGTAAATATTTTGTCTGTTTTCTCATATTGCACAGCAACAGTTTTTAATTGCAGATAACCAAGCTCAGCGATTTCAGTATGTCTTTAGTGACTACTTCATGCACTTGATTTATTTTCTGCATTTCTTTGTGGTGATTCAACTGTTTTACACCTAGGAATATATATTTGAAGTGTTGTTCTTTAACTAGAACTTTCTGATATTCAGAGATGACTTTTATCCGCAAGGAAGAGATGAAAGTGAGAGGAACAGACACTACATGTCAAGCTTGGAATCAGAGACTGGAATGCTCTGTTGCATGACAAGGCAAAGACTGGTATGATCAGCTAGAGAATTTTCATGATCTTAATGAAGAGCCAAAGGAACAGTTTACCAGTCTGTACACTGACTTCAGCAGGATATGAGAAGCTTGCAAATCAGTTTAGCATCTGGCCCTTTAAAATTTAATCAGGGAATTCAAGTGTTGGTAAATTAGGGCCTGATCTTGCTGACCTTTAAGTCAATGAGAGTTTTGTTGTTAATTGGAAGCAGAGCTAGGTCCTTTTTATTTCAAGGTATCATATCTAACCACATGTTGCAAGCAAAATCACAACTTTTCTTCACTTGCTTTAAAACTGACTGTTTTCTTGATAAATCACCAAGCAATGTTTTGTTTTGGAGTGGCAACCTTGTTTACACTCGGTAGTAAATCCAAAAAGTAGTAAAATAGCCAAAATCTTCAATCTCTATTCTTCTCCATAAAAGAACTTAACAATGAATGGGAACATATCTGAAAAAGGTTTGGGAATTATCACAGGTAGAAGGCTTAGAAGGAGTAAGTAAAGGAAAATAAAAATAAAATGTATACGTTGTCCTTTTTCCATAATCTTGCTTTCTGCATGTTCATGTAACTTACAGCCTCATGAAATCTCTTTTCTCTGATGGAATCTATGTTATAATACATTCCAGCAACTCTTTCAGCTGTAGCACCTAGTGAAACCTTCATTCTGCTACCTTCTTTATGTAGGTGAGTTTGAGGGTGGTAAATAATGCAGCTTTTACCACTCTTTACAGTCTTACACTTCAACGTTGAAATGATAGCTGTATTTTGACCCTCCAGACACAGCACATTAGTTAGGAAAGCAGATGGAGTAGGAGTTTCAGGGGACTTGTTTGCCATGATGTGCAGTTATTTTTGCCTCTTTCTAAAAGGAAAAAACCAAAGCTGGAATTATGGCTGTACGGACCATCATTTTTTGAGGCACTCTCTACATGTGTGATTAGAGGTCACTAAAGCAATTGCTGGAGCAGTCTTCACTGAGCTCAAACTTGAGTTGGAGAGCATGTGGTCTCCCATCAGAGACATCAGATATGCTGTCTGTGACCTGGCTTAGCTCAGAAGACATAGAATACCGTCTCTTCACAGTAAAGGGAGCAGTTGTACTCATAGATGACATTTACAAGGTATTTTGTGTGTTCAGAGCACATAGTAGGCTCTAACATTGCAACATGCCCTTTGACTATTCCCATTAACTGTGTCTACAAGGATAGAAAAGAGGGACAGAGGGGTGAAGGCTGATTAGATTTATGCATTGCAAGAAGCCAAAGTCAGGACAAAACCAAACTTTTCTTGCAGCTTTAAGGAGGGACAGTTTCCCTCCTCCCTTACAAGCCAACTGTTCTGTTTTTCTGTAAACTAAAGTAAAAGTCCTGGTTGTGGACACAAGCTGAGATAGTGCTGATTGGTTTGACGTTCCCTTCAAATGAAGGATTGTTATAGGAGACCAATCAATTGAAGCCAAAGTGAATCAACTGTAAAAACTGCTTCATATTTTGTAATCTTTCAAATGAATGCACAGACAAATATCTGTGTTTAGAAGAAAGAAGTCAGAAATGATCTTGCATTTGTTTAGAATTGTACACAATGTGTTAGTGAAAGCAATCAATACCTAATTACTAGTCTATCTCTGAGACCACAGTCCTCTCTATTCTGATGTTTTCCACAGAGATAAACCACTCACTGCATGACCTGATGCATTTGTTTTGACAGCTCTGCTTCAAACATGACAGTGAACGTCATGGTCCAAGAATAGTCTCTGTCTTCCAAAAAAACAAGCTACAGCAAAGATAAAGTTGTAAAGTTGTGGTTAAATGCTAGGCATAAATAAATTTAGAAAATCACCATTACTCTGTGGTAAGAATATTCATTTAAAATCAGCTACTACTCAGAGCCCACATTTACTTTTTACTCTCTTCAGGGTACCATGAGTGCTCCACTGAAATCTGTGCAATCAAGTACAGCATTTTATCCTATGCACTAAATAAGCATGTAATTATAGACTACCACATACTTTATATAACATTTAGGCACAGAGCACATAGACCATTTCATGGTCTGGTTTCTGACCAGTGCTTTAACAACTCAGATGCTGAGCATCTGGTAAACCAAAGTCCTGAGGATTTTTTTGATGTAGTACTGAATAGGGAGGGTGTTTGTTTTTACTTGTGCATACACTTTGACAGAGCTTAAATAAAATTACTGGTTGGGAACACTGATTTCTGACAGACTCAATAGTCTGATTTTGATTTCAGGAAGTAAAACACCTGAGGGTTCTGTCCTGGATTGATTATCCAGACCGTGGTGGTAATTTGCGTACCACTTAACAACACTGTCATACAGTGATAGACAAGGAGCTGTAGCTATGGACCAGAGACTCACTGTGTGAGGCACAATACAAATATAATTTAAACCAAAAATAAAACTTGTTTCTGCTGCTATCTTTGAGTTCTAAGAGAAGTTTGATGACAAGCCGTGGATCCTGACATAGGCCTTTTCTTGTCTCTTTTTTTAATATTATTTTTATTTTTTAATCTATTTTTAATGCATTTTAAGAATACATGCTACAGGGTACATGAAGGTACAGAAAAGAACAGATTTATATTGTATATAACTACACTCAAAAAATGTTTCATTTCACATTCTCTGTCTCAGGATGACATTTACATCAAGAGCAGTTTGGTTTATATTTCAGTTCCTTTGTACTGTTACATGTAATTAAGTATTTAGGCAGTGAACACAGAGTGGCTTCACAATTCTGTAGATTTTATTCATGTCACCTGTAAAAGTTTTCACAGTAAACTCTGATTTGTTCGGTTCCTCATTTAATAATGAATTAGCGTTCTGAAGTAACATTTACACTAACTTTTTTTTTAATACTACTACTAAACTATTCATAAAAAGTGAAGGGTTTCCAAGGCCTTTGCAGAATTCAGTTCTATCTGAGTGAAGTTAGTGATGGGATGTAGATTAATTCCATCTAGGTTTTGTAAATAAATCTAGACTCAGAAGTCAGTAGCCTTTTTGATGAGTTTACTACTTCTAATGAGTCTAGAGATGGTCATCTTTAGAGCTAGCTTGGATTTGACTTTCCATTTTAGGAGCCCAATCACAGTAGTAGGAGCTGCAAGTAATTCTGTAACTAACTTAAGCATGTCAGCAAAATGCAGTCAGAGGTTAATCTGTGACAAGGAATCAAGGTATAAGTACAAATTAACTTGTACATATACAGCTGTCTTGCAGGTGGTTAAACAGCAATCAGGCTTTCATAGTTTTCAGTCCAGCTCCCATGTCTATTTTCCAAGAAGCACCCTGAACACAAGAAATAATTTTAATGAGATACTGTCGCGTTAAAAGGAATGCAGTTTCGATATTTGTCTGTCAGAGTCCCAGGACTTTCACTGATCCATCTATCAGAGTCCCCACAAAGGACTTGCACTGAGTCAGATTCACAAAAATCGAAATTAGTTATTTTATTGAGAGCGACAGAACAGATTCGAGATTGCCGTTGATAAATTCACTGACTACAATAGCGCTATTAATTAAGGTTAATATTGCTAGCAAAACCAATGATAATAATACAACAACCCGGGGGTAACATTCACCAGAGGGTGAAAGGCGCAGCGCTTACCCAGAAGGCGTCCCTGCCTGGGGTGGAGGAAGAGAACGCAGCCCGTCAGCTGGTCCGTCAGGTATTGAGGTTCTTCTCTCCCAATCTAACAGGCATTCTCTCTGTCCTTTTATCCCCAAAATTACAAGGTTTCCCTCCCCTAGGTGACGTATAGTATGATTTGGGTGGAGAGACGAGTGCTATAGTCATATATGTTTAGCATGATCTCGATAATCTTCATTAGCATATGTAGGGG
>VFFE01007518.1:877919-1011187 GCA_008921705.1 Burhinus oedicnemus | reverse complement strand
GAAACAAAGAACTACACAAGTTCCTGTTATCTTGTCTTCACTGACAAAAGCAGGGCTGTCCTGCCTCCGCAGGGCCCCCTCCTTATCTGCATCCCGTGCTAGCCAGGCGAGTCTCCACTCCCTTGGTTTGCACAAGAGATAGCGAGGCCAGTCTTAATTGTTCTTTGAGCACCGAGACTTTACCTCATTATCCAAATTCCACAGATACCTAGGCAGATAATAAACCTTCCTGAAGTTCATTCTTGCCTCTCCTCCAGGCATTATTTTCTCACTACAAAACTTCACATGAAAAGCAAAACAAAATGAAGTATCATGACTGGACTTCCCAAGATCAGTAATTTTTACCATATTCAGAAGATTCAACATGAATGACTTCATGTAACAGAACTTTCTCAGTAAAATCTCCCATAACAGCTCTTCCACAACCTCCAGTTACCAAAGGGAAAAAAAATATTTCAGATGTCCTTAGCTTAATCCACGAATAGCAGTGATTAGCCTGTGTATGTAAAACTACGCATGTAGTTATCTAATCAATTGTAGGGGCAAATAGCTAATTTGCAACCTAATAATTATCATTAATCTTTAATATATGATTCTTCCAACTCTTCTACTTTCCTGACTTAAATTATCATAGTCTGTGAACTCTTTACCTTGAAGACAAAAATTACATGATTTGGAGTTACAATTTTGGAGTTATAGTACTCATAAAAGAAGAGCACTGATGTCTAAATGTGTAAATAACTGAACTCACATCCAGTTTTAAACACTGTCAGTATTTTATAAAACATGTTATTATGTAAAAGCATCCCTGAAGTCGGCTCTATGTGTTCTAAGCCAGCAGCTGAAGTACTGAGTTGCTAAACATGCAACTCTAAGAGCCCTGAGTTGCTAGATGTCACAGGAGAAACTAATGATATGTGGAAGGTAAAGGATGTGTAGATACCTAGAATGCATGGACATATAGCTTGCAAGTATATTGGGTTAGAAACAAAAACAAGAGAGAGGAATAGCAATTAATTAAGCATCCACATACACAAGACATAAACGGGAAGAAATAAGACAATAACAGGAACCAGAAGTCTCTAAAATAATAATAACAATAATAATAAAATAATAACAAATGAGGAGCAAGATCTGGGCACAGATCCTGGATGTACTTAAGTTCTGATCTAGAATTAAAGGGACCTGAAGATATGCATATGCCCATAGATCAAGAGAGGGAGGGTATGCATTTCCTGCTAGTGAACTTCAGTCTGTATCAGCTGGAAAGAACAAATACATTTGTGCTGTATTACATGAGTTTCTGTGATTGCTTTTGGTCTTTATGTGGGTACCAGTAAAGATAATGTTCTCTACCTCCGTTGATTTGTTTGGTCTGCTGCGTACGTTGTGTGTGTATCTTCATGCGTGTTTGTACCTGCATCTGTAGAGTATATGCTCAGCCTTGTTACGATCTGGACCTACAAAAAGGAACAGCAACAAACACTTTAGAGGAGAAATCCCCTGGATATTAAAGTCTGATGAATTCAGCTTCCCTCAACAGACACATGCTGGATGTATATGAAGATAGTAAGAAGATGACCTTTCCACAATATGCCTATATCTCTCCAAATGCAGAACATGAAGTGGACACTAGTCCTTGTTACTAGGCTGTCCTTCAACACCCTCCTGCAAGAGCCTCAGAACAAGGAGAAAGTCTGTATTGTCCTCAGAGTCACTACTCTCTCAGGGCAATGATTCTCTCTCCATTTTTCTCCTCTGTGACCAGCAAGATCATAGAATCATAGAATGGTTTAGGTTGGAGGGGACCTTAAGGATCATCTAGTTCCAACCACCGTGCCATTGGCAGGGACACCTCCCTCTAGACCCGGTTACTCAAAACCCCATCCAACCTGGCCTTGAACACTTCCAGGAATGAGGCCTCCACAGCTTCCCTGGGAAACCTGTTCCACTGCCTCACCACCCTCAGAGTGAAACATTTCTTCCTAATATCTATTCTAAATTTACCCTCTTCCCGTTTGAAGCCATTACTCCTTGTCCTATCACTACATGCCCTTGTAAAAAGTCCCTTTCCAGCTTTCTTATAGGCTCCTTTCAGATACTGAAATGCCACTATAATGTCTCCCTGGGGCGTTCTCTTCTCCAGGCTGAACAACCCCAACTGTCTCAGCCTGTCCTCATAGGAGAGGTGCTTTAACCCTCTGATCATCTTCGTGGCCCTCCTCTGGATCCGCTTCAACAGGTTCAACTCCTTCTTATGGTGGGGGCTCCACAAGTGGACACCCCCAACAAAAAAAAAAAGAAAAGAAAAAAAAAATTTCTTCATGTTTTAGTCAAAGGCTTTCTGTTTGTTCTTGAACTTAACTTCTCCCCTTCACAGAGTAACTCAATAGATTGTAAACAAGTGCTTTATTTCTCAGGAATTGTGGCTCATGTTTACACGGATCATGGAAGAGATCTAATTGTTAAAGCCCTTCAACATCATTCCAGACTTTGATCTTTTCTCCCTTATTTGCATGCACTCATTAGCAATTATACTGCATTTTCGTTTCTATTAAAAGAGGAACACTGTCTTGTAGGCTCATGTACTTATTTCTAGCCCTCCTGAAAGGCTGTATCATGTAAAGTGTGAAGCATTCTGAACTCCCATTGGAGTGTATTAGAGACACTCAGTACCTTGTAAGACACATTTATAAGTGAACAACCTTATCTACACAGAAGAAAAAACAGGATTTAAGTGTTCTGTTTTTCATCTCTAATATGCTTTTTTTTCAACTGCGCTTTCTTCCTGTACTCAATTTATTTTGTATTTTATTTACTTGACTTAATCATTTTTAGCAGCGATTATGAAAACTCTCTCCTCCTCACATCTTATCATCTGATCTTCCATTCTTCTACTTTCTTTAGTTCAGTGTTAACAGATCAAATGAGAGGCTTTTCCTCTTCTAGATACCTACAGTGTTTACTTCTTTATTTTAACACAATATTCTATCAACTCTGTTATGAAATCTTTTTATCTTTTGTTTGCTGGAAACAGAATGTTTCAGAGTAGTTTGCTATGTAATTGAATAGAAATATCCTGTCATCCACCTCTTAAATGTAAAGTTTCTGCTATTATTCATTTTCCATTAAACCTCTTTTATTTGTCACCAAGTCTTTACATTATCAGTTTTAGATGATTTTGTCTGCAAAAGTCACATGAGCAAAATGTGCCAGTTTGTTTATGCTTGAATTACTTTTTTCTGCTAACTCTTACTTGTAAAACCGAGCTGTGTCTAATTCTAAATCATTGGCGATGATTCTGAAGTCTTTTTAACAGGCAAAGCTATTGATATGCACCTTCACAGTAGTTATGAGTTGACTCCAGATGAAAGCCGATGCGGAATATCCCTTTGTCCAGTTCAGGTCTACTGTACAAGCCGTGTCCCTCCCAACTTATTCCTCACCCCCAGCCTACTCACTTAGGAGGGAAGAGTGGGAAAAAGATAAAGCCTTGATGCTATGCTGACATTGCTGAACAATAATCAAAACACTGGTGTGTTACCAACACTGTTTTGGCCACAAATCTAAAACATAGGACCATATGGGCTGCTATGAATAAAGTTAACTTCATGTCAGACAGACCCAGTACAGCAGTTTGCATAGTAGTAAGACTAAGAAATAAATCTGAGCTGTATTGCAAATAACTATGTTTGTGAGCTGCAAACTGGCTGAACGTACTGTGCATCCTGCTGTTTAGAAGAGTTCTGAATGACCTCTGTAGTACGTGAGAGGAAATCTACTTGAAAATCTTTTAACTGCTAAAAGAGCCAGAGTTAATTCTTTATTATATTCCCTTTAATTTATAATAAAAAGACAAGCTATAAATTGCAGGATCATTACTACTGAAACTACTACCAATTAGACACAAGTTACTTTAATTTTTTTGGCAAGTGGTCTATGACTTTCCTCTAGGCAATATTACATAAATACTTCAAAACAGTTGTACTCTTGGTCACCTACTACGAGGGATTAAGATCAGCTGTGGTATAAGTATGGAATCCCAGGCTCACCTGCAGTATCTTGCTGGGATAGTACTGTGTGTGGCAGTAATGCAGGCCAAAAATTTGCAATGAACATGTGAAAGGCCCCAAAGTGGCCAGCAATTTGAAGTGCATTTACTGTCTTTTCAGTGAGAAGCTACAATTCATCAAATTCAAAAGTCAAATTTACAATTTGATAAATAACTTTTTTTTTTTTTTTAAGGGAAGTCCAGAATCAATAGAAAAAGATGTATAAATAAATATGACCACCCTGTTCTTGCAGCAGGTAGGTCCTGTCTTCCTGATTAGCTTTTGGACTGATATTTCAGGGACTTTTTAGTGCATCAGTCTCTACAAAGTCCCTCTGGGAGGAAAGGTAACTACTTCTATCGTCTGTGAGGTGTAGCTCTGTGTGTCTGTGCCCTGCTGGGCTCAGTAGCCTCCTGTTGTCTACTGCACCACACTGCTTGTGGACCTCTCGCTCCTTCAACACATTTTACCATCTTTTCACGAATGATGTCACTTTCTCATTTCCATACAGTTGTTCCCTGAGCCAGAGTAATTTCTGCCACCTAGAAAAGGTTTCATAGTTTGCTGAGACAACTATGGTACGGTATTCATTGCAGGCATGAATCTGATCAATGAAACTGTTGTCATCCCTGTGCTGGACCTTCGTAATCCTGCAGCACAGCCGTCAGAACATATATTGTTTCTACTCTTAGCTGAGTTCATACTGAAGTACACAAGATGTGTTTACATAGTTTGGTCTTCTGAGAGGGCTATAACCTCCAGCAGAGAGGTGGCATTGAACAACTGAAGAAGGTAATTTCTTTAACCTCATCAGTTAGATTCAGAGGAGAGTGCCTAAGAGTAGTCATAAATTATAAGCTGTCTTGGATAATGATAGTGTTTAGCACCTTGCACAAAAGGCTCCGAGACTTCTCAGCATTGTCACAATAAATGACTTAATAAATAGCTGAACTTTGACTGTACATACTGACTCCGTTTTAAGCAAGGAGAGGAATGTTAAGTCCCTGTTTTTCCTGATCTTTTCAGTATTGTCTTGAATCCACCCTTTTGCCCTTTTATTTTCCTGACGCTATGCTAGAAGCTCTGTTATAGGAAGGTCAACGAACAATTGCATTTGAAACTGCGAGTGGACTGCAGATCTAGGGATGAGCTGATGAGGGCATTGTAGGAGCAGTAGCGTCTCTGCCCTAAGATGGAGCCTGCCATTGCTGTAACTTTGCGCTAGCTGATTCATTGAGCAGCATTAAAGGTTATGGCAGTCAGTAAATAACCTGTCAGACTCCTACTGCTTCCCTTACCCAATTCAAAGGATTCATCAATCTCTGTATTCACTTGTGCTGCACATCTGGATTGCTTATTGATGATCTGGATCATGTTCATCAGTTGCTTGCTCATTTAATGCCTCTATAATCACCTCAAGCCTGTGTAAACCTTTTCAGAACCACTGAGGTGTAAAATATCTTCCCTTTGGTGTTCAAGGTGCCACTCTGTGCATTCTGACTATGCATTTAACAGTACTATAGTCTAGTATAAGCTCACCTTCCTTCCCCTTCTAGAAGCATCTTCATTACAGAACAGTAAATATCCCTACCAGAAAAGACACACAAACACACACACACATGTACATGTACGTACACACACTCAGACACAAAGTAAAAACCCTCCATCCCCCCACTTCTTAATTAGACTTTTTAAATGTTATTTTTGATGGAAAATAAAAATACTTTTTTTTTACGAAATAGATGTTTTAAACATTGTTTTTAGGAATAGGGATAATATGATTATTCTTTGCTTGTTCAATTTCTCTATGAATTGCTAACTAACAAAGAGGCAGCAGCAGTGTTGATTGATTTTTTAGGTCTGCTCACAATAATATTTCCTTCAAAAACCCAGCATCCTGGAGAATTTAAGCAATTTTTCTGTGACAATTTAATGTAATGCCATATGGGTTATAAAAACAAAACCACGCTATCTTTTTTCTTTTTTGTTGTAAAAGGAAAAGACATACCACACTGAGAGATGCCATAAACGGATGAGAGAAAAATATGTGAGAGTTTTTCCTGGAGAGCACCCTCACAAGAACAGCGTTCATGTCATCAGCTGTTCCTCTCTGGCTTCCCCAGGATATAGTCAACCTCCAGCAGAGACTCCTATAAATCTGGAAAGGCAGAAGAGCCAAGCGTTCCGTGAAGTCCATTAAAAACTTCACTGTGATCAATCTATTTTGTGTGGAGTGTGGCTGGATACTTGCTGGTACAAAACCCTAAGATCTATATCTAAGCAAACTGATAGTGCTTACTTAATGTGTTTCTCTCCTCGATGCTCACTGCAGGAGATTTACCTTCCTGTAAGGAAACCAATGTTGGTGAAAGTGAAGACTTGATAATCTTCCTTTGTGTGCTGCTTCCTAGTTAACATGAAGAAGGTAATTGCAACTACTTCCACATTAGATGTTTATTTTTTCTTTCATTCTGCTTTTAAAGTAAATCCCCAGAGCTTTGTGTTCTAGACATAGATATTTATTACAAATTAATTTGTAAAATAAGGATATGGCTGCTCAATATCCTGCTGAAACTCAGCCAGATATTGAATGCAACAGCTATGTCTTTATTATTAAATCTGAACTTGGAATAAAAGTCTATATAAATGCAGCCTTCAGTTTTTGCAGAGATTTTTGTGGCTTTCAGTTTTTGGTTTGGTTGTTGTTTTTTTTTTTAATTCCAAATCTTACTGAAATATGAGGACTTTTCATGAAACTGCAAATGATACATATTTATCCACTGGAATTACATCAGAACTACATTTTTGGCTTGTGTTTAATTTGAAGAATACATTTGCAGAACTGATTCTTGATATTAGCATACAGATGGAATTGAACAGTATGTCAATACTGACTGACAAAGCAGATAGATTGCTGGTTGCTTTATTTTAGATTAGTTCTAAATTTTCTCATGGAGAATATAAAAACGTAGAAGAGTATTTCAATTTTCTATTTCATTTAAACTGAGAAGAAAGTAATAATTTGAGGAGAACTAATAAAAGACTGATGTTAGAATATGATTGACATGTGGCTAAAATGTGTTTCAGTTGTAAAGACAGTCCAGTACTAATAAAACAATATTGACAGGCTTGCTACCTTCACGCCTCCCTTGCTCACATATAATTGATTTTAAAACAGTATCCAAAAGAGAAAAGAATGCTGTGCTATGTCTGTATGAATTTTTCCTGTGTTCTACTGTCTTTGTTAGGAAGCATTTGAAATTAAATGACAATGTATCCTATGGAAAATATAACTATTTATTTCTTTGTTAATTTATTTTTTTAAAATGTAAACTTTGGAGTTCCACTGTGAAGATAAAATGCTTTACTTGTGTATAATTCATAATAGGTAAAAATGTGAGAGATGGAGTGAGATAATTTGATGAACAGGGTAAACCAACTTTTAAACTTTTTGCAGTGCTGGAGAAAGAAGGAGGATTCAGACATTCCTTGTTATTAAGGTAAAGTATAATAATGATTTTCCTTGCTTATTTGCGTAAACAGCTCTTATTGTCTGAGTCAGAACATGTGGAGCCAAAACCCAGAACAGTAAATATTTATATTTGTAATTTTGCTTGGACTTAGTGGATGGGATTTGTCTGGTACCAAATTCAGCCTCATTTTGTCATCAATAAAAAGAAGCAGGCTGCCCAGAGAGGTGGTGGAGTCTCCAACTCCGGAATCATTCAAAACCTGCCTGGATGCCATCCTGTGCAACCTACTCTAGGTGACCCTGCTCTGGCAGGGGGGTTGGACTAGATGATCTCCATAGGTCCCTTCCAACCCCTGTGATTCTGTGATTCAGGCAGGATTCTCTTATCCTAAGCTAAATACCACACAATCACTCACTCCCTGCCCCCGTGGGATGGGGGAGAGAATCAGAAGAATAAAAACGTAAAAACTCACCGGTTGAGATACAGACAGTTTAATAGGTAAATGAAAAGCTGCATACACAAGCAAAGCAAAATGATGAATTCATTCACTCCTTCCCATTGGAAGGCAGGTGTTCAGCCACGTCCAGGAAAGCAGGGCTCCATCACGCGTAGCGGTTACTTGGGAAGACAAATGTCATAACTCCAAATGTTCCCCCTTCCTCCTTCTTCCCCCAGCTTTTATTGCTGAGCATGACATCTTATGGTATGGAATATCCATTTGGTCAGTTGGGGTCAGCTGTCCCAGCTGTTTTCCCTCCCGACTTCTTGCACACCGCAGCCTACTTGTTGGTGGGGCAGTGTGAGAAGCAGAATATGCCTTGATGCTGTGTAAGCACTGCTCAGCCATAACTAAAACTTCGGTGTGTTATTAACACTGTTTTCTTCACAAATCCGAAACAAAACAGCATACAAGCTACTATGAAAAAAATTAATTCTATCCCAGCCGAAAGCAGTACAAAAAGCCAAAGGAATGGCAGTATACAATTGTGTTTCTCTCTATTCAATGCAAATGGACCCATGGGTGATTAGTTCAGAGGCAAGCATCTGCAATGCAGATGACTGAAGAAGCTAACATAAATCCCACCCAATCTGTCATTATAAATGAACATCTCATCCTCTACATACCATTAAAGTCTTTCCAGAGGGAAAGGTTTAAACATTAGACTTTTAAAATTTATTTATTTCCTATTGCACATTGGCAGTTTTAAAACTTAACATCACTGAAATGAACAGTAAAACTCTCATTTCTTCTTTTGGACCACAACTTAAACCTCAATGTGTGACATAATTAGCAAAATTACAGAAATGGCAACCAAAAGGCTCATAGGCTTTGTTTCTGTTCTGCCTTTTTCCCATCATTATGGATATGTCTGCACTATAAAACAATGCAGCTCTTCAGAAGACTCAAAACCCCTAGTCTGATCCATCTATTTCAACTCAGTGTTGGGCTCCAAAGTCAAGTGAACAAATAAGTTTCCTCCAAACAAAACCTGATAGAGGGTTTGCATCTGGTTAATGACATTCAATCAAGTCTGCATCAATAGACAGTATGGATGGACTTTGACTCTCTCCATTTTGTACATTCTCCCAACACCCTCCCTACAGGTTCTGCACCTTCAAGCACACCCATGTGCCTAAGATATGCAAGATATATCTTGTTTTTATGCTACAAAAATATTGTTTTGGTGGGCTACAACACAGCTCTCACTGTATTTCAGACACTTCCGATTTTATATTCAAACTTCAGAGATCCCCACAATGAGTCTCTGGGCTGACTGCTCTGTGGCCTGACTGAAATCCACTTGTTTGAGTTTGTAGAAGGGTTATAGTGAGATACTGTACATGATCTGACAGAGGAAGTGATGGCATGGATAACTCCTAGTGCGGATGCATTAAGCGATGGAGACATTACCTGTGAAAAACACTAGGCTTAACACAGTGTATCAGAAAGATAATCTAGGTATAATTAACTCTGAATCAAGATGGACTTAATCTCAGCCAGCTTTAAGCATCTACATTTGAGCTACTTGCCTAGACTCTCTTGATAGTCAATGGAGGGGAACACTCATAGGATACAAATCATCTGATCTTTTTAGACACTTGCCTTTAGAAGAAACGAGATGAACTGTAATATATTATAACCAGTTTTCTCTAATGACTGTTCCGTAATCTAGGCAAATAGTCACAATATAGAAATCTACATTGCATATGTCTGGAGTAAGGAGACTGGCATTTTTGAAACAGGTCTGTTCTACACACCTTAAAATTCACAGGCTTGTGGATAGTTCTGCTTTCTACAAGCCATCATGGATGTGTGTGCATCCGTTATGACTCGAATTCTAAGTCACTTTAATGAGAGGTAGTTCATGAGATACAGCTTCCTTAAAACTGTGTTTTAAAAGCAACATGTGGTATTCATAGGAATGCTTTATTATATGCTCTTAGGGATGACATTATAGATCTGATTTCTGCTGAATTATGTTATCTTCTTGTGTTTTCTTTCAGCTGGTTCATAGCAGCAGCTTCCAGTCTATAAAAATTATTTAAGTAGGTTATTTTAACCCATGGTTATTGGTCAATTTTGTGCATGTTTGTGTGGGGGAATTATAGCCTTTGTCTAAGGGGTTTGCAGATGTTAATTAAGAAAACTATGCCTGTTGTCATCAGGCTTAAATTCTTTACAAAGAGCTCCTTCAGTCCCCTGAAACATTTTTGGGCACCTCAGAATTTGAGAAAAGCTTAAAACCATTTTTAGAAAGCAGCTGTGGGACAAGATGAGCTTAATTGCTGCTCAGAAAGAACTGAAATGCACATTTACACCATGATTAATACCTTTTTGTTGCAAGCTCAGGATTTCAAGGCTTGTCCATGTCAAATTAGCATGGCAGTTCAGAATAGATTCCTGTTGCTATTGACTTAAAGTAACCATTATTAGCAATAACAAAGCTTCAGCCATACATTTGGCAGCTGTCGGGAAACGAGTTCTATGCACATTAGTGGTGTCCTGCCTCTTGAAGAGGCTCCTCTTCTAAGCTTTGCAATACGACCAGGCTGCTCAGGGCTTTATCCAGTTGGGTCTTGAAAATCCCAACATTGGACATAACCTATTTGGGCAGCCAGCTCCATTTCTAAGACTGCCCTTCTGTTGAAAAAGTTTCTGCTTATAACCAGCCTGGGCATCTCTCATTTCAGGCTATATCTGTTATTCCTTGTCTTTCTGCCATGCACCTCTGTGACAAGTCTGCCTCTGTCTCCTCAGTAACCTCCCCACAGGTATGCAGGGTGTCGTGGTTTGGTCCAGACTAGCCACTGAAGCAAACGACAGATGCTCTCCCCCACCTCTCTCCCCAAGGAGACAGGGGAGAGAAAGAAAGAGACTTATGAGTTTAGAAGGAACTAAATTGCTTTAGTGAAATATTAATAATAAAATAATAAAAAAGGAAATAATGAAATATATATAAAACCATATCGAGCTCCCAGGATGACGATCATGTCACCAGCAGGCACTGGGAAAGTCCCAGACTGGACTCAGTGATGGACAGGAACTGGATTCCAGATCTGGATTCAGGAATGCACAGATCAGGATCAAAGGCAGATGAACAGAGAGAGTCCTCCTTGGATGCCTGACATTGAAGAAAGACAGAGCTGATCCTTTGATCCCTCAGCTTTTATACTGAGCATCAGGCAGATGGGATGGAATACCCTGTTGGTCAGTTTTGGGTCACCTGTCCTGTCCGCTCCTCCCCGCAGGTGTGACTCCTCTACGCTTTTCCGCTTCCGACCTTCCAATGGGGCGAGTAACAAAGTTGTCTGGCCTTGGTTGTTACAGCAATAAGTATAAGCAGGAGCCTCTCTTCATCCCATTCCTTGGCATCAACTGTAAACATGGGTCTTATCACTCTGAGAGCAAACAGTTTCTGCACAATATGCTGTTAATTTCAGCAGTTAGAAGAGGTTTAGCTGTAAAGTAAAACTGTTGAACAGAAAATTGGTTCTGCTTTACCTCAAACCAGGACACAGGGTCTGCTGTTAGGTCCTCTTCAGCACCTCTTTTCCAGACTGCGTAATCTCCATTGTCTTAGCCTTTCCTCACAGGCCAAGTGCTCCAACACCGACCGTTGTAGTGACCCCCCACTGAACTCACTCAGTTTATACATATCTTCTTCTTGAGGATCCAAAACTAAACACAATATTCTACACACCATCTGAAAAGTACTGAGTAAAGGAGGAAAGTAAACTCTTTCTATTAGCAGGCTATGTTCCTGCTCATACAGCTCAGGAGACTTTTTGCCGAGACGCACTGTTTGTTGCAAAGGGTTCCTCCTTTCTAGATGGAGGACTTTGCATTTGTCCTTGTTGAATTTCATAAAGTTCCTGTCAACCCATTCCTGCTGTATGTCCAGGTGTTTCTGAATGACAGCCTTGATACCCTAAGTACACTGATTGTGCTTTCTAGGTTGGTATCATTTGCAAACTTTACAAGTATGCATATTCATATTGTAGTTTTGAATTCCTGTTCAGACTAATTTCATACCTGTACACTACTGTATTCAATTTGCTGCCTACAAGTCCTGGGGTAACCTTGCAACAAGTGACATTGCAGTTGCCATTAGAAGGCACTGAGCTACTTTATCTGCTTGGAGTCAGTCAGTTGGGATAAACTGAGTCTGAGAGGAACTGAGATCTTCCTCCACCGTCTGTTGCTAAGAGCGGGTAGAATGATAAGAAATCCTAGGAACACTTACAGCAGATGATTGTAGACTCAGTCTTCAGCTCGGTAAATTCTGAATTATTTAAAAATATTTAATATGTTCATAAACAAATTTGGAGGACAGCAAAGTGGAGGCACAGATATTCCCATTTTCATTTCATCCCTCTCTCTCGGGAACATTATTATATTTTAGTCCATTCTCAGATCTCTAAGCCATTTATACTTTTCACATCTCTCTCACAGCTGTGATGGAAGATCAAGGGAAGAGGAATTGTTTACATAGAGGTAAGGAAATGATGAAATTATGTAGAGGGAACAAAATGGTTACTGGTCACTTGCTGGTTACCTTGCAGTTCAGGTAATACTTAGGAAGTCATTGACAGTGGAGGAGCTAAACTTTGAAATATGAGGATATTGAGAAAGTGATAATTTTTTTACAAAAAAGAATTGCACTGTCCCAAAGCGCTAAAATCACAGGTATCCCAATGATGGTTCATGTCCTGAATATTTCAAACTATAGTCTAACCTCAGAAAACACTAGAAAATGTCAAGGAGAGAGTCAGGACAGTCATAATTTTGCCCTTTTATAAACAATGCACCAAGAATCCATCAGCACATGTCTGTTTCCCCTTACTCATGAACAAGGTAGGATAGTATCTCAACTTTTCATAATCCTGCATACACTATTGTGTTCTTTTATGATTCAAATCATGCTGGATCTAGCCCTTGTGCAAGGATAGAAAGCTAGGCTGTCTCATTGAAGCCAGCCTTGCTTTGTGGGTTTAGATAAAATCTTGCCTGTAGGATTGTCATAGCTTGAGTACCTTTCATTGTTCCTTTTGTTTTTTTCTCCTTTCTTTCTTTTTTATCCTGTGCAGTTGTTGCTGCCTCGTCCTTTAGGGGCACAGGAGCCTCTTGCTCCCTTTCCGCTTCCTGCCACCAGAGGGGCTGCTACATGTTGATAAGTCACAGAAATACCAAACACTTCAGAGACATGATTAATGGCAATAGCTACTTTGGTTGATGGATTTTGATCCCGCAGCAGAAATCTGGCATCAATCATGTGCCTGAGTTTCTCTGTGTTGCTAGATGATTTAGTACCCCATGTCCTATGCTCTACAACTTCCATTTGGAGCTGAACAATTTCGCTGTCACCTTAGAAGTGTAGCAATAATTTCCACTCTGCTTTAGATTCTAAGGTGTTGGCATGTCACTGCTTTTAGGACACACTACCAAGGGGGTCATTAGAACTATTAGAATAGGGAAGATACTCCATTAATTATCTTTTGGCCAGCCATATATAATTGCCCCCTCCCTCCCATTAAAAACAAAGCAGTATTTCTGTATAATTTCAGAGATCTATGGGTTCTGTCTAACATATTTTTGTAATTTGTTAATGAAAGCTGTTGTGATGGTATAGAATTTCTGAACTTCAGAATTATTGCTGAATTTCTACAGATAATTTTTCCACATTAAAATAAAGGTGTAAAAGCTGCAAAAGATGTATTAAATCACTTAAACACTTGAAATCTCAGGTGTATGATCCATGCTAGATAGGTCCAAACGTTTTATCATTATATTAATATGAATTCTGAAGGTATTAAGTAGGTTTCCAAGTAATATTAATATATTAGTAAAGTTAATTAACCAGTTAATTAAATGTTGTAATAAACTGTCAGCAAGCTAATATAAAATACTAAAACCAAATGAAAAGGATGTGAAAGAAAACAGAAGTTAAGAAAAAAACTCCCACACCAGACCCCCACTAAGTATCTTGTGAACATTAACAAAATTAATTGTTTGAATATCTCTGTGAAGTGATGATGCAGATACAGAGAATTAAGTATGAAGTGGCTTTGACCAAGGTCACAGAATGCATCCATAGGAAGTGAGGTCAGGGAATTATGAGACTGATTCAACAATTTACAGAACTGCTTTTCTATCTATAATTCTCAGAATGCACAAATAATAAGGTACATCCTGACAATACTACAGTTCATTCAAATCAATTTGATATGGTGACCATTGCAAAAAATATATTAATATTTCCTTTCTGTCAAGAGAAACGTCTTCAGACCCTGAACCCAGTAAAGATTACTGAGATAACTAATGTCCTCTAATCCTGGCTCAATTAATAAATTAGTGCCAGTCTAAATTAAGATTCCTTTTACGCCTGTGACTTTATCAGTGAAGTTTCCATTAGAAAGACAGGTTGAAAATACAGTTGGTCAAAGTTTTCATTTTTTAATCCTGATAAAGAGGTTTTTTCAAAATGTTGAATTGCTTTTATATTTTCCAGACATAACTGTTAATATAGCACAAATTATTTAAGATTTAAAAAAAACCAAAAAACCAACAACAAACAAACAAACAAAACCAACCAACAGTTTAAGGAAATCTTCTAATTATATATTTTACTTGCATCCCACTTCTGGCTGCCCAAACATATACACATAATATCTGATTTCCCAAGCAAGCTCAACTACATGTAGCATGTTTAACTAAGCAGCTGTCTGACTTCCACTAAGAACTGTGAATCTGCAGACCGCTATATTTAAGTTTGCTATCATTATATAAAACCCATTCTATCTGGTTTATTATTGGGTTCTTTGCATAAAGCAATGCTCACACAGGAAACCAGATCTGTTTCGGTGGATGTTTGGTCGCCATTCAGACGGAAACAAAAGTCTTTGTTGTGATGATCTTTGCAATTGCAACTTCAGCTGGATTGTGCTAGATTCTCAGAACCACTATGTTGCTGAATTCTTATATCCTGTGATCCCACCTGACATCTCTAGGATCTAGCAGGATCCTTTGCTGTTGATTATCTTAAAATTTATAGAAAACATCTAACCATCCTAACTATACACTCTCACACATGATTTTCTTTGTATCTGCAGGACGAGTTTCAATTGACTACTTACAAGAATCTTGTCTTTGCAAAATTTGATCAATTTTGCAGCAGGAAACAGGTGCAGGAGTGTCTGGAAAAAAAGGTCAGATGCTCCACCCGTGATTAATCAACACACTGAAGAAAACAAATTGGTCTATGCACCACTGAAGCTGCCTGGTGGAAGTCTTTAGGGCAGTTCAAAGTTCCCACCTGAGAGCTCCAGCACTGACTAGTCAAATGCTACATTGTGAAGGTGACAAGGAGTTCTGTCCATCATCCACTTTCCTGTCAGTCCTTTGTCTCAAACGTATCCACTGTCTCATCTACGCACTGGCTAGCAGAGAGCTGCTGGAACACTGCAAGGAATTAGAGACTAACTGCATTGGGTATGCTCACAAGCACAGCTCTGATTGCACAACTGTAACTGTAGGAGAGACTTATTTCATACCAATTACCCATAAATTAAGTTTCCTAACAGTTCCCACAGGACTAATTTTCTTGCGGTGTGTAAAACTGATCTTTGGGCCAGCGTTAGTAGTCTGAGTTTGCTGCTGCACCTGTAGGGACTAATTTAGAGTGATTCATAAATAATAATTTTTTTTAAAAAATACAACTCCAGACTTAGCTACCAAACTTCATTTCTTTGTGTTATTGGTCTATTTCTGTCTGTCCGTCTGTTCTGTCAATATAAAATACAAGCCTTCTGGTGTGAGACTTTCTCATGGTTTGAACAACTGTACCTATGACATGCGTCCCCACCAGGCACTGAAACACTTTCAGCAGTAGGGAAATCAGAGTGCCAAAGCAAGGCCCTCAGGTCTCCCATACTGTCTCCAAGAAAGAGTTGGCTGCCTCTGAGAATGTAAACAATCTTCTGCCTTACAGCAGACAATGTGGAGTTAAGTAATTGGCTGTAGGATTTTTGAAGTATGGGAATACTTATTGAAGCACCTGGATTTAAGGTTTATCTGTCTTCATTGGATCTAGTATTTGCAGTCCCTTAGACAGATTTTCTCCAGATGGAAAATCACTCCTGTAAAGAAACTCTTGAGTGACAGTGTGCAATAATTTAGTTCAGTGATTATAATTTATGGTCCAGAAACTTCTGCAAGCACGTAATGACTCTTAAATAGTCCAAAAACTAATTATTAAAAAAGCGATATTATTGTCAGTGGCTAAAATTCATAGTGCAAGAGTCTGCAGTTCATGAGAATGGTTTAAGAGTCTGTAAATTGCAAAAGTTAGGAAAAATATTTGTTCATCAATGGAGACATTCACTCAGGAAATGGAAGGCTTGGGTTTTGCACTTACCTCAGGAACATTGCACCTATAGGTCTTATATCCTGGACATCAGCTGTTGCTGTCAACTACTTGTGGAATAAGCAGGAAAACTGTTTCTCTTCTCTTTCTGTTCAAAATAGGCCATTCTGTAGCTAGGAATGAAAATGTCAAGAAACCTGAAGGAAAACTAGTACAAATGATATAAACTTAGCATACAGATTTTGAGATGAAGAAATCTCAAAACCGTTGACTGGTTTTCCATTAGTAAGTTACTGAATAAAAGATGGGAAAAGTCAATAGAGCATAATATAAATTGCATTAGTGCCTCTAAAGAAAGAAATCAAAACATTATATGTTACATATTAAATTATTTTGGATTAATAAATATAGTATACTATTGTAATATTCTGTAATTCTTCCAGACTTGCGTGAATCAGTTAGAAAACTTGAAGTCCTTTTACCACCGTTTTATATATCTTTGCAAGGAATTTTGAGGTGAGACAGATAAGAGAAATGAATAAAAAACTATATTTCTGGGCTTGTGGAATGATCCTCCACAACTGGCAGATTGGTTTTGACTATAGAAAAAAAGTCTTTATCTCTATCTTAGTGATTTATCTAGGCAGGATTTTTTGATTGTATGCTTGCTGACTTGTTAAAGTACCACCTGTAATGCAATATCTTCTACTAAAACAATATATTTCACAGAACATAATTTTGGAACACAGTCTTCACAGATATAAGTATGTTATTTAGGACAAAAGTGATTTTTCCCTATTGGTAAATCCTTATTCAATTCACAGCCATACTGAAGTCCAGTGAAATTCAATAACTTCTGCTGGGCAAAGATTTTATATAAGTGCATCAGCATGGCCACAAAAATTGTAAGAGGATTGAAATCTGACTTGGAACAGTAATAGTTTGTCTTAGTAGACCATTCTTTGTCCAGACTCTAAATTACTGTGCAAAGAGCTGCAACCAACTGTCAAAACTGCAGTGAGTAATATATTACCTACTTGTAGAATTACTTACATAGAAAAGTACTGCTTAAATCTTATGAGTAGCTCCAAGGAGAGTAACAAGATTGTCTACTTCTGCATACACTTTTGTGTATGCATTTGTCTGTTTCACTTTCTTTTATTATTGTCTTATCAAATGAAAATTAAGAGCAGATTATACCTGTAAATGCACAGTGTTTTCTTGTTATCTTATTTATTGAAATTTAAAAAAGGATATTGTCAATTGACCTAGATGACTGTCTAAACAAAAATGTTTTGTTGAGTGATCAATCAAAAATAAAAATTTAAATGTTTTTCTAAATGACATTCCACTGAGTAAGCAAATGACATTGTCCTCATAATCTCTTTTAAAAAGAGATGCACATGAATGAACAGGAACAAATCTTATGACCCTTCACTGCTTTTTCACTATTTTACTAGTACATCCTCCCAGCCAAAAGCCCTTTCTTTCAAGTGGTACCTTTAAACCCTTGATTGTCAGAATTTTAGTAACTGACACTTCTAGCAACAGTGTTCTTTCCAAATTCACAGCATGAAAATTTGTTAAAGAAGGATCTGTTTTCTGTTAATGAAATCAGTGCCTAAAATATATCTTGTTCCTGCCATCAAAGAGAAAATACAACTGAAAGGAATTAAGGTAGTATGTGGGTAAGGAGAAAATGCAATAACAGGTATTGTATAAAAACACAGACTCACAAGAAACAGAATCAGAATAGTCATCAC
Organism: Burhinus oedicnemus; assembly: GCA_008921705.1. NCBI lineage: Eukaryota > Metazoa > Chordata > Aves > Charadriiformes > Burhinidae > Burhinus > Burhinus oedicnemus. The sequence goes on along the minus strand of VFFE01007518.1, from coordinate 993,035 downwards.
TAGAGCAAAGTCCTCTGTCCCCACGAATACCAGTAACCTATGCAATCTCTCTCACACTGTTTTACCAGTGGGGCTCAATTCTGGCTCAGAAGGCCTATCATCACCTCAGACAGAATGAAGATATTTCCATGCAGTCCCTGGTTTGTCTGATGAGATTGGTAGGAAGGGTATCATTAAGTATTTGTTAGAATGGTAGCAATAGGGACACCTGCTTGGAGCTGGATTGATGCCTACAGCACATCATCATCTTGTATTTGTGCTAAAACTGAACCGGTGATCTAGAACTGAAATACCGTGATAAAGAAGTATCTGCATCAGAGGGTTATATGGTTAAAAATTATTATCGGTCAACAAGAGTAAGACAAAATGATAGAATAGAAACAAAACAAAGTGCATTCTATTATGAGATAGTTTATTAATATGTGATGTAACCATCAATAGCTCACATGTACAATAGATACTGGTCCACACAAGGGTGTAAGAGAAACTGCCACCAGCAGCTGCACCAGCAGCATTAATTTTTAAGGAGAGAGACAAATCTCACCTTTAAACAAATGTTTAATTTCAGTTCTATATAAAGAATTCAAAGCCATACTCTATAACACAAAATTTCCTTATCCTGCCCGATAGATTTTTTTGTGACAGTGCAAGAGAGGTCATTACCAGTGAGACTTGATAAACAACATATTGTGTATTAATGTACATGCAGAATATGGACTCATAAATAATAATTTCAAAATTTACAGTATAAACCAAAGCAGTACATGAAGACCAAAACAAAGTATAGACATATTATTTACCATTATAACTTATCTTACTACCTTGCTCCTTTGTTTCAAATCCTGGATAGTATTTTAGGCATATCTACTTGAGCAAGGGCAGGCAAATGTGATTTAGTCTTTGTTGTACATAAAACCCATATAGATACAACGGTATGTTCTGTGTTTGATCTTATAAACTCTGCAAAATGAAAATCTATCCATCTTCCAACATCCCTCACTGGTATGGTTGTGACTTTTAGGAAAGAATTGTTTTATATCTAACCACCTCAGAATGCAATCCAGAACCCAGACCTATATGCAGCCTACTGGAAAACCTTCTGATGGCTTTTCATTATTATCAAGACATTGTGTTCAATTTCCATATGATTTATAATTTTTAACCCCCCAGACTTCAAAAACATTGCCTTTCTTGTTCATCTTGTAGACAACCCAGAATATTATCAATGAAAAATCTGGATATGATCTGTAGCCCATTTTTTATCATCCACTGTGTTTTCTGTCATTCAACATATTTTAAAAAATTTCTTAAACTTCTTTTTATTGTGGTGGTACTCCTCAATGTACTTTTAAAACCATAAGTATTGTCTAGCTGTTTCTCCATTCCACTCCAATTTGTTGAGCTTTATTTTCAGAAATCAAATAAAAATGATATGGAATATTAAACTTAAAGGAGTATTCTAGGTTGTGGATCTCTTCTTCCTCTCATCACAGTTAATCACTTCACATAATGTACTTCATAAATTAATCTGTCTCAACAGTAGCTGGGCTTTTTTCCTTTTTTTTCTTTTTTTTTTTTTTTTTTTTTTTTTTAGGAGAGTGTGTTTCTTCCTTGGTTTTGTCTCTATTACTCCTGTTAAACAGTTTCTCCAAGATTCATTCCTCAGCTCACAAACATACTTTCGCTGTCAAGTCTACATTGATTACTCATGGCTATTCTGTACCCATCTATTCTTGTGCCAACATTGTCTGTTAGCTAAATAACTCTTTTTCCTCCCTTAGGTTTACCACTGATTTATTTATAGGCAACAACTATATTCCCTCTCATCCTTAGTTTTTCCAGATAAAACAAGACGTGTTCATTCTGTGTCCTTTATTCTTCAAAAGGTCCTAATGGTCCTCCTTCTTCTTAAAATAATTAGATAAGGTGAAGATACAGTGATTGTCCCATATTTCTTAGATAGCTTGCAGCATAAGCATGTTGGTAGAACATTTTTGTTAATGGGAAACAAGCATCAGGACTTTGAATGGCTGGGTTATCCAATTATACTTATTCACTGATGAACCAAGTGATACTATAAAAATAGCCGTGGAATCTAGGAGGTGATCAGCTGGTATCATACCATGACAAATCACGACAATACTGTGCTCCTAACTCTTATAATTTTAATTTTCTACAATGAACATTTACTATATATGACATTTTAAATCATTTAATCTTTTAAGTTTAAATTAGTGTAAAATATTCACCAAGCACATAGTATTCTGTGAATTTAATCACTATGTATGTCTATTTCATGCAATATAATTAAATGTAACCCTTCTAGAAAATTCATAGGAGTTATGTAGCAGCTGTGACAACTGAAAAACTACTATGTAATTTGAAGTATTTCTCATAACATACTCCTATGTTGTCAGGTAACTATTATGAGTAAGAAAATGATCTATTACCTTAAGTTTTTCTGAGAGTCTTTGTATATATATATTATTTTTTTTTACCAAGGACAGTTGCAATTTAATAGTGCATTAAAAGACCATGTGTTGTGCCATTTGTCGTGTAGTATTTTTATATAATATAAGCTACAAGTTCCTGCTTGAGCCCTAATTAATCTAACAACCACCTCATTAACTTTTCGGAAAGCCTCACTCTAACTTAAGGTTAATTATTTAGCACTTTTGGCATCACTGTTACACTGCATATGTGCTTATTTTTCTCTATTTATAAGATCCACTTATAAGTGAAAACTAATTAATGAGTAATGAAAGTTTTGCAGACCAGAATGTGATATTAAGTATTTGATTTCTCTTTTTATAAGAAGACAAGAAAGAAGAGACAGAGCTATGGCAAACAGGATTTAATTTATCCCTACATATACAGCTTCAGCATAACTTTACGTAGTCCCGCCAGTCTCCTTTCTCGCGCAAAGGACAGAAGAGACACTGTTAAGAGGCAGTCATCTAGTGCACTCATCTGACACATCAGATGAATCATCCTCTCTCTGTGGCTTGTAAAATGATAGCTTGTAAAATCAGATGTAGATATCTACAGTGTAGAGTCTAAAGTTAGGTAAGATGAATCCCATCCCATCCCATGTGTTTATCCTCCCCGTATCACATAAATGATGTATAATCATGCATACAACTGTATAATTATATTTATTTGATATCCTTAATTACTTCTCCAGCTGGTCAAATATTACAGAAAAAAATATTTTTCATCAGTAAATGCTACCACTTTAAAACAGACACTTCCTGTTTGATTGTGTCAATTATATTGACTTTTTATTTGGAATCCTTCCTTCCTTCCTTCCTTCCTTCCTTCTTTCCTTCCTTCCTTCCTTCCTTCCTTCCTTCCCCCCTCCCTCTCTGCTTCTCTTTCTTTCCCTCCTTCCTTCTTACCTACCTGTCCTCCTTCCACCCCCTCACTTACTCAGTTTTAAAAAGTGTTTGATTCTATTGACTTATTCTATTTTTTTTTTTTAATTTTGACTTTCCATAGGTATAGAAATACACTTTCACGGATTTTTTGTGCAATACAGAAAACCCTTCCATAGCATGAGACATTTTAAAAGGTCAATATAAATAAAATATTAACCAAAAATGAACATTTATTTTGATATTAAGTTGCAGATTTTTGTTTGTTTGTTTGTTTGTTTTGCTCTGAGTTGTAAAAAAAACCAACTAATTTTTAGCTCATAAAATGATCAGTGAAATAACTTGCCGGTCCTACTTTTTTCCCTATTATGTGATCAGTTTTATGTCATTCAATTGCTTCATCTCAAATTTAAACTAGATCTACATGGATGCAGTGCTTATTTGTACGTGAACTCCATTTCAATTTTAAAACCTTGGTTGCTGAGTCATAACAATTCCTGTGCCCACTCACAGCCTAATGGAACTTACAAAGTATGTCTTTTTTGTAGCTGTTTTAACAATGCTGTCTGGCTCTTAAAAATTAATAAAATCATGCGGATATTCAGTATATACATTGTGACTAAGTCAGCAAAAGTAGGGCATGCGGTGTAGCTCTGCCTCTAAAATCTGAGCCATCTATCAAGTTGGCTTGTGATTGATTTTCTCTAAAACCTTCTGCATTGCAGTGCTGTGGCAGCGCTCCGTTTTTATAGTGTCTTTTTTCTCCTGTGCCCCAGCTGGATCATAGGGCAATTCAGCAGCTGGTGCAAATTGTCATTCCTCCCCTTGACAGACAGGACAGTGAAAACAGACATTGAGGATTTGTCCTTCAGACTTTGCCTCGATATCGAAGACTCAAATTGGCCATTCTAAAATCCTAAAACTTAATAATCCTTGTTCCTCAATTTTTCACTCATTTATTGAAAACTAATTGAGAGTACTTTTAGTCATCTAACTCCTCCTTCCTCTTTTAAGTCTAAAGTTCCTATTAAAACAAAATATTTCCAGGATGCATAGAGCTCAGTGTAACATTTTCTTATTGATTTGAGACTGTCATATAAGAATACCTGTTTTGTTTCATACTGTATAAAACTGTTTTCATATTAATTAATCCAAAGTGGTAGTGTTTAGTGGTTTGTTTGGTTTTTTTCTATATTAATCCTTACACAAATTCTATCAATATTGATACAAAACACACTGTATTTTATCGTTATTATCACAAAGAAAACAGTATATATTCATAATTGGAGTACATCTGAAGCACTCAGAGCAAATTCCTCAATGTTTATGCTGTTTGGTGCTATAAAATACAATATGTATAGCTGCCTAATTTGCAGATGCAATATTCTGGTCTCTTATTCCATTTGGTGTTACAAGAAAGAAAATTCTTTAGGAGGGAAAAAATTTTCTGGGGAAGAAACCATGGGACATGACCTATGTTCTGGATCATCATCTCGGGCATTGTTTCGCCAAGATTTATACAAATCACAAAGATTTGGCTTTGGGGAAAAACTACAGTTAACATGGCATGATTTCCCAAAACATTTGTATAGTCAACGGAGAGAAGATGGCTCTTCTGAGCACAACAAAATAAATGGAGCAGCTGAAATACCTATGTACTGATAACTACTGCTCCCTTAGATGCTGGAGCATACCTGCGACATCTGCATGTGACTTGCAGATGTGACGCAGGACCTAGGGAACCCCAAGTCCTCTGAAACACCAGTTGGGGGTTGGGCAGAAAGTTCTGGAAGAAAATCTAAATGTGAACTGCTTGTCTCTGGGTAGGCATCTGCACATGTCTGCAAGACTTCTGGGCAGAGGATTTTCAGGCTACAGAGAAATAAATTAATGAATTTAGAACTGCTACTCGGACAGGCAGTCTTGTCGTATTGTTATGTGGATTTTAAGTAGCTAAAACCCTATATAGAAAATTCAGGTGGATTGAATCTTACCTGCAGTTATTTGATGTAATTTGGTTATTTAGGGAATCACAATTAAGTCTAGTTAAGTGATATTTACATTTTTCATCTTCAAATTTATAATCGGACTAACATGTGCAGAACTGTGCAAACTACAGGTAATTTTCTTCATTAAATTATGCAATCAATACACATTATCTCGCTTCAAATCAAGCAATTTTTTTTGTTCTGTTAATATTTGTAGGGAAAAGTCCTAGTTCTGCTGAATTTGCTATGATCTTGACTTAAGGAAGGTTGAGGGAAATAACTTTGACAGGATACTCTTTCTCTCTGCTTTTCTTTCATGGAAGGATACATGCCACCCATTCTTACAAATACATATGCAACAAAAACCACATTAAAGCATATTTTACATGTAGCCACACAGACACACAAACATTAAAGCTGTAATATATATATATATAATATATATGCTCAATAAGAAGGTAAGAATTTGGATTCACAACTGCTTTGAACCTTGAAATTTGTTTGATTCTCCAATTAGACTGTTTGCCATCATTTTGTGAGCAGAAGCAACGATTTTGCTTCCTTCCATCCAATTTCTCCCCTATCAATTCAAATTATTTCCTCCCCTTCTAAATGTAGAACAGGCTATCTGTTAGGTTGCCTATATAATCAACAATTTAATCAAGCTACAAATGTACATCACAAGAACAGGGCAGATGGCAGCAGCAAAGAAATCTGAGTTCTGCAATTGAAAGTGCAGCTTTTAACAACAAAAGCTTGAAGCATTCTGGAGATAATGAATTTCTTAGGTATTAGTGGCAAAAAAATGAAATACCAGCAGCACATGAATTACCTCCTAGTAGTATCCTGTGATTTATTTTTATACTGAACACAATTTTAGTTTGTGTAGGTTATTCAAAGAGAATATCAAATGAGTAACATCTAATGGTGTTTAGAGCCACAAGATTTTGAATAAAAAGCAAATTTTCCTATATGTTACTTGACACTGCAGTCTAATATTTCCAGAATGCCAGCTACCAGTTAGAACAAAACTATGACATATTCATTGCAATACCAGTTGAGTTTCAGTGCAGTTATATGCAGCTTCATCCAGTTTCTGAGTCTGCAGAAAGCTGTGATTAGCAAATAAACTTGCCTGTGGGTTAGCTAATAAAAAAAAAATATGAAAAAAACAGATATGGATATGAATCCAAAATTGATTAACAGCTGAAGTACATGATATAATACGGTAAAGACTTAAATAAAAATATTCTGGTCCAGGACTGATTAAAAACACAGAAGTGCCAGCACTGGTTTCAGACTGCCAGAAGTCTCCCTGCAGCCTGGCGACCCTTCCCCATGTGGGATGGAGCAGATCCTGGCCAGGCGCTGTGAGCAGCTGCGCTCTGGCAAGTGGGGTGACACTGCAGGGTGCAACATGTGGGGACCCACACCTCAGGGGGCTCTGCATCCTCGGGAGTGATTGCTCAGCAGCATGTGCGTTGGTGGATATTAATCAAAATCCTGTTGCTAATAAATCAGTAAACCACTTTGATCGTGATTTGATTTAAACTGTAGGAACTGGGCAGTTTTTTTCCCTGGAACAGTGTCACCCTTTATCTTTGTGCAGTGATATATAGGATTTGACAATGACACTGATTCTGTGTTACCGCTACGGAAAATGCCACATTCTGCAAACTGCCAAAAAAGTCTCTTAAATTGATCAAATTAAAGCGTTTTCTGAAAGCTCAGTGAATGGATTTGCAATAGAAATCCGTATAAGTTTGACGCTGAAACTCACCACAGTGTAGCATTGCAAACTGTCTGTCACAGGCCTTCAGCCCTGCACCTACTGCTTGTAGGTGACACCACTGCTGAGAGTCCAGAGGGAAAAACTGGGAGCAAGAAGCTCGGAACAGAGAATGCAAACTACTCCTCCAGGCATGTGAAAGACAGGAAGATAAGCAGGAACAGTCAATGCATATTACTGAGGTGACATCCTGCCTGATTGCCTTTTACAATGAACTATCAGGCCATATGGATGATGGTAGGGCAGTGGGTGTAATATACCTTAACCTCAGCAATATTTTTACAATCTTTACCACAGCATTCTCTCTTGAAAACCAAGGAGTTATGAGTTGGATCAATGCTCTTACATGGGATGAAAATTGCCTGGACCATCAGGCTCAAGGAGTAATAGTCAGTGGTCTGACATCCATTTGGTGACCGATAACAAGCAGGGTACCCCAAAATCAAGGCCTGGGCTGATAGTGTTCAACACCTCCATGAACAATCCAGATGACAACACACACAGCAAACCTATGGATGATACTAGATAGAAAATGGTACCAAACTGAGGGAAAATATGTCGATCTGCAGCCCACCAGACTACTTCTCTCGTAAGAGAAACCTGATGTCAAGTATTAGAAGTCCTGGAGCGCATCAGGAAGGGCATGTAGGAACTTTAAGAGTGCAAAACCTACTGATACAGTTTTGGAAGACTCTAAATGACTGGAGACAGTAGAGGGGCTCTCTTATTCTGCCCTTTGAGAATACTGAAGTAAACTTTCCACAGAAATCATCATACTTTTTTTTTTAATAAACTAATACTTATTTAGACTGGAAGGTCAGGGGACCAAGACCCAAGAATGAATTAAGACACTAAATTTTAAGCAATATTTTATTAGTCTGTGTCTCAACTTCCTCTGTTTTGCCTGGAAGTGTAGAAGAATCAATCCTGATTCAAACACAAAAGAGTGAAGAGCACAATCAGGGATGGCAGTGGAGGTAATTAACTGGAATAAAGCTAGTATGCAAAGGCTCAGGAAAGGTCAGATTTCTTTATAATGGAAATTTCTAAGCATCCTACTGTAGTCATAGTGAAAATCTTTAGCATTGTATGTTTCTCCAAACTCCCTTCTCCCCCTTCCCTTTAGCTTTCTCCAGCCCATTTTTCCTTGACGTACTTTATATGGCATCAGTCACGCGAGAATCCTACAGGGCTCAAAATGTTTTCCCTCTCCTTTTACAGCTACAAAGAGGAAGGTTGCTCAGGGTGAGCTCTGCTCTCGCCTGGCTCTCACTAACCTTTGTAAAGGATACTGGCAATTCCCCTTTACCAACAGCAAACATGCAGTAGCAGCAGAAAAGTTTATAGTTTCTGTATACAATGTAAAAAACATGCCCATTTTGTGTCCTTTGTAGCAGCTTATTATAATATACAAATACAACTTGTATTGTCTGGCTTCTCGGTGAAATGTATGGAAGTAGTCAGTAAGCGGTGCAGCCATAGTAAAACAAACCACCAGTTTAACCAAATGGCTCACCGAGTAGTGCAAAATTACTCTAATTCATTCTGTGAAGTTATTTTCCCTTAGAAGCAAGTACTCTTCAGGAGTTACGCCACATTTTCTGACCGTGGATTCCAGAAACGCACTGCCAATTACTGCAAATACTTTTGTTGACCTACTTGGCAAGTCACTAGAGATCAAACTACACTTACAGCAAAGAAGCCATAAAAAAAAGGTTATTCTTCTCTTATCCTTCCTCTCAAGCTCCAATTCCTCTGCTAGCTAAATTGATGTTTACTTGGGTTGCTTTAGGTTTACCTGAAGCAAATCCCTTTGTTCCACTGTTTGACAGTCCTCAATCATACTTGGCTATTCTGTCTTTTGCTCCTCCAGAGTGACTAGCAACAAGCACTTTGCAAGGACATCATGCTTCAGATAAGACTAAAGCAAGGCACTCATAAGTACCATAAAGGAGTTCACAGTTCCACTTTTCTGTCTTGTGCTGTTGCTTAGACAACACTTCGTGTCATTTTAGCAGCACTCTTAAAGTGCCAGGATGAAAACAAATTTCTAACCTTTCAATCAGTAGAACGAATATTAGCTCTTTATTCATCTGGAATAAAATCGTACAGAAATACCATGTTCTCACAAGCATCTCCATTTGTATTGACTTTCTATTTTCCCCAGGTTTGGGGTTTTTTTGTTTTGTTTTGTTGGGGTTTTTTTGGGAGTGTTACAGCTTTCAAGCACTTTTCTTCTGGAAAACCTATGAATAAAATCACAAAGTATTTTCTAACACATTTTTAGCAGCCAGCAAAACTAGCCATAATCTAACAAAATTTACATAGAGAAAAAAAACCCAAAACACTTCCAGTCCACAGGCATCCCCATGCATTTCAGTTAATGCTTTTTATTTGGAAACTTCATTTTTGTGAAACAAGTAAAAGACAGTAGATGAGAGATGTGCATTTCAGTTCAAGCTCTGCTATAAATTTGATCTTAACTACTCATACAGTAAGGATTATTTTTTCAGTTTGATGGCTGACGCAGAATAAAAAAAGGCAAAAAACAAATGATAGATAGGAGTAAACAAACAAACAAACTAGTATAAGTTTCATTATATACATGTGCTTAGAAAGCTTAAAGCAAACCAGAAAGTAAAAAAAGTCATTTGAATTGGAAAAAAAAAACAACAAAAAAACCAAAACTGTATCCGCCTCTTGTTTAATTACAAGTATCAACATAATTTTTATTGTTTGAAGTGCTGTTATCATTTTCATATTACAGTGAGAAATAGTGCATTTGAAAATTCAGGGCTTGCAGTTCAGATATGGTAAATATGTTAGAAAATGGAAAGATTAAGTTAGAGGAAAGAATGATCTATTATGACATTGCTGAGAAAACTTTTAGAAGACAAGTGCTTCAGTGTTAATATCTCCTATTTGCTATCTTCACAGTAACACAATAAGCTATGGCAAATCGGAAAATCTGGGACAACTAACTCAGTGCCATCTGTGAAAAATGACACCAGAACTGAATGCTTCTTATTTTTTGTAGGATTCAGCTTTACCTCACATAACTTTCTGTACCTAAAAGATAGGAACTGAGGTGTGATTCTTAAGATTAATTGCATAAATATTAGGCATCTAATCTTAACTGGTTATTTGTGTTGCCTCAAAAATCTATAAAAACAGAGTAATTCAAGTAATTCATGTCCTCCTAGGAGATTCCATGACAAAGCCGAGGAACCTGAGGAAAAAGTTCACCCCGACTAAATGTGATCTAAAGGCTGCCAGAAATTCATTAGTACCTAAAACGACTGTAATGGCGTAGGTCCAGTGAAATGAATCCTCTCTAACATGCAATGTGCTGTAAAGCTGGATAGCTAAAAGTTAACATCTAATCATGTGGAGTGTTTCTACAATAAGAGACGAACCACTTCCAAATGGGAATTCATTCTGTCCTAAAATGCCTGGGCTGGTACACTCCAGCATTTTATGATGGGATAAATAATTTTCTGGAAGTGCCTACAAGTGAAGGGACTTCTAGGACTAGCTTAAACTAAGCATGCAATTTTGGCTCATTTTGTAGGCTGTGATACAAAACTATGATACAATTGCTTTCACTTTTGATATTCTAATACAAGTCCGTAACGTATTATAGGATCACGAGTGGTTGGTTACCTACATGAACTGAACCGTATGTAATATTGATATGTGTTTTATTCTTGCAGACCTCTTATCGAATCACAGTTCAAGAGACATCCTCAGACGAGGAGAAGGAGGAGTAAGTTTTGTTAAGTGTGATGTTAAAGGATGAACTTACACAAAAATTCACTTTGTATTTACATAAAAGATGTGTGAGATTTTTAAAATATTTAAGAACAGAAAAACGATTATCTGAGAGGGAGCAGAGACTGAGTTTGCTGGGGCAGTAATCTGAGCTGAAATGCTGATCTTGAAAGAACAGAGAATTAGTATTCAAGACCTTTATTTCCCTCTGTCTTCCAATAATATATTTTATTTTTTCAGTCGGAATGGATGGTGAATGTTTTTATAGCAATGTTTATAAACACAATTTGCTAATTGAAAAAAAATCAAATCTATTTTATTGCGTTCACTGAAAATAATTTGTGGAATACAAATGTACAAACATTAATATTAAAGGCATTTGTTTCTCTATCAACTGCAATCACAGCAATTTCAGAAATCCCTTAGCATATATGAAGTCAGTTTCCTTCATTTTACATCAATAGGGAAACAATCACTATTAACATTTTACTGTCTAGAACATGCCTTAAAAGAAGGAAATTAGTAAAATGAAACAATTATTGGCTTTCCATAGTATTTCCAGATTAGTAGTATATAGCATCAATTCTGATAAGGGTAGATTTAGATTAGATATTAGGAAGGAATTCTTTACTGTGAGGGTGGTGAGGCACTGGAACAGGTTTCCCTGAGAAGTTGTGGATGCCCCATCCCTGGAAGTGTTTAAGGCCAGGTTGGATGAGGTTTTGAGTAACCGGGTCTAGAGGGAGGTGTCCCTGCCTATGGCAGGGGGGTTGGAACTGGATGATCTTTAAGGTTCCCTCCAACTCTAACCACTTTATGATTCTATGAATTTCTGCAACTGAAATTATAAAGCTATTTTCTGATAACTTCATTGTCAAAAGGAAAATCTTGTAGGTGGCTGAGAGCTTTCTTTTCAGATGGATTTAAAACTTTCGAAGAAGACAATGTTGATTTGAGAAAAGCGGTAAATATTTTTCATGTCATAAAGAAGTGGGAAAATATTTAAAAATATGCACATGATCAATTTCTCACTGAAGCCTTTGCACATATATAATATAACTTAGTAAAATGGCTGCATATCTCTTTTTAAGAGAATGTGGAAAAGGATTTTTCTCTTTGAAAAAAATCTTTTTACTTCCTCCCCATCCCCAACAGATACTGAACTATAATGTATTATTTTTGGGAAAATAATCAGGGTTGAATCTGGGATGCAAGAAACATTGTTTGTTTGGAAAACTCAGTTGCTGTGTGGGTCCCCTTCTGCTAATGGTATGTCTACTGAATGTGCAAGTATTAGTTATTCTGAAGGGAGAACACACATATAGGTGTGGACTTAAGCAGGTGGTATATTATATTTTTCACTTTCCTTGTACACTTGGATCATACAGTCCAAAATAGAAAAAAAAAAAAAATCTAATGTGCTGAAACTGTTGAAACACTTTGTCATCAAATGGAACAAAATGGGAAAATTACACTTGCTGATAGCATAATGAAGGTGAGACATCCTTGTTCCCAAGGGATACTGAGTTTTTCATACTCTGACATAATAAAGCAATGGAGTGAAAGTAACAAGATTCACACATGCTAGGTAGGGTTCGAATAGCCTGGAGGGCCCCTGTAGCTGAAGATTTGGCAGCATTGTCTGAATCCCCCAGCGATTTGTGAAATGACCAAGTTAATTCTCTCTGCTCAAACATCTGTTTATTAAGGTAAAGCTTGCTTTCTAAAGGAAGAAACGTTAGTATTTTTTTCTTTTTTCACCTCAAATTTAATGATTTTATAAATTTGGTATGGCAGAGGAAAGCCTTGAACTGATCTCCTTTTACTGTCCACCACTTTTTTCTGCCTGCTTTGTATTGTTATTACTGCCAAATACTTAAAATATTAATTACATATAATATCATTTTCTTGATCAATATTCCCAAAAATCTACAAGATGAATACAAAAAAAGGTACTGAATCTGTTGGAAGAAGCCCTTGATTGTTAATTATACATTTAAATTTCTATAATTTCTAAGCACAGCAAATTCAATGAAAACAAAAGGCATAACCTAATTAGTTAAACACAGTTCTCTCTTAGATTGGAAAAGAGGACAGGAGAAATGGATGAAAGCAGGAAAGAGGATAACATTTTTTCTGTCAAGCATTATAGTTTGTATTAATTTTGCTGAATATGCTGAAGTGAAACTATTGACCATGCTGCATATGTGAATCAATTGATTAATTACAGTATACGTATTGTTTTAGATAATATTTTTCTTTGAACATCAAGGAGCTTGGGGTTCTTTCCTCAATCTCCTTCTCCAGTACTAGAAAAGTCAAAATAGAGGCCAAATGAAGAAATTTGAATACTGCCAAGATAAATGTAATAGAATTTCTTTAAACATTGCCTCTATTACGTACATGACATTTTGACTAAACAAACATCGCACATAATTATATCAGTTTGTATTTTTGTTCTTAATTTTTAATGTGTATTTTGAAACTTTCATTGGAAACTATGCGTATTGATAACATATTCTGAAAAATTCTGAAACTTTTTATATAGTTACATATACTATGTTCATTATAGAGATTAACTACACGTCCTTGAATCTCCAGGATTTCCCTACAGTATATCATTGCTACACTGATATGTTAGCCACTGCTGTTGTGGTAAAGCTGCCAAATATGTCTGTTAAGACAAGTTTTAAATATATTTTTCTTCTAAAATATTATTATTATTGTTTGTTTGTTTCATCTTTGTGAGTATTCCGTGTAGCAAACTGTGTAAAGAGAGAGAAAAAATTCTATATATTCTTTTAACAAAGAAAATAATGGCTATTTTAGTTTCCAAGCTTTGAAGTGAATATTCAGATGTAATTTTTCACAGGTAGATAATTAATTACCACAGATCAAATGTGTTAGTGAGGAGTGAATGCAAAATTATAGCTGTGTAGCATTTGGTATGCAAAATTCTGCAGGGACTACTTTTGAATATTACATAGATGTTTTCCAATCAGACACATCCAAATGATTCCAATTTGTAATACTCTCTTAAACTTAGCAGCTGCATCGTTTTTGGAATGAGTCTCTTTAGGCACATCAGTCTGAATAAAAAATTCAGATGACCATTAATTATCTTGAATGAAAACCTGGTAGCTGGACAAGTCAGGTAGTGAGACAGAAAACTATACCTGGCTAACAACAATTTACAAGACCCAAATAACGTGTCATCATAACAAAGATATGCTTCTTGACTATCCATATTAGGTAAATTTTAAAGAATGACTAGTGCTTGTGTTGTCTTCATTTTTATATGCTTAATCTGGAAGAGTTTGAAGTGTTCCTTGATGAATTCTGGGGAAGGTCTTTGTTTTTCTAATGGAGATGTACTTGAAACTTACATTCAGGAGATAAAAACATTGTGTTGTAGTCATTGCAATGCTGAGAGGAACCTTCAGATCAGACCTCAGCATTTCCATGTGACTGCAAGCTTCTGTACTTCTGAACTTTTATAGAGGAAAACAATCCAGACCAGTATGCAAAAAAGGCAGTCAATGCTACCTGGTCTTGGGGACAGGGTCCTGGCCCTCTTTAGTTTGGCAGTATAAACACAATAAATATGGTCATGCATCTGTGAATCACAAATGACTGGTACTGAAGGTACATTTTTGCACTTAGAGTGCTTAAATTCCACCTAATTTCCATTTCAGATGACATTGTGGTAGCCTGAATGTCACCTCAAGTCAAAATAGAATTAATGTCGAGAAGCTTTTGTTAACAGGATAATCTTATGTCTTGTCTTGGAAGGCAAATTCTGTTTCATCTCAGTAAATGTTCGTGTCTGAGGTCAGTCTGAAGGGTATCCTCCTTTTCTTGTTTTATAATGAGATAACAGTCTCTGTGTTCTCTATATTTCATGTGAATTTGGCATATAGTAAGATGATTGCTTAGAATATTCATTAGTTTTTAAAAAGAAATTTACTTTTAAAGCTGATTCTCAGAATCACTAGTACACAGAATAAAATAATTGTGAAGCAATAATATCTCATATTTATCTATAAATCTACTAAATGTTATATCTTCCATATTAATACAAAGGAAACCAAAGAAGAGTGAAATTCAAGTCTTTTGTTCTCAGAATAATCCACTACATTTAAGGATTTCTTTTTTTTTTTTTTTTCCTGAAACCTCAGTCTTTTTCTGGAAATTGGGCTCAGGGGTGTTTTAAGGTCAGCAAGTCAAAAAAGAAGTGGTTATGTTTGAATATATGTTAAGCTAAAAGGATCCCCAGAAAACATCCAAGACTATGTCTATTAGTTGCGCTATAAAACATATGCTATATCTTTTGAAAAAATTATTAAAAGCTTGAAAAGCCATGAGCTATTGTAGATGCCATACACTCCTTGATTTTACAGCTAAACACCAAATTTTTTTTATGTTTCTTGAAGTTTTTTACTATCATTTGTGCACATTTTTTGAAAATTTCATTAAACGTTTACTTACCTGCTTTATAGTACTACCATAGAACAGGAGGATAATCAAGAGTAAGGTTACAGCTTGTGAAACTGTTTCTTAAACAACTGCCAGATCATCTGGGAAATTTGAAATAGAATGCCATTCTCATGAAGATCTTAATAAACTTTGGCTTCGACAGGCCACTGTTGTTCGGAAAAGTATATGGGGAAAATCTTTGGTGTATACTTTCAGCAAGATTTATATGTGATAAAATAAATGCCTTTAAAATGGATATTTTTAGCAAAAAACCCCCAAACATGACTGCATTTGTTACAAGTTATATTCTACTAAGAAGAAAAAAGTAGAAAAAAGCCATCATTTTATGCTCAGGAAATATTAAAATCTACAGTAGACCTTTCACAGGCAAGTTTAAAAGTACAGAATGTAAGGTCTCCTCTTTTTTGGAAGAGGAAATAATTGGCAAAACACTGTAACATAACATGAAATATCAAAAGTAGATTGCTTGTTCTTTTATATATAACCCTCTCTGCTTTTGTTATGTTTTGGATACGATGCAACAGCACACATTGTTGTTCTCATTTAGCATAGATTTTACCGAGTACTGCAATTCTGCGTTCACAGTTTATAGCAGAACTCCTCAAACAGAAGAATATATGATGCTTTTCAGTTGACATGAGAGACAAAGGTATGTCTAAAGAGAGTGTAATTTTAATTTTATTTTATTTATCTAAGGTAATGGCATGAATATCACAGAAAAAGAAATTCTGGACCATCTTTTTCAGAAGGAAGCTTTGTAAGTCAGCTTTGATTCTTTTGGCAGAATAGTACATCAGGGATCCAGCTTTTAATATGAGTTTTCTGTTGTCATGCTTTTTACCTTAGTAAGGTTCTTGCTATTTTTAAATATCCTTCACACTTATGTGTTTCTGTAGTATAACAGAAGCAATTATGTGGCTGTGATTTCCAAAGAAGCTCTTTCAAGAACTGTCTGTTGCATTCATATTTTATTCATTTCTTTTGCATGGGCAAGTAGAGATTAGATTTTTTTAAGTGTGTGACTTCTACAGTGAAATATCTTCTTTTCAGAACTTGTTCATGAAACAGTTTTCTCTTAGCCGATATGTGTATTTCATCTGCAAATTATCATTTTTGTGTGCGAGTTCCTATGTTTAAAAAAGGAAAAAGAAAATGGAGAAGAAAAGCCCTTGTATCTTCTTGGAAGACTTCAAAAAGGGTTAACAATTTGCAGCTATGTTTAAGCATGAAACCCCAACGCAAGGCCCCAAAGGCTTTACAACAGTAATTGTAACATATAGCATCTAAAGGTCAGGATGTGTTTCATGAAAGTCCATTCATGACAGCTGTCATTACAACTTCACCACCAAGAAAACTATAGTTATGAAGGCATTCATCGGGAATTTCAGGCACTTAAGTACAAAGGGTTTACTGCTGATGCTATTTTTACATGTCAGTTCTACTTACAAAAAGACCAGTAAGCAAGATAAATTATGACAATGTCTGTAATTGACTGACAGCTCCTACTTTTATTTCAGCTTAAAATTATTCAATTTAATTATTCAAGCACTAGAGGACATCAATTACAAGGGAGGGAATAATAGAAGCTATAAGATACATTTCTTGCAGAAAGCTGATAAGCTGATCGATTACCTCAACAACTTCAAAAATATTGCCATATGTGAACCCAGAATTTGAAAGAAATGCTTCACAGGTTGATGCAACTCCTGTTGGTATTTCGGCAATGTTACACGTGACTGGTCAGCAATCCAACACTTAGTAAAAATCTGTTCCTTGTTTGCTTTTAGTAACAGTAACAACCAAGATTCGTATCTTAACTGCTAATAAAATTGCAACTATTACACTTACACCTTGGCAGTATATAAACACTTAGAAAAAGAGAAAGAGAGATAAGGGATGCAATCACCAACACAAATCTAGTTTAGATGAAAGTTTTAGTAATGCTGGAAAATTTCCATCTCACTATTTTGAGGGTGATCACCAATGTTTCTTTCTAAAGGCTCTATTGTCTTACTGTCTTAATCACATGGATTTTAATACATATAGTGGTCTTTTTATTATTCCACAATAAGATTCTTTTCATTGCAATAATCTGCTTTTTTATTATTATTTTTATTTCATTCCTTAACATTTCCACAATTTTGGTTATAACTAATAATTTTCATGAGCTTATAATCTCAGGAAGAGCCTGCAGTGAAACACCCATCTTTCCTCTCTCTTGAAAGAATCACACATAGTCTTCCTAGTTTATACTTCTTACAATAATTTAAAAAAATTGTATTGTATCTCTAAATTCTTATTTTCTGTAACTTTTCCTGTGATAGGATGTTTCCCTCTGACTTGTAGTCTATATTTTTTGTAGAGCACATACTAAATAATGCTGCCAAGTTGTGATATAATATCTAGAGTAATGAGTAGAAACTTATCTTGGGCCAATTTGGTACATCCTCATAAATAAACTTCTCTGGGACCTGGCTACATATCCTTCATTCAAGGCTCGTATCTTTTCTACTTACCTTTTCTCTAATGTATCTAGTACAATGTATCATTCACCATCAAAATGCTCAGCTTCTTTTTCTTTTTTTCCTCCTTTCGCAAACCATTTGTAATTTGTCGATTTCTTAAATTATTTTTTCCTAAAAAAAATCCACATATACTTTTTCATCTTTAAATCCCTATATAATACTTTGTCCTTTTTGTATGATGGCTTACTTTCAATAATACTTTATTTTTCATTTAGTTTTTCTCTAACATGTAATCAGTCTGGGAAGGAGCCTATCTGCTAAACTTCAAAAATCTCTATGGATGAACTAGTCATCCCAGGCCTCCTCTAACTGTCAATGGGGAAAAAAAAATATTTTTAGGGAATGAGTCAGAACACATGTATTTCTTCAGAATGAAATGAGCTGCTCCCTCCAAAATGTGTATTTTTCTCTGTCGACTAAAGGGGCACTGACTAAAATTGATCTACAAGTTAGGCAACTCTATTTGGTCTAGTGAATTGCACCATTATCTTTCACAGAGGATGCTAACATTATAAGCTCCTACTGTATTTTTGACTTCTCTTAATATTTTTATCTCCATCTTTTCTAAAAAGAAAAACTTGTCCATGACATTCTACTTCTTTATAGAGAATTCAATTCCCCCTAGTCATTTTTGGCTAATTCTCTTCAATCAGCTTGTCCAATACATTATGACAGCAGAATGTCATACTGTATTTACAAGTAAGTGTTTCAGTTTTTCATTATGATTTTTTTTTCAGGGTTTTGTTAATGTCTTGGAATTGTCTTTCATTACTATTACCTTCATTTCTTCCTCCAACAAAATCCTACATAATACTAGCTAGCATTCAGCCATGTGCTTTTCCAATTGCAAAGGATGCAATTTTGAAAAAGAACATTTTGATAGGACTTAAAGTATGGTGTTTTTCTCCTCTTTGAGCCTTACCTGTATATACAACTACACACAAAATGAAAAGAACTAAGCATTCATCTTCATTATATAAAATAATACATAAAAATATATTACATATGTGTATGTATATTATGTATATATAATATTTTTGTTATATACAATACATATTAGTTATGTTTTTAAGTAAAAAAAATGCTTTTGACTCCCAAGGCAGATCTCAGATGGCAGAAATTCTACCCAACATAACAGTAATGATTCACTCATATTACTTAAAACCACATTTGTAGATTATGTACATAGCAAATTCTTATCTTCATCTTTGACAGGCAATGCAGTTTTTAACTCGATGTTATCTCCATTCAGTAAAAGCTCTAATATCAGGAAAACTGTCTACAGGAAATCCTACTTCCTGTTGGAAGGCTTCTCTAGGGAACTAAACCAATTTAAAACACACAAAACTTTCCTAGCACCATTTTTCATATTCCTACTTTGTAACTTAAGAGATCTGGCTACCTCCCAGTAATATATTTCTGAAGAACAGTTGACCTGGAAAGTCTAAGAAGAGCATTAGTTATGGCTTCACTAAGAGTGAATGTAATAGTTGTTCAGTATCTTTATCAGTCTGGAGGATTTTGATCTCCTTGTGACCGTTAAAGACAATATGGGAATTATGATCAGTTTTTAATAAATTTCCACATTAAAACAACTGGTTTTGAATACAATTTACTTACTCCTTTTAAGAGATGTATTTGATTATGTGAGGGAAGTATATAGTAAGGAGGCACCTGGGCAAAAAAATCCTTTCATTGAACTTTGAACACTAAGAAATTTAAGTTTTAGTCTATGTCCAAAAACTATGGCAGATTTTTTTTTTCCCATAGCAGGATGAAAAAAAATCTAATTTTAGAGAGGTCTAAACACAGAACTTAATTTTGAAGAAAACTAGTTGAAGTTTTAAAGCCTCATGTTTAGGTCCCAAAGCCTCATTTTTGGAGTCTAAGCAACAGATTAAAGGAAATTGGAAATATGAAGATTGGCCAACTAAGCAATGTAATTTTAAGAATTAATTGTCTTTAATTACAAAAGAAATAGACAAAAACCCAAAAGGTAAGTAAATAGAATTCAACAAGTTCTAGAAAACCAAGAATAACATGTGTTTATCAAATAAGAGACTCCCAAGTGGCACTATAACATTTTCTTTGTCAATGAAGAAAAATAATATTAGTTTAAGAACCAATAATTAAACCTCTTTATTACTGTGCTAGTAGTCTAATCAGCCAGATTAGTGTAACTCAGGAATCACTGATTTTTAAGATTTGTTCATCGTGACCAGAACGGGAGTAGCAGGTATACTCTCTTCCTTGGCACAGAAATTATAAAAGAGTATGCCTAACTAACTTAGTCATCCCTTGATTATTAATGTGCAGGTGCAGTGTCACAATAGTAAGAGACTATCCACTCTGAAATAGTTGCAACTCAGGTTACTTTTCAGCAGAGTAGGGTAAATGTCTTTTAACTGGCTCAGACTCGTTTTAATTTTTGATGTCCTTATAAGGTTGCCAGACCTCCTCTTCAGAGAAACTTTGCTCCTGCATCGCAGCTCACTGGAAAACAGAATTTATTGCCTTCAGAACTGCTTGATGCATAGAGAGAGAAAGAGTTCCTTTACGGAACACGTTTCTTCCTATGTGTGAAAAAGAAAGAAAAAAAATAATCCTCTTGCCTACAAAGCTCTTCTTTTCCCTGCTCTGCATCATGTGTGTCCAGCCATTCTTCTGGTCCCATCACCTTTCATTTACAATAAGTAATTGCTTATAACAGTCAAAAATTAATATTCTCTATCTACAGTACAGGACAATAGTAAAAGTACAAAGGTAAAACAGCATTTTCCACAGATATATTTCACTTCTAACAGTCCATTTCCTATGTGGGATTCAGACATCATCTTGACGATAGTGGGCATCAGCCATGAACTCGCAAATCCTTTTGGTGGTTTTCTCATTTTAGCTACTCCTTCATGGAGAACTGCATATACTGCCACTGAGGCATACCGATGCATGTTACAGCGGGAACAGAACAATTAACTGTGTATTAACTTTTCAAGATGAGTTATGGTTTATCTCTAGAACAATGCCCATGAATTAATCTTTAGGGATAAATTAAATGTGATTGACTTAAATCTATGTTAATCGGACCTTGAAGAATTTGGCTGGAAAATCCTGGATGTATCTGAAGCACTGACCTTGAAGTGAAATTGTTTCCTCTCTTTTTCCAAACTCCTGTTGTCTCAGTGATTCCTTATTCTAGCTTTCTACAGTGTAATAAAAATGGGAAACTGTGAAATGCATACAAATATGCAAAATTAAGAAAAAAATTATTTTCTAATGTAGAATCTTTTGACAAAACTATTGCAATGAACATCAATTGTAATTATTTCGTTACAAGCCTTTGCATATAAAAGCTATATAGCTGGCCACTTATTTGTTATGCTGCCTCTTTTTCCCCCTTAGGTTCAGATATTTTATTCCTTTCTGCGAGTTTTGCTCACAAGTAGGTATTCCAGAGCCAAGTGTGGAGAAGTAATTTTGATCAAAAATAAGCTGTAAGTGTCATATTCACAGAACTCAGTTGTGCAGGATTGATGGGCAAACAATTGCTTGAATGTATGTCTGCCTTTAGATGTCTTTCCTAGAGATAATGCTTACAGCAATATCTGTACTCTTAAAATAAATAAAGCCCACGTCTGAGGTCAGTCAGCAAGACCAGATGGATCCACATAGTCTTTGACCCTCACTCACATCTGTGCTGCAGCTGAAGTCTCTTATGTATATATGAGCAAATAAAATGGACCAGTGAACCTATTCTTTGGTCCTGAGAGAAAGCTTCACATACTAATTCATGTATATATAGTTTAACTTTTCCCTTACTGCCTTAAACCAAACCAAACCAAACCAAAACAGTGGCACTTTTCACCTCTCTGTTGGGAATAGTCCAGGCAGCCCTGGGCCCATACTATCACCAAATCATGGTCATACATTGAGTAGGAGAGTAGAGTTGTTATTAGTCAAAATCATGATGGTCACCAACCAAATAAACAACATGAAAGGCATGTCACCGACTAAGCCTGTGCCCCGGCTCAGTATAGTTTACTACTGTAGACAATCTCTGTGGTGGTAAAGAACAATTATAATTTTTGGTGGGTTCTTGTTTTTGTTTTCTTTCAGTTCCAAATGGTTGACATGAGAGTAGTGCTAGAGCCTCCAGGAGAAGTGGTTTCATAGTCTGGAACAAAGGGTTGTACCAGATTGTACGGCACAAAGGCATGCAGTGTTGTATGAGGGCTCAAACCTGCTGGGGTTAAAAGACTCGGGTTTGATGAAACCCATACTTGTGCAATCCTATCCACACTTTTGGACATACTCTTTGCTGTATGTTACCTTTTGAGGAGAGTCCAGACACTGTATCAGAGAGTCTAAGCAGCAACATCCAAAAATTGTTACAGAATTGTTATATTGCTAACAGATTAGCAACATGGATAGTCCTGGATCAGTGGCCAAACTTGTCTCAAGGCTGAATTTTACTTAGTAGTACAGATACGACAAGTTGAAGTCTGTCTTAAGTAAAATGAAACAACTTATCCTCTGAATGAGTAGTGAATCCTTTCTTATTCTAACATAAAGCTCAGTGAAGGTTTGGTGTATGCTGTTTGTTTAATCAGGTATAGCATATATTATCAATAAATGGAAAAAATGTGGATAATAGCAGATATACGCCATGAAGCCAAAGGAAATGTCTTTTAAGTAAGCTAATTCTGAATTACTGAGGTGAGAAAATGAATGAGTATCAACAGTCTTTTAGGTGAATTAAGTACCCTTTTCCTCTGCCTACTTTTCAATGATGAACTCATGACTCTTCTAGGAAAAAAGAGCTCTAAATTATTTGGAGTTTAACAGGATAAAATGCTGGTGATATCAATGAAATTGGATGTTCATGCCCTTTTGGTCCTGTTATGTAGGGAAAGATGTAGCTTCTTAAACATAAATATGTAGTGTTATTTTAGATACCTTTGGGTAGACAGCCTGGCCTCCCACTGTCATTCTAAAAAGGGCCATGTTTCCCATAGTCTTAAGTCATGTTATTCAGTTGCATGAGAATGCATCAGAATACTGACATAAAAAATAGCACTAGATATCAGTGTTTACACACTTGAAACATTTCTCCAACGATGTCTTTTCCTGCTTTGTAGTCTGACTATGGACTTTTCATAGAAATAAACAAGGTAAACTTCACAAGTATTGAAAAACTGAGGACTGGAGCACGGAGGAGAACTAGGTGCTTAACTTGAACCTCATAACCTGCTGTTTACAGTATATCTCTGAGGGAAGTATATTAATCTCTTTCATCATTTAGTAGAATCAAGATTAGCTGTCTCCATTATTTAGTGGCTTGGTAGCTAGTAAGGTGATCTTAATAACATGTTTCCTTTCTAATCATATAGACTTCTTGAATATTTTTATGTGATTAGGTCCCTTTTTCATTGCAGCAAGAAATATTTATGTCTTATAAATCTTAGTATAACTTTTTAATTCCATTCCCATTTCAAAAATAACCCTTATACAAAAAGCAATGAAATCCCCCTTAAAAAGCAATGAAAAATTTTGTTTCAATAAATGCAATCAGATTTACTCTTTAAATAAGTCTTCTACCTTTCCAAATAATCTTTTAATATAATTAATTCTTAAAAGTATTGTTAAACTTAAAAAAAGAAAGACCTTTTACTAAAAATATTTTTCTTAGAATCCTTCTGAGTTTGATTGAGAAAGATTGTTTTGAGAATTGTCAGGTAAAAGATTTTGAGTCAATAACATTTTTGCTTTTACATCTCAGAAAATGCATAACAAACATGTATTTCAGGTCAAAATGTGCATGAAGCTTTTAATCAATCACATGACAGGATCACTGGATTCTCATAAGGGCACAATCTGTTCAACTACACAAGCATTTAAGACACAACCATAGCCTACCTTCCTTGGGAAAATAGAAGAAAAATTTAAAAAGTAATTTAGTAATGCAATTGGCATTTCTTTGGCAGAACAGTTCCTCATCATCAATATTTTTGTCTAAAATTACTTCTAGAAGAAAATCTTTTCAATGAAAAAATCCTTTGAGTAGGCTCAGATACTTGCACTGTGACATAGTTTATGGGTCTGACAGTTCTTTCCAACATTCCTCATTTTTTCTAGACAGGACATCCTTATAATCATTTAAAGTCACAACTCTTTCCATATCTTCACATCTGAAAGAGAGTTGTTGAAAAAAAGATTCTGAGCTATAGATCATGTCTATATCATAATAGTATATTATTTAAAATGTCTTGCCCTTTGAAGAGACCATCTCAGTGATTGTTTGACTAAGTTCGTCCTCTCATTACAATCTCACATTTTTTGCAACAGTCACAACTTGGAATTTCAAACAGCTGTTAAACGTTTCACACAAGGCATAACTCACAGTAAAAATAAGTTCTTCAAAACATCATAAAAAAATAAAGTACATTTAAGAATATTTAAAATGTATTAAAGTTGCATAACCAAGTCTTCATGAATAGAAGCGCCTGCTTATGATCAGGTTTGTTATTTCCTTTTATATCTATCATTTATATCCATCATATTTGAAAAGTTGTGGCAGTCCAGTGAAGTTACCAGACTGGAAAAGGGGAAACCTAACGCCCGTTTTTAAAAAGGAGAAAAGCGAAGACCCAGGGAACTACAGGCTGGTCAGTCTCACCTCTGTGCCTGGCAAGATCATGGAGCAGATCCTGCTGGAAACTCTGTTAAGGCACACAGAAAATAAGGAGGTAATTGGTGACAGCCAACATGGCTTCACTAAAGGCAAATCGTGTCTGACAAATTTGGTGGCATTCTACTATGGGGTTACAGCATTGGTGGATAAGGGAAGAACAACTCATGGCATCTACGTAGACTTATGCAAAGTCTTTGACAGTGTCCCGCACAACATCCTTGTCTCTAAAATAGAGAGTTATGTGTTTGACAGGTGGACCACTTGGTGGATAAAGAATTGTCTAGATGGTCACACTCAAAGATTTGTGGTCAACAGCTTGATGTCAAGGTGGAGACCAATGACAAGTGGTGTCTCTCAGGGATCTGTATTGGGATCAGTATTATTTAACAACTTTGATGGGGACATGGACAGTGGAATTGAGTGTACTCTCAGAAAGTTTGCTGATGACACCAAGCTGAGTGGTGTGGTTGTTACTCTAGAGTGAAGGGATGCCATTCAGAGGGACCTGGACAGGCTAGAGAGGTGGGCCCGTGTAAACCTCATGAAGTTCAACAAGGTCAAGCGCAAGGTCCTGTATGTGTATCAGGGCAATCCAAACATTCTTACAGGCTGGGTGATGAATGCATTGAGAACAGCCCTGAGGAGAAGGACTTGGAGGTATTGGTGGATAAAAAACTGAACATGAGCCAGCAATGTGTGCTCGCAGCCCAGAAAACCAACTGCATCCTGGGCTGCAACAAAAGAATGTGTGGCTAACAGGTCAAAGGAGGTGATTCAGCCCCTCTACTCTGCTCTCACGAGACCCCACCTGGAGTACTGTGTTCAGCTCTAGGGCCCCCAGCGTAACAAGACATGGACGTGCTCAAGCAGGTCCAGAGGAGGGTCATGGAGATGATCAGAGGCATGGAGCACCTCTCCTATGAAGACAGGCTGAGAGACTTGGGGTTGTTCATCCTGGAAAAGACAAGGCTCCAGGGAGACCTTATAGCAGCCTTCCAAGACCTAAAGGAGGCCTACAGGAAAGCTGGAGAGGGACTTTTTACAAGGGCATGTAGTAATAGGACGAGCGGTAACAGTTTTAAACTGAAAGAGGGTAGATTTAGATTAGATACTAGGAAGAAATTCTTTACTCTGATGGTGGTGAGACACTGGAACAGATTCCCCAGGGAAGGTGTGGATGCCCCATCCCTGGAAGTATTCAAGCCCAGGTTGGATGAGACTTTGAATAACATGATCTAGTGGAAGGTATCTCTGCCTATGGTGGGGGGCTGGACTAGGTGATCTTTAAGTTCCCTTCCAACCCAAACCATTCTATGGTTCTATGATTCTACGGTTAGATAGCAAAAATTGGTGTTAATGATAAAGTTTATTAACGTAACAGAAACTGATATAATTATTTTTTCAAGAATCATATAGCAAACAAATAAATCATTGTTAGAAATTTGTTAAGAATGTAGACTTCTGTAAAGGCCTGGTCTGGTATGTTAAATCCAGAAAAAAAACCCAAACCAAAACAAAAAATCCAATCAGGTCCTGAATGAAATATTTTGAAAATTTGTAACAAGGAAGTAAAAAATTCTATGCTAAAATGGTGAACCAAGCCAAGAATGGAAGTCAACTGGTTCTTGTATACTTTGCCTTTCTTAGACATTAGGTAACTATGTGCTTCCCATGTGTCAGAATAGTAGATGACCTCTTTCTCCTATAGCACAACTTGTTAAATATACCTTGAGTTAACTACTTATTATTGCTGTTGTGGGGATACCTCTACTGTTGCACTGTGTGGCCCATGCTAGTTATGTTACAGTTATGACAAAACCGTCCAAACAAGTTGTTAAGGTATTAGATGGACAACAGTGAGGTACATTTAAGACAACATATAAGCAGCAGCAACCACAGTGGTCACAATCGTTGTTCTTGCTTGCACAAATGGGTAGTTAAAATACGTTGAATAATAGCCTTTTCATTTAGTGTTAAGTTTGAGAAGTCTGTTGCTATTGACATATCCTTAAAAATACATATAGAAAGTTTGCATTTTATACAGTACAAATGTGTTTTATAATGTAAATCACTTATATACATGGCTTAGATGCCTAACAAAAATTAGATATTTTTATTTTAGTTTTTGGTGTGATGCAGTTTGCCTCTGAATTTAACCTCAAATAAGGACCAACTGGAAGTCTTAATTTCCA
Organism: Burhinus oedicnemus; assembly: GCA_008921705.1. Classification (NCBI taxonomy): domain Eukaryota; kingdom Metazoa; phylum Chordata; class Aves; order Charadriiformes; family Burhinidae; genus Burhinus; species Burhinus oedicnemus. The sequence goes on along the minus strand of VFFE01007518.1, from coordinate 966,211 downwards.
TTTCACATACAAAGACACAGAAAAACAGACACATATGGAAACATGCACAGACAGACATACTTAGAAGTTAGAGCCTTTGAATGTGCTTTGAAGTGAAATGAAAGCCAGACTGTATAGCATAGCCTGGTTGTCAGAATACTCAGTAGATGTGTGAAAAAGCTAGTTGTCGTGTTGGGGTTTTTTTTCCGCCAAAACTGATAGCTATGCATTTTTTTCAAAATTTCATTCCCAAATTTCTGATTACCTCAACTCTGAAATATTGTGAGTGAAAAAAAGTCATCATATCTGCGTTCTTGTATCCTATTATTTTTACAAGCAAGTTGCTCCAGATGTGCCTTCATTTTATTTTATAGGACCTAACATGACGCAGTCTTGGGTAAAAGATACTGACTTCTTGTATCGCCTAAAGAAATTTAAAACTATGATCTCTCTCTTTTCCCTGAGGCATTTTAAGGCTTTTTAATAAAAGTGGATTGCAGTTTTTCATTTTGTTATTAAAGCAGCTGTAGATGAAACATCTAACTTTCTTGTGTTGCCTTTGGGAATTGTGTCTGTAACACATTCCCAAAAGTTAAGTTTAATGTATTGAGCTATCTAAATTGTTTTGAAAATATCACACCAGAGACTGTGTGACAAGGAGACAGGAAAAAACACATATGTACATATTTTTTACTGAAAAATACTTTAGTGTCTTGACAGTTATTTCTTCTGTGGGAACAATACTGGACAAATCTTTAGTCGATATTTATTCTATTCCTCATTATGGAAGTTATTTATGTTTGTGGGTCAATGACTGGATGTCAGTCAACTTCACTGTATTAAAAATTGACAGTTCCTTAAATGAAAGTGATGGGGAAAACAAATCATAAGCTTTTTTAATTAAAAGATGAAATATTAAAATAGAAACATCAAGAGCCTAAGTGTTATGCCTAAGTATATAAAGCTGTACTGACAATTATACAGGAGACTGACTGAATGTTTCCTTTACTGGTAGCAATATACTTGATTGTGTATTAGTTATTTTAAATACTGGAAGACTGATCATCCTCATTTGGGATATTTTAAGTGAGCTCTGGAGAGGCAGATTGCACCAGACAGTATCTTTGATTTGACTGTTTTTCATTTGTGTAGAAAGTTCCTTGAAAGGGAAGGACCAGGCCAAAATCCTCTGAAAGGAGGGAAAGGATTCCTCACCTTAACGTGGGAAGTAACCGTACCTCTTCAAGGAGAAAAATTTTCAGAGGCATAAGCAAAAGATGGGAAAAAGTTAGTCACAGGGCTGAGCCTGGGAATCTGCTGGTTATGTAGAGGCTAAGCAACTTCAATAAGTAACAAGGAGCAGAAAGTCAAGTTTCAGACATGGCATGAACAGAAGCTTTCTAGGGAACAGGGAGGTCTATGCAGAGATTGCAACTGCTCAGAAGTCCTCTGAGCTGGTTGGAACTCAGAGGGGAAAAGAGAAACCACATTGCAAGTATACAGTGGGCATGGCTAAAGTTATATGAACTATTGTTTATACTCTGTCTTCCCTAAACTCTTCAAGTTTTCTTTATCTGAAAAATTAAATATCCTGGTATATAATCTAATAAAACTTGACTTCTAACCCTCTTGATCTTCATTGAGGAAAATAGTACAAGGCAGAACCACCTCAAATCTTTACCTACTTGAATTTCCTCCAACAGATCCTTTTCTTGATGCCTCTGTCTGAGACCAGAACTTGTGATCAGCCAAGATGACCTCAGGGCCCAATAGTAATTTCTTCCAATTCTTCCACAACTTCTTCTGCAGACCAGTTTATAGAACTGCTAGGGAAGAAAAAATGCTGGTTTAAAGTTTAACTTTTCAGGAGGTATATACATAGTCTATTAATGACTGACAGAAGTGCTTGGTGTTCACCAATATGTGGAGCTTTGGATCTATGGATATCCAGTAAATCAAATGCAGTTTTTCAGCAGCTTTTCAGACCAGTAGGCTTTAACTAATCAAATTTCTGTGCTGAAATAAGAAATTTATTGCAACAGTAAATGCTTTCATGACATTTACAGAAAACACCCTATGATAAGACTTTCACTGACAGCTAAAATCACATCGGCATTATTATACATTTCTTTCTTCAAATAATAATTTTTGTTAGCTTAGCAAGCCTACAATACTAACAAAAATGTAAGTAAAATCAACTGCATAATACTGACGTTTGGACTAACTAACACAAGCTAACACACAAAAAAGTAATTTTCAGAAGCAACTTAGATGTGAACTTCAAACATATGAGCAATTGATTTGATGATTTGTCCCTACTAAAATCCTCATTTTCTTTGTGATTTTGCATTGGGAGAACTTGCAAGGCAAGTAGCATCATTTTCTCAGTATGTTGTAACTATTAATATCCCATCATTTTAAATTAATAAAAATTATGATTTTTTTTTTAAAACCAAATACCATTTTATAATGGTTGGGACTTACACAATTAGGTTTCTAATTGCATAACCACGCTTCTGTAAGATATTTCTGTAAAAAATTTTGGAGTCAGACAGAGTGTCTCAATTTTCACTTCAAGTCAGATATTCCATGTGCAAACACTGATGAACCCCACTGTCCCACTGCCAAGACCCTGTCATAGGCCTACTTAGGTTAACCCACACCTACACCTTGGCACTGACTGACACATTCTTTCTCATAACTCATTCATCCACGGTGTAAACGCCTAAAATCTTGGTTTTTGCTGGTAGTTGCAATTGTGGGGAACTGCTGATAAACAGAATTTTGAATGTGGTATTATTAGGTTATTGAAATGAAGCTGCTGTTGATGTGGAAATCTTTGAAAGCTAAGAATTTAAGATGATTTAATTGTCTTGCCAAATATACATATACACATCTGAAACACTTTCAAATATCACAATAAATGGAGCGATAAAACAAGACTGGAGAAAATTTTAATCTTACTATGCTTTAATTTGTCTCCTCATGCTGGTACTGCAACAAAGAAGAGTATTTTTCTTTTTGGCTATGCCACAGGTCTGCTAGACAGCTTTGGTCAAGTCAGTTTTCTTCTTTGGCTCCTGTTCCCCCAGCCAGTGCAGATAATGATCCTGACCTCCTTTCTAAAATGCTTTGCGATCCTTGGGTGAAAAGTTCTCCCTAAAAGCTCAGTAGTTTTATTATTATATCCATTATATAGTTACGCTATTCAAGGTCAATAGACCTATATAGCTGAGCAAAAATGATATCATATGACCATCAGTACTATGCGGTAATTGCACTCAAAAGTACCCAATGGAATGTTTAGTCCAACTGAACACATATTTATTATGGCTTCACACATTGTTGTTGAAAGTTTGATGCATGAATCTTGAACTTCCTTTGATTACGATTCTACAGTGAGACTTCCTCAAACTTTTTAATTCATTGGCTGCTGCCCCCAAGGGATTCGTATGGATTGGATAAGAAAAGAATGACATCGACAGCGTATAATGAAATTCTATCCAAGATGTCCAATATTTTTATGCCTTCAACTCTGTTATTGTGTTGGATTCTTTGACTGATTTGTTCCAGAGTTATGGTAAAAAAGGAGGGCAAAAAGGGGCACCGTTGCCTTTTGCTGCTAGACAAAGTAAAGACTTCTGAGCAATATCCATTATTCCTTACTGTAGGCTCCAATACAATGTCTTTATTTAAAAAAGTTTTAGACCATTATGTGAGACTTCCAAAACTTTCATCAAACAGCTTTCTTTCAGCCAATCAGATGGTCCTTCAGCATATAATGCTAATAAATAAATATCTCTTCTATTTCTATTTTACAAAGGTCTGTAACCTGTTATATGTGCGTTCCATCAGCCAATATAATGACACCTTACTGTTACATCCTCATTGCTCCTTCACTCTTCCAGATGCCGTCGTTGCTCTACTATTTCAAATGCACACTGCCTTTTGTCTTACTTTAGAAAATAAATTTCTTTGGTATTGGAGAAGGCCCATGAAAGCTCTAAAGTAAAAAATTCAAGTTAGGCTAGCAGCTGTCTAGTGCTAGCTAGATGTCCTGAAATGAGGTTTAAGGACAGTGTTCAGTCCTTAGGACTGAGTTTCCATTCAGCGTCTTCCATTTAACTCAGACGTAGTTCAGTCTCGACATTGTAGGAAAGAGGTAAGTTAATTGAACTAACGTTCTTGGTCTAAGTTCTCAATGCATCTTCTTCACATCCTTATCTATAATTTTCCAATACTTATGAAACATTTACTTTTAAAGTATTTCCCTTACAAAAAGAACCCATTATACTAAGGTCTGCTTATAAACCACAGACTTAATTTTTTTTCTATTAGATATTTTTTTTATTATTTTACATTTCCATCTTTTGGACTGTAAGCATGAGATAAAAGTGAGAATCAAATATAAAAGCAATTAGAAAGAATGTGAATCAATAATGAACATTAGCATTATACTTTACAAACTGTACAACAATTGCAAGGGTGTGTTTTGGTCCACTAACTCAGTGCCTGGCTGTCTGAAAGTTGAAGGTGGTTTACAGTGAATAAATATGTTTTACAATGGCTTTTGCAAGCTTTATTCAAATGAAAATGAACATGCTTTTCAGTGACTTTAGTGGCAATAGGGAAGTGCAAAATTAAATGGCTACATAATTGTTGGCCTTGCAAATGAATCACCTTAACAGTCTGTAATACATTCAGTTTATTCTGCTGCTGGAGATTAAATAGTGTATTTTAAAGATAAGTGTTTTTTGAGTAAAATAGACTTTGGTCATTTAATATGCATAAAGTCATTGTAGTGCCTGATAGATTAAGAGCCCAAACCACCAACTCTTCTTAGCTACCCTTTGGATTCAGATAAGCTACTTGTTTGGACAGGGTGTATCAGAAATCAGATCTTACAAAATACTAGGGAAAAAAAAAGTAATTCCATTTTAATATCTTTATTGTATGTTTCCTTAGTCCCTTTTTTCCCCTTTTATGTTTGATTTCCAGGACACATTTCCATCAAGTGGAGGTGAAGACAATTTTGCATTACTATGAAATGCAGAGATGGACTGAGTAGAGACAAAATGCACATGATGAATATCCAGGTAACTGTATTAACTACCAGCTGAGAATCCACTAGTTATTACATTGTATGTAAATTTACTGCACCAGCAAATTACAAACAGCCTGATAAGAAATTAAAAAATGTGTGTTACTTGGAAGAAAAGATTAAAAAAAAAAAAAGCTATACTTTTCCAGTTCGAACAGTAGAAATTCAGATTGCCAGCTAAGGGAGAATACTCTTTGCCCATTTCTGCCCTATGCACTATACTCTTGTGTCATTAAGTGAACAATTAAGTCTGCAATATTTTACTACTCTTCAAGGGCATAATTTGCTATTTATCAAACAAATTGTATTGAATTGTGTGCCTCTCTGTTTTAAAGATCTCAGATGCTGGGTTAAACTGCTATATACTTTGATTATCAAAGAAGGTTCTTTCATTTTCCTTCATTATCTTAAATTACAACTCTTGTATTAGAATCATTCACTTTCCAAAGATTTGGTCAAGGGTGTAATTACTTGATTTCAATCTACAATACTGCACAGATACTGTGAATTAAATGCAAGCAGAACTAACAGTATTGGTATCATAAAAGCTGGAGGAAAACATATTACAGTCACAAGATGTGTTTCCTACCAGTTTTAACCATCTATCCACCTCTTATCAGTTAGTGGTTTTTATTTACGTATTGCTTTGAGAAGTGTTGTTTTGAAAGTGTTTTAAACTAAATATTTCTCACTCAGTTCTTACTAAGAACTGACTTGCATGTGAAGGATTGCTAAAGTCTTAAATATTAAGAAACTCACAGGCTGTTTCACTAGCTATCATCCCTGTGTTCAGTCATATTAATATGTTGGCATAGGTGTTGGAATCACAAACATGCAGAAAAGATTCAGTGCTGGAAGTTCTGCTTTGCAGATTCTCTTTAGGAAGGTTTAATTTTAGCCTCAAGAAATTGCCTATGCTACTGAAAAAAATAACAATAGTACTAGTATGACTGGTGCAGTCACAGCTCTTTTTGTGGCTCCAGGGAGAGCTCACACTGAAAAGGTACTTCCAGTACTGTTTCAATAAATGTACTCTGTGATTCCTTCACGTTTGAATTTCACAGATTCATTGGCAGGGAAAGAAGCAGGGCAATGCCATTTCCTCAAAGGCAAATTCATTATCTCTGTCTTTGTTGGCACCAAACTGGAGAAGTGTTTCTGAATTCCCTTGCTTGACTGCTATCTGCAGCTTTTTATAAGTGATTCTACTCTCCTCATGCTATTTGTCCTCTTTTTTGGTAAACCATCCACATGAGGGCCTTCAGGGTGTCACACCAAGAAGAGAAATCGGGGGTTTCCTAAATGATGAGAGATCTCAAGTATCATTGGGTATCCAACACAAGACCTTTCAGAGGGGCCTGATGTTCAGAAGAGTTAGGAACATTCTCTTTGAAGACTTCGTGCCTCTAAAAACTTTGACTGAAAGTATACATTCAGAAGCTACTTTTCCTGTACAACTGTTTTGTTTCTCCTTGAACTTTTGAGAAGACCAGGGGAATGCATCAATCCATTCAACCCTCACAGAAAGACGACCATATGAACTGTATGTAACAGAGGTATTTCTAATAGTAAACAAAGCTCTTCTTTAATTCTAAGCTCTCCAACAAAGTGGGAAGGATACAAAAGTAAGGAAAACCTGAAACAAAATCAAATTGCTGAGGAATATCTACTGTAATCTCACACACAATTTTTTTCAAAGCATTTCTGTCTTGTATCATGTTCTTTGGCTCCTAGACAAAGAAACTTTTATTTAATTAATTTAGTTGTTTACTTTAATTTGTATCTCTTTCACTCTTTTCATTTCAGCTGCCTTTTGAATATTCATTCTGTTATTCTACTTTAAAAATCAATGACCTCATGGAAAACTCTGAGCTACTGAAGGCTCAGACTCATAGTACTGCAAGATAAAAAAACAGATCTTCAGCAAAATTGTAGTTTCAGTTCTGTGAAACTGCACAGGATAGTTGCTGTGAAAACTACTTTTTGTATGGTATTATGAGACTTACATCTAATACTAATAAAAGGATACAAAACCTCCTTTAATCATTTCTTTACCACACACATAGGATAATGCCTCTGAACGAAACACCCATTAATTTCTAAGAGTGAGTTTTACTTCACCAGTATAATGACTTAAAATTGCAATGGTAGCCTCTCAAAACCCACTTCCAATGCTCCAGATTTGAAATAAAACATCTGAACATAAAAAAAAAAATCTATTCACTGTGACATCTTCAGTTGGAAAAACACCTAAAAAAGACATATTAGCACCACATTATTTTTACCCTTAAATATTTTTTTATCCTCACAGAAGTGCTACCAATGTCACTGATGGGCTCAGCTTTGGCCAGCGGCAGGCCTGTATTGGAGCTGGCTGAAGTTGGCTGTCTGACATGGGGGCAGCTTCTGGTGTCTTCTCACAGAAGCCACTGCTGCAGCCACCCTGCTACCGAAACTTTGTCACATAAACCAAATACAATACACCAGGATAAAGCAAAAGATAGACTGTATTTCATTTGTATGTACAGCCCTTATCTCCTCATTACAAATTAGCCTTTTAAAAAGACATGCTTCTACTTTACATGCACACGTTCACAAAAGTGATAACTAATTGCACCCCAAATGCTTTTGTTCAAAACATGCTAGATATGATGAATTTTCCTGACTTTAGGGAATAAGTCTTGTAATATCTTCTCTGGACTCTGGTTGGGCTGCCTGAACACAGTACTTACAGCATCTTCACATTAAAATAGATTCATATTAAAGATTTTGCCAAAGTTAGCATTTAATCTTGCAAGCTTCCAGTTTATACAGTACGTCAGGGCAGGGAAGAGTCACTTGCTGCAATTGGAGCTTCAACAACAGTGTCTGGAAGCTTTAGTTCCAACTGCAGCAGGAGGCTGGAATCTTCAGCTGCATAGTGAAATCAGTGCACATCTTAGTGCACATCTGAAACAATAAATCAGTTCAGAAACACCATTCGTAGAGACTTCTTCTGAATTTCATTGTATTGAAAATGTCAATAAGTTGTTGGGTTTTATCTGATTCAATACCAAACTTTAATTTTCCATGTATTGGAAACCCCTTGCTTTGGGCAGGTCTACTGAAATTAGTGTTAAAGAAAAGAAGGTAGAAATTCTCTTTTCCCCCCTTACTCCTTTTATTCTACTGGATTGGGTTAATGCTCTGAGAACTGACATATAAATAGTCTTTATTGTATTTTATAATTTCTAATATAGGCAGTTATAGTCTGTTGATACTACTACTATCTGGGACGTCAGCAAAAGTAACAACTAGCCAAAAACTAGCACTGAACATACTACACAATGATCTTAGGTGTGATCAATGCCATGTTGTCAAAATTAGGAACAGGTTGCCCTTGAGATAATGTTGACTAAGTACATCGAGAACCTCATGCTTTAACTTGCAAATCTCAATGTCTTCCACAGGGAATCTTAGAGTGATTTACGGTATGTTTACCTGGCCACTGGGTGTCACTGTTAGTTTGCTTTTAGCTTGGAACAATACCAGGTTTTCTTTGGTTGGTTTTTGTTTTAATATTAATAGATAGTTTGTTTCTTTAATAAAGCTGCTAAGGCCAAGTAAGTCACCTTAGGAAAACACTAAAAGAGCTACTGAAAATCTTCATCAGGATATTTGAACATCATGTCACCATCATGGTTTACAGTGTAGTCAGTAATGTCATATCACACCAATCAGTTATACATATACCCTTTGACATCTAAACTCAATGCCTCATATGGTTCAAGAGATGCAGGCAGCATATACTACTACATTTATTGTAAATTAATCTTATGAGAAAAGGGGATTTTTTGCTGTTGTTGTTTAGGTTGTTCGTTGGTCTAGTACTAGTAATATCAAGACTGACACTCAACAAAGAGTCCAGAAATAGGGAAAGTTCATTTGTGTTTGGTGAACAGGATGTTGTCACTCTACAAAAATCACACATTTGAGCTATGATAAAGCTCTCAATTCAGAGAACTAGGAGAGAAAAAGGAGGATTCAAAACCATGCCTCACTCCTTGGGCTTTTCTTTCACTGCGTTTATAGGTCTTCAAAACGAAGTAACACCAGACATCATCTTCTTCCTTTGTGCATAGAAACTCTTGAAGGAAGACATTTAGTCCAAAGGTTTGGAGATGAGGAAGCAAGGCCTGACTAGCTCTACAGTCATTATGTCTGTATAAAATAGTTGTTTCTCCATCAAATTATACTAAGGAGAAGCATAAATTACTTCAGTGGAGTTATATTGCCTTTTACATATAGTTGCAAGGAGAGCATCCTGCAAATGCATTTTGCAATATGATATTGAGATTCTGCAGGATCTTTTGTGATGGACTGGAAATACTAATAGCTATTCTATTTAAAGAAAATAACTAAGGTAATGAAGAAATTTCTTAATTAGTTCAAGACGTAGCAATGCAAAGATTCCTGTTTCCATTTCTGAGAATTGCAAGGATGTTCTTAGTGGTGAAAAATTATTGAATTGTGGGAACTGTCAGTAATATCTTGGCTTTTTGTTGTCAAATGCATCAATGCAAGCTCCTGGTGTGTGATCTTCTTTCACAATGGAAACTGAGTATTAGCATGGAGGGAGTGTTTTCTGGGGCTATTTTATTATTATTATGAAGGAGAAAATAGTTTCTTGCAAGAGAACACTTAAGAAAAAAAAATACAGATGCTACACTGTGATGCTATTGTTCCTTTTTATTTATTGTTTATTATTTCATGTCAGCTTTGTGATAAGTAAGTAACTATTTTGAATTTAAAAATCAGACAGTAAGTTTACAATGCAGCCAGTGATCCAGCTAAAGGAAGAGTTTATGGCTCAAAAATTCTGTCCAGTTTGTATTGAATAGACATTTTAAACAAACTATTATTTTAGGGTTTTGCACACTAGAAACCCTTAGTCCACCTATCAGAGTAGATATTTTCACACAAAGTATTTTCAAGTGTGATACTTTTATATTTTTAGGAAGCAAATATCTTCAAAACCATGCTGTGCTAACCCAAAAATAATTCTAAAATGTTTCTTATAGAATATCTTCAACAAAGTACAAACAGGGACTAAATTTTTCAGCCTGTGTGCCTACTTGTATCAGTCAGCTAAATATTACCTGTGAGGTAATCTTACCCTGTTATATAAGTACCTCTCAAAGCAATATATTTGCCAAACAAAATATTATACAAAATACTGTTTGCAATAAGAAATGTCTTCACACTTGTAGCTAATATCCACTATCTTATGGAAGCACAGAAAACATTGATAATACTCACTCAAAACCGCTAGTCCTGTACATAATGTGCTTCATAGTTTATTTAAAATGTAGAAAAAAAAACCCTCTTACTACAATTACCAATTTAATGGCACAATGTTAAATAAGGGTTAAAGCTACTTGTTTTGTGACCTGGAATTCTAGGGAGATTCATCTTATCCTTGAAATTAGGTTACTGGATCCCACCTCAGATATTGCACAGCTTTAAAAAAGGGTGGTTCAAAGCAATATTAGTAATACCACTATAGTTAGTCAAACTAGCAAAATAACTGTTCTGCTAAACTATATATTAGTTTAATTCTGAAAAAGTTTGTGTGATTTCATTGTTTTTTCATAAGCATAAATTTTATTATGCTGAGCAAAACGATCATGTTTTCTCAGCCTTTCACTTTGAAAAATATTTGCACAACTCTGAAGTTATAATTGAATATTGTGGATTACATATGCTTTTAGAATAACTTATGTTTCTTTTGCTATGACCGTTTAAGTTACACTCTTCAAGGCTGAGAATATTCCTTCCTATATGTGCATATAATATATTTATATATTATTATCTGAACAGAAGGTGACCAACACAGAGTCATCTCATTTTAACATCTGAAATAAATACATACATTTGAAACATAAGTAATATATAATGACTATATACATGTACTGTTAAACTACTCCACCCCTTATTTATCTCTTGGCATATACACACATAAACGTAGACATGCAAATTATCTTCTCTTCCTTTGTGTTTAGTTTACTTGAGCAATCTTGTTATTTCCTTTGCTTAAGAATGTAACAGAAACACAAAAAAAGCCTATGCCAGAACACCTATTTCTGTGTAACGAAGCATGTAAAGTCATAAAGTAATGGATTACTTACACTTTACAAAGAAAAGGTTCTTCCTAATGCCCCAGGAGCCCTTTAGGTCATTGCAATGTTGGTGCATACTATATTATCAGATTTATGTCATTCTGATAAGATGGTCCACTTGACGTAGCCTTTGAGCTAAAAATAAAACACTAGGTTGAAGGAAGCAGCAATTTAAAGTTATTGGTGTAAGGATAATTACAGACTGGCAGGTATCCAGTGTCATTATGAGGAGGTTGCTACAGGGCAAATGCAACAACTGCCTGTTTTTTGCAGTGCCACAAACATGGATCTGTCTTTGCTCGAACTAGTTTTATTTTTAGCTTACATCTGCTTCCTAACATCTTGAGTTTTTTCAGAGCTGTTCTTGAACTTGGACTTTTTCAGCTCTCTGTTGTTTAGTCCAAATTCCAGCTGAGTTGTATTTTAAGGAGCACGAAATACATCTTTTGCAGTGACAGGATCTATGTTTTTGTTTTGGTTTTGGTTTTGTTTCCCCAAATATTTAGCCTCTCAATGTTGCATTTTATTCTGCTTTCTTAAAGGTATCTGGTTATTAAATATCTACATTATCTATATTTCTCTTTTTTACTTATTTTTTTAAAGGCAAACCCCACAGTGGCTAAGGAGTCTTTTAAGTCTTTCGGCTCTTCACAAACTCATTTGCAGAAGGTGTCTGGTAATAAATTGTTATTAAAAATGAGACCCACTAGCTCATAACTGACCAGCAAGGAGAATGGCTTTGATATGCTTTATTCTTAAAGCTACAACCAAATTGTCCATGCTTACAGGTTGAAAGTGGGATCTAGACTGAGAGCATCACAATCCTTATTTACTATGTGCTTTCATTTTGTAAATGGGGAAAAAAAGTGAAGGAGTATTCACAGGTCTCGTTCTTATAATGGAAGTAGGCTATACCTGGGGTAAACACAGAGACCGGACAGTAAGGAAGTACTCTCCCATCTTCATTTTAGACATAACTCCAGAGAAACAATGCTACAGCTGGGAAATGCAAGCAGTCTGTCAACTTCCAAATGCTGTCAGAGAACATAAGAAACAGAGGATGAAAGCTTGAGGATGGTTTGCAGATCTCTTAAAAGGTTACAATGATGGAAAAGCCACAATCTTAGAAACTGGCTCCTAATGAAACAAGGCTAACTTTAGTAATTTTTGAGACAAACAATATAACTAATCGATTTTAGGAAATTTTCAATTTAAAAATTTCTTGATAAATTATTGAAAATTTTTACTAAATTTAATAGTGCCAGAGAATGTTCCTGGGTACAGAGCATTGGTTTGCTATACTGCTTAACTGTTACAGCGATCCTTTGAAATGTTTTTGGCTAAGGCCAACATTCAGTCTCCTACGCAATTCTTGAGCAAGGTTTGGGAGTTAACAGAGACTAAGGAGTACTTGCAAAAGGTAGTCCATCCTGTTTTGGAAAATAAAGAAACATAAAGATACTGACAGGGGCATCATTTCCAGAGAAAATTGCAGTAAGAATTTTCTGGTATAGACTTAGTCACTGATGCTGTGAAAATCATTCTGGTAGCTGTCAGGTCACAAAGTATTCATAAGGGTATAAAAAGGTAAGATATCAGCAAATTAAAAGTTAGTTTTGTCATACTGTAGTGATGGGATGGTGAAACTGAGAGATGAAGCTATCCGTCTATGTTCATCTGAGAGGGAAAGACTGTATGATGGGACGTCATAGCCCCACTTTGACCAGGAATATTCTATGAAGTTTTTGAGGACCCCATTGCTGCATCTTCAATGCTGTGCAGGTGCAGCACAATACCTGAAGTCAAATTCATCGCTTCTTTACATTGCCTGCCTTCCACAAAGCTGTGAGGGTCAGTACTAAAAAGGTGAAGATTAAATGGAAATCCTTTCGTATCTTGTATTTAATGGTGTAAAACACTGACTAGAAGTCTAAGAAATCTCCATCCATCCATCCAATCCATCTGATGCAGACAAAATGGGCTGAGATCCTTCCTAAGGTCACCCTGATGTTGACTACTATAATTGCCCTGCACTTAGACAAGAATTTCTGGTAATATTTAAACTGACTCTTACTATCTCGTAAGAAAACGTTCAGAAGAACAAACAAGTTTAACTCTTACAGTTGTAATCATGAAAGTGACTGAAATATGGTATAGATTTCAATTTAAATGGGTAGCTAAGATTACACGAACAATATTTCATGACTAAACAGAGATTATACTGTACCAGTTTACTCTTGTCAGGGTTTGACTTGGTTTCCCTCACCAATACCTGTTTTCTATAAGCCGTACTGAACTTTTTTCTGTGCTTCTGGTGCAGGGTGTTTAAAAACCAGAGGAAATAAATAATGGCAGACAGGCATAAGGATGAGATTTTTTCTAGTTGTGCTGGTGAAGAGTGCTAAATTTTGGAAGAGAAAAGAGCAAGAGAAAACTTTAATTTGCAGTCCAAACTCTTTAGTCCAAATGTTCAGAGACTGTGCAAGATCTTGACATCCATGGCCACATGTTCTACACAGACAGCTCTGTGGTAAGGCTGAGTATTTCTATATGTGTGTATATATGTATACATGTGTATGTATATATATTTTTTGTATATATACAAATGTATGTATATATGTATATGTGTATATGTATAGTGTGTGTGCTGTAAATAGAGTAGTAAATATACTCTGGCCACATACAAAGTAAGTAACTTTCTCAACAAAACTTTACAGTTTGCTAAACAGCTTCCATTCTATGGGATACTGCAAAAATCGGTGTATCTAAGGCATCACTTTTGATAGAGAAATTAATCTTACTTGGTAACAATATGCAAGGGCATTGTGGCCTAGAGGTTTGAATAAAAAATGTTTGGTTTGCATTCTGTGAATTTTTTCCATCTACAACTTTTGACAAAACATTATTTGAAAAAAAGCTCCTATGACTGATGTGAATATCCCAAGAGTAAGTTAAACAAGTTTTATTACCTTGGGAAAAAAATAATTAAAGAACAGTAATTTTACTCGGAAAAGTAAGATTTTCTATCATCTATTCTAGGCTTTTTCCTGAGGAAAAGTCCCTGTTTTGTTTTGATTGTTTTTCTTCAGTTCAATTAAAGCATTTATAAAACTCCCTTTTCATCTCCTTCCCATTCCCCTCTGGAGCAGCAGTCAGGAACTCATGGCTCAGAATCAAGAGCAAAGTGCAGACAAATGAGTGATGCCAAGGCTTAAACCAAAGTCCTCATGAACAGATTGTCTAACAGACTGGAGTAATAATCTTCAGAGCCACCATGCTGGCTTGCAGATTGCTGTTTTAAGTGGCTTTGATTATTATGGTTATTTGGCAGCAGTTCTTAAATTGGAGTTTGGGCTTTGGAACCCAGATGTACTACCTGAACCTAATTGAATTCTCCTGGATGGGGAGTACAAACAGCAGAAGAAATTCCTCTGGTTAAAACTGAAGTCAAGACAACAACACTCAGCACCAGTACTTGTTTCACAGGAAAAAATACACAACTGATTAATTCCCCAAGAGTAAATAACAAACCAACTGGTTAATTTACATATAAAAACGTGTATTATAAAACTACACTAATTGCTATTTATGATTTAAATTTCTACTAAATCTCAATATTAGAATATTGAGAAATAGGAAGCTGGTTAGCAGAGGAATTAGTATTGGTGAAGCATGCAAGCTCTAAGTGGTAAACCTGTTTTTACGAAGAAACAGACGGGAGGACATAAGGCATCATAAAACAAAGAAAAAAAGACATAATTAAAAGTCTCTGGAGCTTCAGGTACTCACCTCTGCAAGAATAACATAGTGACTAACAGAGTTTTCCCAGTACATAAAATTAGTCCAGGAAGATAAATAATGTTTATGTTGTTACTACCCTTTAAAAATGTGTATGGAGGATTATGGGCCATATGGGCATCACAAAGGTCAGGAGGACTTGAAAACAGAAATTTCAGTGCAGAGCACTCTTATACTGAAACAAAACAGAAAGATGTTGATGTGATTGGTCCCGTCTTTATTTCTCACAGGAAGTGTTGACATGGATATAATAGCTTTGGCATAATCAATCAAAGCAGACGATAACCCATTTTGCAAATACAAGGACATAGTTTATCATATAATTGTTAACAGGGGAAAATGCTGAAAATATGGTTCACTGACACTATAATAATGGCTAAAACGAAAACCAGAAGATGGTAGACAACAATACAGGCATATACTGATATTTGTAACTTTTCAAATCATTCTGCTTTTACACTTGGAGATCTGAAAATCATAAGATAAATCTTTTACCTTCTGTTACCTCGAAGTGAAGAGAAAAGATGTATTAATGCAAGCAGGTGGCCTACACACCCTAGCTATTATGTATAGTCCCTTGTATGGAGTGCAATAATCATACTGTAAATTGGATATTACAAAAATAGAAAAGCTACAGTTAGATTTAGATAAAAAAAATCTGTTAACAAGGAACTTTGGTGAGAAATATCTACTAAACTGTATACAACTAATTTGAATATCAAGCTAAAGCAATGATGACGTCAGCTAAGTTGGCAGGTAATCACAGAGCCCTTACCTTTGTATGCAAATACTATTAATTTGCATTGCGTGAAAGTGCCTACTGGCTAAACGTGATGTATGGTAGGCTTGGACTGAAGTGGATTTGCTTAACAATTCACTGGTTCTGAACCAGACGAGAATGTGGTTTTACTGTGGATATGAGTGTGAGCGTGCATGTTTGTTCTTCACCACAAGAAAAAATGCAAATTCATAATACTAAAATTACTAAGCAAGTTCTTCATCAGGATACTGTCTTTAAATAGACACCCTGCATCTCAGTGTAAAAGAACCATGAATCTAACTAGATGGCAATGTTATTACAAATTACAGGAAGAATCAGGAGAATTGTGTGTACTGACACTGATGAATAGACATAATCCACCACCTCAGAAAATTAAGCAATATGCAATCATCTGCTGTGAAAAAAATGCAACTTTCCTTAAAAGAAGTTTATACTTTTTCATAACACCTTTTCAAAAGAAATCATTGAAAATTGGATGTGAATAAGGAAAAGGACACATTTCAGGACTCTCTATTGACTGATATGAATGGGAATAAATGTTAAAGAGTTAAAATTAGATGTGTAAAACATTCAAATAAATTGTGAAGTTTGATTTCAAATACACTGAGATCTGTAAACCTCTCCAGGTACAGAAAGGCAAGTTAAATATAAGGCCAGAACCTCCTTTCTGATACACAGTGGAAAATGAGTAGTACTTCCATTGCATACAGTGGAGCTGTATCAGGAAAAAAACAATACAAACAGGATCATAATCACGCCTACAGCATCTAAAAGCATAAACCAGCCTGTAAGTTTGTTTAACATATGACAGCCCTAGGAGTAATTTGGAGTCTGCCAGCACTGTTCCCCCTGGAACACACAAAATAGTTAGATGTTGCTGCTCAAAGAATGTTTTCCATAGCTTGGCATATGGTTTATACCTTCAAAAGAGAAATTGCAGCATACCATACTGGTTTCCTTCCCCCACCCCTCTTCTTTTTTTTTTTAAGCTCTTTCATTATTTACTATGTATTCGCTGATATGAACATCTCTCTAACATAAGGGTACAAATTCTAACTTCTTTCTGGTCAATCGGATACTTGCTGTTTATGTCAATGGCAACAGCATCAGACTGTGCAGTGCTTTCTATAAGCATTTATCATTTAGAAAGGAACGTTGTTAAAACTAGCAAAGGCATTAACAAGGTTGAGAACATATTGTTCGATTTTGTATGTTTGTTTTTCCTCAAAAAAACACAATCCTTTGCCAGGAAAAAAAATATTATGAGGGTATGTTTGTCAATGTTGTAAGTATAAAACCCTATCCTTTCTTCTTTGGTCTAATCTAAATAAAAGTCTGATTATTTTATGAGAAACTACTTTAACATTTCTAGATTTTATTTTTATTTGAGTTGAATGATGACTTATCTGTATTTCTTGCAGCTTTTCTGTCAATGAGTCTTAAAAATTATGTATATAAAACCATTCTAAAAGTGTTTAAATAAGGGATTATTGAGACAAACAAAAAATCTTGTAATATTATGGTCATGGATGACCATGAGCCAGCAATGTGTCCTTGTGGCCAAGAAGGCCAATGACATCCTGGGGTGAATCAAGAAGAGTGTGGCAAGCATGTCACAGGAGGTTATCCTCCCCTTCTACTCTGCCCTGGTGAGGCCGCACCTGGAGTCCTGTGTCCAGTTCTGGGCTCCCCAGTTCAAGGACAGGGAACTGCTGGAGAGGGTACAGCAGAGGGCTACAAAGATGATTAGGGGACTGGAACATCGTTCTTATGAGGAAAGGCTGAGGGACTTGGGTCTTTTGAGTCTGGAGAAGAGAAGACTGAGGGGGGATCTCATCAATGCTTTTAAATACTTCAAGGAAGGGTGCTGGGAGGATGGGACCAGTCTTTTTGCAGTGATGCCCAGTGGTAGGACAAGAGGTAATGGGCACAAACTTGAAAGTAGGAAATTCCATCTAAACCTGAGGAGGAACTTCTTTCTTTTGGGGGTGGCAGAGCACTGGAACAGGCTGCCCAGAGAGGTGGTGGAGTCTCTGACTCTATTGATATTCAAAACGCACCTGGATGCCATCCTGTGCAACCTGCTCTAGGTGAACTTGCTCTGGCAGGGGGCTTGGACTAGATGATCCCTAAAGGTCCCTTCCAACCCCTGTGATTCTGTGATTATCATTTGGAATAAATTATTTTTAATTTTAATGATTTTATTTCTTGTTTATTTATTTATCTATTGTCCATAAAGGATCATAGGCATATTTGAAGGCGTAGAATAATACCCTTATATTTCATAGAGTCATGGAATCATAGAATGGTTTAGGTTGGAAGGGACCTTAAAGATCACCTAGTTCCAATTCCAACCCCCTTGCCATGGGGAAGGACACCTCCCACTAGACCAGATTGCTCAAAGCCCCATCCAGCCTGGTCTGAACACTTCCAGGAATGGGACATCCACAGCTTCTCTGGGAAACATGTTCCAGTGCCTCACCACCCTCAGAGTGAAAAATTTCTTCCTAAAATCTATTCTAAATCTACGCTCTTCTAGTCTGAAGCCATTACCCCCCGTCCTATCACTACAGGGTCTTGTAAAAAGTCCCTCTCCAGATCTCTTGCAGGCCCCTTTCAGATATAGGAAGGCTGCTATAATGTCTCCCTGGAGTCTTCTCTTCTCTAGGCTGAACAACCCCAAATCTCTCAATCTGTCCTCGTAGCAGAGGTGCTCTAACCCTCTGATCATCTTCGTGGCCCTTCTCTGGACATGCTCCAACAGGTCCATGTCCTTCTTATGTTGGGGGCTCCAGAGCTGGATGCAGTACTCCAGGTGGGGTCTCACGAGAGGTGAGTAGAGGGGCAGAATCACCTTCCTCAACCTGCTGGCCATGCTTCTTTTGATGCAGCCCAGGATGTGATCGGCCTTCTGGGCTGTGAGCGCACATTGCTGGCTCATGTTGAGCCTCTCATCTATTAACACCCTTGAGTCCCTCTCCTCAGGGCTGCTCTCAATCTATTCTCCACCTTGCCTATATTGTGCATGGGATTGCCTCGACCCACATGCAGGACCTTGCACTTGTCCGTGTTGAACTTCATAAGGTTGGCAGGGGCCCACCTCTCAAGCCTGTTCAGGTCCCTCTGGATGGCATCCCTTCTCTCCAGCGTGTCAACCGCACCACACAGTTTGGCATTGTCGGCAAACTTGCTGAGGGTGCATTCGGTCCCTACATGCATGTCGCCCACAAAGATGTTAAATAGCATTGGTCCCACTACCAACCCCTGAGGAACACCACTTGTCACTGCTCGCCACTTGGACATCGAGCCATTGACCACAACTCTGAGTGTGACTGTCCAGCCAGGTCCTTAGCCACTGAGTGGTCCATCCATCAAATCCATGTCTCTCCAATTTAGAGACCAGGATATCATGAGGGACAGTGTCGAAATATTTAATTCTCACAGATGATAATCTTCATGGCTATTTCCACAGAAACAGTGAAAGATATTTTCTGAATTGAAAGTATCCTTCATACTGGCTTACCAAGTTAAAACTGCCTATATTTTGGACTGTTGGTACGAGAGAAAGGAGCAGAATGTACAGATAAGGTCTCTTGTTCTTGTCATTTTACTGACAGCGCAGTTTATTAAGAAAAGTTAAAAGACCTACACAAAGAATTTCTGTAAACTGGAGTGGTTAAAATATTTACTTCTTTTCATTTTCACTTTATTCTAAATTATGTCAAAATCAGCATTTCCTGGGATGGGATCTCCACTGCCAAAGAAACTCATGTATATCCTTCTAATTACTCTTCTCAAAGACTTTCATAATAGTCCACCATAAACTCCTGGCACAGTTGATAACTTGGAGTATTCTAAGTGGCAGATGGTATCCTCCGTGCACTTTTTTTTTCTTCCGTTTTAAATTTGTTTTTAATAGTTCAAAACTTCAGAAAATAAATTCTAATGGGAAAAATCTAGGAAAAAAAAATCCTGGCAGTTTTGCATCTGCATTAAAATCAGCTCAAGGACCAGCTCTGTATTCATATTAAGTCAATGGGAGGCATGAACAAGCAGAACTTGGACCTAAAAATAGTTCCGTTGGCAATAGGACTGAATATTCTTCTAATTTTTCTTTCTTTTAAATCACTAGAATTTCCATTTCTGAAATGTCTTATTCACTGACTAATTCCTTCAGTTATTACAGACTGCGTTGGGAGCAAAAAAAAATATTTAATTTTCTCAACTATCTTTGGAATTACTCGAGGCACCACGTAGCTTTTTATGGCTGACTTCCTCTGATAGGCACATTTCATCAGACTAATAAAGCTCCTACCTTAAAAATCATACTTAGTTATCTCTTTATAGGACAGAATTTTTAACCAGTACCTGGTAGATAGATCTGAAACTCTGTTTTCAAGGTGATCAGAATGAGTATGAAAGCCTGAGCCTACACAGCTTCCCTTAAATAATGTTCCCATGCTCTAAAGCTAAGAAACAGGAAACTCTATTCAGTAAGATATTTAAACAACAGAAGATCAATATTAGCTGTGCTCTAGCTAAACAATAGAAAACTGAACAAAGTCAAGTGACTAAAAATTACTTTTTTCTTTTTAAGCTGTGGGAAATTTGTGTTTAGCAACTACACAATTTATACTGCATAACAATCTGTTGGTGTATGTGGTGTAAATGTCAGATGGCTAAGAAGATACCTGCAGAAAAAAAAAAGTACTTTACAACCAAAAAAATGTAGAAGACCTCAAAGGAGCTTTTCCCAGAAGCACTTGTCCTATTTACATCAGTAACTCTTGATTTCAGAATTGAGTAACTGGAAAGAGCGTCCATCCTTGATTCAGATTATTGCTTCTGTTTGATAACAAAATTATAGATCAGTATATTGTTCCTTCCTGGTTGTTTGGTTAGTTTGTTTTGTTTTGCAAGAAAAGAGAATACTTTATCCAAAATGAAGTATTTAATTGAAGCAATAATCAGAAACTAAAGGGGCAAAACAAACCTTCACTTTCCATTGTAGTATCAGCACCATCACCACTGTATCCTAATTACTCTCTAGAGATAGTAGTCAAAATTGCCTGCAGGTCTTCAAGCTCAGTTATGAGTGTAACTCAATGTATGATGTTTCCAGATTGGTGAATTGCACCTTGAGAAGTTGTTTGATATTACACACTCTAGGATTTTCTAGTCTTACAGATAGTTGTTGTTATCATAATGGAATTTACTGAAAAATACCTTCTGAATGTTTTTATTGCTTCTGTCAGGGAAGAAATGACAGCAGTGGTATGGGTTAATAAACCTGAAAGATGGAGAGAGACCTGTCTTTTATGATAAAAATATAAAAAGATCTGCATATAAAACTAAGAGCACAACAACAAAAAGATTTCTACGTGCAGTGAAGAAGAGCTAGACAAATATATATTCACTGGAATTAGGTAACAGTAACGTTTGACAGTCACTCATTCAAATATGTTACAATATAATTTTGAACTAAAAAAAGTGTGTCGTATCCAAACAGTTCCTAAGATTTTAGGGAATCATGCTAAGAATTTTGATCTACACTTTGGAGATTTTTCTAAGTACTACGGTAGGCCTCTTGAGTGCAAATATGCATGTAGTATTCTGGTAATAAAAATATCGTATTCCAAGAAATAATTAAGGAAAGTTTTAAGTTCTAAAAGCTGCTTGCAGCTTACTGGCATATAATAATGACAGATATCTCATTAGTGATTCAGTAATAGAAATAATAAAAAAAAAGCTTAGTAGTTTCTGTCAAAAAAAAATTAAATAGAAGACTTTTTTACTTTAAAGGTCTTTCTCTCAAATGATTTTTCATCTACATAAGATACAGTTAGTGTCTTTGTGGGCAGAACATTGTAAAACTTCTTTTGTCTTCTAAAATAAAGTTGTGGTTCACTATTATCTCTGTATAATATCATTAATGTCTATCATAGTTTCTTTACTCTTTGCATATACCTTAACTTTTATTTGGAAAGCTCTTATTGCAATTAGAGGTCTCAGAAAAGAATGGCATTTAAAGGAGAAAACCTGGACAGAAAGGAAAACCAAGGAGATAAAAAAAACCACAAATTTTTGAAATTTCACATTTTTCATCATCTTTAGGAAAAGAAAATGCAGGGACAGCAATTATGTTTTCTTGTCCTTTCATAACTTCATAAAGAACACATAAATCTGATGCAAAAGGAAGAGTAATAAAACCAAATGAAAGGTATTGAGTGTTACCATATTACATTGCACTGGAATGTCATAAAACCTTTTATAAAGACAAATTTCCCCTCAAGTGCAGTAATACAGTCAGAGTGGAAAACAAAACGATCTTTATTTTATATACTTCTTACCCTCAGAGGAAAAATACCAAAAGGAGTTCTGATGCTGTTCATAACAGATAAAAAGCTTCCAGAGGGGAAATTTCCTCTTTAGTGCTGGGGCAAGGTAGAATTGGAAAGCAATACAAGGAGTAATGGACAGAACAAAATGAAATCAGATTTTAGAAAAGAATACTTTGATGGTTTTTTTTTCCAGTTACAATGTTATCATTTTATTTCCCAAGCTCTGACTTTGACAGGATCCTCCTCTCTCTGGAGGAAGTGAAGTTTTCCTGTGCTGTTGCTCCTGTGTTGATTTTGTAAGCTGCTATTGATTAGCTTACTAATGCAAAAGGCCTCAGGAGTAATCTGCAGAGGTTTTGTTTTGTTCTCTTTATCTGCTGTATAATGTTTATGACCCTGGAGTCATTGTAAATTCTGAGACTTCTTTTGAAGACCATATCAATCATGTAATTAAAGTGTGTTGCAACCACGTTTGTAATTTAGCTATACTGAGATACACGATCATTAGGTCACTTGTTGAAAATCAGTGCCATACTGTTTCCAGCCTGATTTGACTTCTGAATTTTTTTTTCTAGATGTGGTTTCTTGGGATCTTTTAGTTGTTGCTGATAGCAATCAGTAGCTATTAAAACCCAACTAACTAGATTACATATTGTATTACATTATGTTCTTCATACTCAGAGAGTTACCATAGTTTCCATGATGCATGTTAAAATACAAATTGATTTCAAGATGACCTTATAACTGCCTTAACATTAGTAAGTAACTCATCAATTTTGGTAAGTGAAGCTTATGACAAGTAACAAAGGGAAAAACCTACTGAAGGCAGTGATGTTTTATTAACCTTTTAAGACCAGATTCAGCTGAGTAAGGTGTTTTGTTCTCTTATCTGAACAACAGTGACATTATAGGCTGAGACTTTCAAACAGAGATGTGACAAAGGACCTAGTGGAGAAGCATGCTCTTCCCAAGAGGTAAAAAGAAGATTGGAGGGACACTCTAAGGAGTCTCAAACTAGGTGTCCTCCCATAGACAACTGCATTAAATCCCCATATCATTAACTTGATTTTCTATAGTAATAGTTGTCATAGTAGCGACACTTCTAAACTAACAAGTCTTATAGTACTTACTGCTGTTATGTTGACCCAAGCATCAAAATGCCAAGCATCATACCCTTCTTGCCAGACATTTTACTGAGAGAAAAGAAATAAAGGCATTACTTATTTAGTGTTGATTTTGCCCTCTAGGCAACCTAACAGCCATTTTTCATCTGCAAACAAATATTTATATAAAGTTTACTCAAAACACTAAGTTGTCAAAATCACTGTGGATGCAAAACAATTACAGTGGAATTTAAAATTTCGTGGTGGTATTACTTAAAGAAATGTGACTGGTAGTCCAAGTAGGCTAGAGGGTCTAGTGTTGTGTGGTGTCACACTAGATTAAATTCAGAGAGAGAAGAAACAAAATAGACAAGGAAAAATAATTTGTGTGAGCAGTATTTCTCCTTCTCTCGTCTATTCTCTTTTCTCATATCTGATATATCTTTTTCTATACAAACTGATGACTGGAGAACTATTTCTCACACAGAAAAAAAAAAAAGAAAAAGAAACACATATATAAGCTTCTTTAGATCATTAAATATATATTCTGTTTGAGCAATACATGCCACACCATATCAGAATATTAATGCTGGGAGAGTTTAGGTCAATATCTTGATGTTTAGTGTCACACGAGGTGCTATGGGATAGCAAAGGTATCCACTAACTAGTAGGTATGACAAAGGACATGCCGGAGACCCAATGCTTTCTGGGATAGTAGCTGGAGGTGAGGCATAATATTCTTTGTCACCTCAAAAACCACAAGGCACCAATGTGTGTGAAATCGAATTGAGCTCCTAATCCTTTGCATAAAATTTAAACTTTTCTCAAACTTGGATGTCTGACATCATTTTAGGCACTGTGAGGTATCTTGTCTGGTCTCCAGCTCTCATTCTGCCAGAAAAAAATTGTTCCTTAAATCCTGTGTCATGTATTCCAGCCCATTGCAGATATCTTCAATGCTTTATCAAATGGCACTAAATGCCTTTCTTCAGGCCCAGATTTGAGTGTTTCCATGTGAGCTAGGTATTTGAGTACCTACTGTAGTCACTGGAGTAGCTGACCAAGACAGCTAATGAAATGGAGACAGTAGGTCAGTTCAGCACCTCAGAGCAAGGTTTGGTGGCCTGAACACTATTTACTACCACTTAAAATGTCCTGGAGTATCCAAGAAATCTACAAATGACCAACAAATATGACAGAATCTAAGAAAAGGGAGACTTTGTAAAATTGATATATGGTCCCACAGATGGACTAGCTATCTTACTGTTTGTATCAAGTGCTATAGCATATGTTGGGGATTGTGTTTTCTCTCTAACTGTGAACTATAATTTCTCTAGTCCCCCCATGCCTTCTCACTATAACCATTTTACAGGTATGGAGAATTTTGTTCAATTAAATAGCTAAACTTTATTTTTAGATGCAAGATTTATGCTATTTATTGTGTTATTATGATTTAAATACATATTATAGATATAAAAATAATTTATAATTTAAAATAACCTTGAATCAAAAACTTCACTTAAGCACTTTGGCTTCCAATGCCATATGTCATCAGGCATCATACCAAGACTAGGATAGGACTATGATTCTATGAATCTATGACTGGAACATGTTGAAGTAAGCATAACATGCTTGTGACTGAGTCTGCAGTTACCTAACCATAGCTGAAAGAAAATATTGAAATTATTTAATTCAAAGGACTGTGAGTATTATTTTGCATTTCTTAACCATTACTTAAAGTCACAGAGATCGCCATTCACTTAGGATCTACATCTAAGACACATCTATTGAAAGAAAATTCCACACCCTTTTTTTCCAAGTACTTAACAGAATACAGTCTATCCTCCTTCCTTCCTTCCTTCCTTCCTTCCTTCCTTCCTTCCTTCCTTCCTTCCTTCCTTCCTTCCTTCCTTCCTTCCTTCCTTCCTTCCTTCCTTCCTTCCTTCTTTTTTCTTATAATCAGAGGTTGTATTTTACACACTTGAGGTGAAATTCGTGTCATGTAACCTAAGACCTCTCCATTGCCAAGTAATTCAAATTCCCTTTATAGTCAGTAAAGAGAAACACGAACACCTTTGGACTCATTTTAAACATTTGCTTTAGGATGGCAATCTAAAATGCTCTGAGATGGATTCTACTGAGGTGAGATGCTTCTTGTTTTGTTGTTTGTTGTTTGCATATGAACCATAGTAAATTTTAGATTTTTATCAGCATCCAACTCCCTGTTTCTTACAGTATCCTGAAGCCAGTCTTTTCTTAACTACATTTTCAATACAGTGTGAGTGATAGATTCCTCTCTTTGAGTCCAGTTTATAATGATTTATAGATCAAATGGTCACTATAAGAGCACACTCTTTTGTGGAGTACATACATACTTTTAAAGTTTCATTTGTATAGTACCATATTACATCCAAGAAAATATTCTACAGTTTTATCTTAATGTGAATGGAACACAAAACATTTTAAAAAAAAACTTAAAACCCGAACAAATCAGAAAATTATCTTAGTTTTAATTTTATGTGTAGTCCAAGGTAGAATAAGTGACTTCTTTTCCTGAATTTTTTGATACTTTCTGAAGTTTAACTTTGTATATAGTTATCTCTTCTTTGTTACCTGAAGTTTCCTTGGAGACACATATCACAAAACAGATAAGAGGCTGGGGAAGGCAGAGAGGTAGAACATATATGTACTTAGATTTATATTCTAAGCCAAAATCAAAACTTTGTTTCTTAGAAGAATGCTATCAAAAAGAGAAAGGTAAACAAGGACAAATGGGAGGCATGATTCTAATATGAGACCTTTAATTTAAAACCTTTTATAATATTTTCCGGATAATCTGTTAGACGACCCACAAGAGGAGCCTCAATTATTTGCCATCATATAGAAGTTTTCTAGGAACAAGTGTAAATATAATTTCTTTAGTCACTCTGTGATTATAGTGGTGACATTGATAAACTATGTCCGTGGCTGACAACGGTGATGATCAAGGTGCTTTATTTCTTGACAATTTATCATATTACAACCCTCTCTGGAAATGACAGGTTATTGGTTTTTGGCTCTCTAAACCTAATACTGTTCAATGCAAACATTAGCTTTTTTTGGTAAATAGTTGCTTTATACTATTGATTGCTATTTTTCAACCAGCATTTATTTTGACTGTGCCACTGTTTTTCCACTAAACTGTCATATGTTGCCCATTCATTTTATTTTAGTATACAAATATAGTATATAATATATGGTATATAGAAATGACTAAACTCATAGTCTGCACCCAAAAAAAATATAAAGGACCTCATTCTTTACACATTTTCCTTCCCCAGACAAATGAGACCTGAAACTATCATACTAAATAAATAAAAATTAAAGAATGCTTAAAATAATTATGAGGCAAAACAATTCTCAGAATCAAGACAGCCCTCATGTACACAATTAGAGGAATTCTGCTTGCTCCTTCTGTACCCAGAAGAGTTCAATATACAATATGATAAAACAAATAAGCATTTAGGGTGCAATGTGAAACAATATAGAATAGCTATTAATAAATACACCACAGATTTAGTATCTTTGTCAATAAGTACAATATTCAGGGGTCTTACACAGATGTTTATATATTTTACTTGGCTAAAGTACAAGACTAACATTCATAAGCATAACTTGATATGTTCAGTTTACTGAGCTATTTTATTTTTTATGCTTTTTCAGAGACAACTTTCAGTTTATTATGGAAGACAGTGTTACAAATGACATTAAAGTTTTATAATGGAAAATAAATTTAATTTAAATAATGTATAGCACAATACTTCCTCTTTCAACTAAAATGATTTCTCCTTAACTATGAAAAAGCCATTGTCTTCCACATTTTTTACCTTGACAATTGCTCTTAACTGTTTGTCTATTCAGTCAACTACCATTCAAGTTAGACCTTTAACTTACTGTAGCATAAAGAGTGTTTGAGAACTGTTAGATTCACATTTGTTATATCATGGTCACGAATGGTTCATAAACAACTTGTTCCAAACCTTAGGAGCTTTCTCAATAATTTATATTTCTTCTTCTCTGAATAAATTTCTCTAACAAGGAACATATTGTCTCTTTAAGTGTTTTCAGAGCATCTCTATTTACTGAGGGTTTTTATGGACAAGTGCTTTGTGTCACCTCATAAGATGCTGGAAAAAGAAAATATTCTTTCTTTTATTATTCCTACTTACAATCTCTCTCTAATCAAAACCAAACTAAAAATGAAAGTATGCAAGCAAACAAACAAACAAAGAAGCCCCAAAGATGTCTTGTAATATTTTTGGGTGATATGTAACAATCTTCTACTTAAAGAGGTCTGTGACCCATGCTATGGTTTAGCACAGTTTCTTGGGACTTCAGGTACTGTCTCATTAGCTTACAAAAATGTGGAGGATTTTTATATTTCCAACCTTTCAATAAATAAGTAGAAGTTATAAGGAATAGTAATGTAGACCACCAATCCCCAGGGCTAAAAACTCTTGCAAAAGTCCATAATCATATGCATTGTCTCATTCAAATAAGTTTTATCTAATTTAAGCTAAAATTCTCCTCCAGCTAAGATCCCTAAAAAGAAGATTTTGTACAATTAATTTCCTCCTTAAGATCTTTACGTAAATGTAATAGTATCAAATACAGATACAAGTACCTGAAGAGAGGTTAATTTCTCTCTACATGAGCAATGATTTCCTATACATGGGAATGTTTATAGGACTTGGCCTTTATTAGATAATACATTGTGCTGGCACATAAATTGTCATTAGGTTTTATTATTTAGTTTTAATGCTTCTAATAATTCAACAAGTTATTGCTTTTTTCTCTGTGATACATAGCTTTACTGAGTAATTATTATTCTAATTACTCTTTAGTGGGTTTGCCATACAGTTATTCAGACTGTTATTGAACTTCATTCAGAAACATTTATTGGCCTGATGGTAATTTGACGTGATGCAGTTTAGAGCTGAGTTGAATCTGTGCTGACTGAAAAATGCAGTTGACTGAAAATATCACATCAAAATACTTCTAGGTTGATCTGTTTTTTCTTTGAGGAATGTTGAACATTATTTTCCCTGACAATGGATTCAATAACTGGTTGGTTAAGATAACAGGCATAATAATCATTGCCGGTAAAATTATGCATCAGGTTCCATTTGAAGTAACACCAAGTTAGAGGAAAAAAACAAAACTCAAAAGTCAGCTCACATGTTTTGATTGTACATAATATTCACAATAACTTCACTTTCTTCTAAATTTAGAGCTTTCTTTGTATGCCACAGTTTTTGAAACTTAGCATTCAAAAAGTCCAACTATACCAGCATCTATCTTTTTACATTGAAATTAACAGAAAAAATGAGGCACTGTCAAATTTAACAGTGAGAACCAGCATCTTACTGACATGTTGCGCAGTGGCTCATAAAAGAGTTGGAATTTGACTTTGAAGAAAAAAGCCACGGCATGTCAGGAAAAATCTGAAATGCAGTAAGGAGAGAGTTATGATTTTATGAATTTGTATAAATACTTCTATTTCAATAAGTGAAATATAGCACTTGTGAAAGATAGGAGGAACGTAATGAAGTTCAACAAGGGCAAGTGTAGGGTCCTGCACCTGGGGAGGAATAACCCCATGCACCAGTACAGGTTAAGGGTTGACCTGCTGGAAAGCAGCTCTGCACAATGGCATCCTGGGGTGCATTTAAAAGAGTGTGGCCAGCAGGTCAAGGGAGGTCGTCCTCCCCCTCTACTCTGCCCTGGTGAGGCCACATCTGGACTACTGTGTCCAGTTCTGGGTTCCCCAGTTCAAGATAAGCAAGGAACTACGGGAGACAGTCCAGCAGAGGGCTACGAAGATGATCAAAAGACTGGACCATCTCTCTTACGAGGAAAGGCTGAGATACCTGGATCTGTTTAGCCTGGAGAAAAGAAGACAGAGGGGATCTCATCAATGCTTATAAATATCTAAATGACAAGTGTCAAGAGGATGGGGCCAGACTCTTTTCAGTGGTGCCCAGCAACAGGACAAGGGGCAACAGGCACAAACTGGAACACAGGAAATTCCATCTCAACATGAGGAAAAACTTGTTTACTTTGAGGGTGACAGAGCACTGGAACAAGCTGCCCAGAGAGGTGGTGGAGTCTTCTTTGGAGATATTCAAAACCCTCCTGGATGCATTCCTGTGCAACCTGCTCTAGATGAAACTGCTTTTGGCAGGGGGGTTGGACTAGATGATCTCTAGAGGTCCCTTCTAACCACTACCATTCTTTGATTCGGTGATTTGAGAAGTCAAACTAGAGCTCAAAGGCAGAACTATGTATATCTTCAAAAACCTTTTAAGAGACTTGAATACTTTAAAAGTGTTGCAGGGAAACTCCTCAACAGGTGAGTGCAGAAAGCTGACAAAAACCTGAAAGTGATAAGGAAACTGATAAGAAACTGAAACAGATAAGAAAAAAGGGAAAAGTAAATCAGTGGGTAATATGAACCCTATTTAACTTTAGGAAGCTAAGTAGTTTGAAAACCAGCAGATTTTAAGTTGACTGGTCCCAGCTGATGGAGAAGTAAGTAAGGAAAGTACAACTCTTAGAGAAAGTACAGTGTTTCTGTTGATGGTAGAGTCAACCTAGGCTGGGAATTTAAAGGCAGTGCAGGTATCTTACCTTCCTGCATTTCAGAGAAGGAAATTTCTTCAGCCTTTCCCAGTATATCATTTGCTCTACAGCCTTAATTGCTTTATTGGTTTTCTTTTGGACTTTCTTAGGTCTGTCAGTCTCCTCATTGTACGTGGAAGCCAAAATCTGGAGGCAGCTTTACAGATACAACTTCACCAACACTGAGCAGAGGTGACTTATCAGTGCTGTCAACCTGTTTGCACATTCTTGCTAGTTCAGCCCAGCATGCAGTTAGCCTTGATTGCTGCAAGGCCAATCTGCTGACTAAACTTTAAAATGCCATTCACCAGGACCCTCAGTTCCTTTTCTGCAAAGCTGTCACAAGCCAGTCTGTTACCAACTTGTACTGATGCCAGGGGATGCTCCGTATGAGGACCAAGATTTGACATTTGTCTTTGCTGAACTTCACAAGGTTTCTGTTGAGCCATTCCTCCACCTTTTTGTGATGCCTTTGAATGGCAGCCCTGCTATCCAGCATACCAACTGTTCCCCTCAATTTGGCTTTGTTCACAGGTGCAACAATGATGCATTTTGTCCCGTATTCCAGACTGTTGATGACACATTAAACAGTATGTGTTCCAGTACTGGCGTAGGCATGACACTCATAGCTCACTACCAGACTTCAAAGCTTTGATCTCTGCCCTTTGAATTAAGTCGACAAAGAGTAGTCCTGTGAGTTTTTCATTCACCTTGTAGTCCATCCATCTAATTCATATTTCTTCAATTTTTCTACCAGGTTACTGTGTCAAATGCCTTACTAACGTCAAGGTAAATGATACACACTACTATGCTTAGCCAATCCTTTTATCATAGAAAGAAATCAGAATTATCTAGCAGGATTTGCTGTTGCTGGCTATTACCAGTTACCTTATGCTTCATACCTTCCATAAGGGTTTACCTGATAATTTTCCCTATGGCGTGGATAAGGCTGAATTGTTTGTTAGATGGTTTAAAAAAGTGAAAAGAAATCGGGTGAAAAGAGTACAGACTGTACTCCTGACATAGGTAGAATTATCAGGCTTTAGAAGGTGGTCATCGCAGAAAACCAGGAAATTTAAAGCAATAATTTTATACTGGTACAAATTGTGACACAATAACATTCAGTGACACAATGTTAACATTCATCTGGCATGACAGAAGATGTCAGTCTCCATGACCAGCTGCCTCCAGTACCCCTACTCAAAACAACCTGAGGAACACCTTTGAAAGTACAATTAGGATAATGAGCAGTGAACCAAAGATCAACAAGAAATAGGTAGCATTCCGTCTGAAGAATCACAGATTGCATTTGACTTTTAGCATTTGACACAGACCTTAATATTGACACTGAGAGGAACCCTGGCAGCATGTACTCAGTTCAGATCCAGCACAGACATTCAGGTACAATTCCGTTCTCTCTTTATCTTTTTTTAGCATCTTGCTCCTCTCTGCAGCATAGGAACTTGACCTGTCCTTATTAGAAGACAAGAACCACAGGGATCAGTATGTAGAAGTATACCTGAATAGCTGTAGAAGAGGAAAGAACATCTTCCTTGCCTCCTTAACTGTGATAATCTCCCAAAAGGGTTGGAAACACAACTGGAAACCATGTTTCAGATAGCTTACTATCAATAAATGTGAGCTGGTATTATGATTTTTGTTCTGTTTGAAAAGTGTGTCTTTATGTTCTTATGAAGGTGTTGGAGGCTTTTTACAATAACAGCTTGCATAATGATTTTTTAGAGTCTATAAGTAGAATAGCAATGGTACTCGATCTGCCTGCATGCCTCAGAAAGCAAACAGCTGCAGATGTTGATGTAGTTCATATCTCTTTAGGTCATCTGTTCTTTAAGAAATTGTCTCAAAATGCAATGCATTTAGATGCCTATTCATATTTTGGGAAGTGATCTTTATGGTGTGTTGCAATACATTTCTACAAGATGCAAAAACACAACCTACTTGTCATATAAATAAAAATGTAGGTCATGACATATCTTAGAACTCAGCTTTTTTGGTGCAACAATTAAACAACATTAAAAATAGCTGTAACAATCAGATGTGGCTTTTTCTTTTAGCCTCTCTTGCTAATATTTTTTGACATATCTTATTTTCAAATGTCAGTGACCCTTCTTCTAACATTAATAGTTTGGACTCCATACTCAATACAAATTGAGAAGGGGGCTAAGGTTTTAATTCCAGCACAGTTGTCAGTTCCTTTTGGGTCCCATCTTAAATTCTTGAGGCAGAAATTAATGACTTGAGCTTTAGGATTAAGTACTAGCCAGTTGCAGATATAGCACTCATACTTTGTTTTTTACTATTACTATTACTATTGGAAAAGCCAAAAAGGAAAGAGCTAAAATTGTAATAGTCCAATTTTTTTTTTTTTAACTCGCCCCCCCTGCCCCTGGCAAAAGAAGGAGAATTTTGTAAAAGTAGTAATTCAGTTCTTATTAGAAGAAACATATAAAAAGAGTTTGAAAAAAAGCCATATTTGAGCCATCAACAAAAGAATACCTAATCCAGACCTTGCCTTTTAAATTAAGTGGTTTAGAAAGAGTAATATTTCTTTAGGTGTGCTTAATCCTGTTCTCTTCAAGGTGCTATTCTTCAGGTACTTATAGTTTTGCTGAAGAATGGTTTCCACAGCTCTTCCCCAGTAGTTGGACTCAGGTCAAAATAATAAAACTTAAAGATACCTAAGTGTTAAAGTCTACAAGTAGGCCAAGTACCTCAGCTCTTCTGGTCAACAATTTCAATAAAGGTTTTGGCTTCTTGCCTAAATATAAATGTATAATGCTATCTTTAGATGCTTTAGGGTATCCCAAGACACCCAAAGGACCCGGGTCTTCTGTAGGTCCTGCATTGGGCGTATTAGGTCCACGCAGTTCTTTTTGCTAGCTAAGTAAGCCATTTCAAATAACAGAAGACCTCTGTGTGAGTGAACTGATCTGACTAGGTCACATGTAGACACTTAACAATATCAGGAACAAAACAAATCTGAATTTTCATATTGAGCAAAGTGTTTCCAGCTTCAGTTTGAGCAACTCTGGCCTGTCTGAGACAAGTTGAAAAACTGGCTTTCTTTTACCCAAGACAAAAAATTGCAAACATTTCAGGTTTTGTGTCAGGAGAGAGCTTGTTGCTACACCTCTGTAAATCTGCTTAGCCATGGACAGGAGATATATTTCTGAAAAAAAAATCGCACCAAAGCACTTCAGTGTAGACAAGATCAATAGGCTTCCTAAATGGTCCAAAATTCTGTCTGCATTAAGCGTTCTCCAAACTGTAGCAAATAACAGAAGTCCTTTGTACTAATCTAGACACTGAGGATGGAATTTACCTGACCATTTTGGACGCTCCCTGGGCAAAAACCAGCTTTGCAGAAAAAGACTTGGGAGTCCTGGTGGACAACACATTGAACATTTGTCAGTAGAGTAGCCTTCCAGCAAAGAAGGCCAACCACACACTGGGCTGTATCAGCAAAAGTGCAGCCATCAGTTCGTAGAAAATTATTCTTAGAATCATAGAATCGTTTAGGTTGGAAAAGACCTTTAAGATCATCTAGTCCAACCATTGACCCTACTCTACCAGGTCTGCCACTAAACCGTGTCTCTAAGCACCACATCTACACGACTTTTAAACACACCTAGGGATGGTGACTCAACCACCTCCCTGGGCAGCCTCTTCCAATGTCTGATAACTCCTTCAGTGACAGTTTTTTTCCTAATGTCCAGCCTAAACCTCCCCTGGTGCAACTTGAACCCATTTCCTCTTGTCCTATCACTAGTTACTTGGGAGAAGAGATCAGCACCCATCTCACTACAACCTCCTTTCAGGTAGTTGTAGAGAGCAAGAAGGTCTCCCCTCAACCTTCTCTTCTCCAGACTAAACAATCCTAATTCCTTCAGCTGTTCCTTATAAGACATGTTCTCCAGACCCCTCACCAGCTTTGTTGCCCTTCTCTGGACATGCTCCAGCACCTCAATGTCCCTCCTAGACTGTGGTGCCCAAAACTGAACACAGGACTCAAGCTGCGGCCTCACCGGAGCTGAGTACAGGGGCACGATCACTTCCCTCCTCCTGCTGGCCACACTATTCTTGATGCAAGCCAAGATGCCTTTGGCCTTCTTGGCTACCTGGGTGTGTACTGCTGGCTCATGTTCAGCCGGCTGTCCACCAGGACTCCCAGATCCTTTTCTGCCAGGCAGCTTTCCAGCCACTCCTCCCCAAGCCTGTAACGTTGCCTGGGGTTGTTGTGACCCAAGTGCAGGACCCGGCACTTGGCCTTGTTAAACCTCATGCAATTGGCTTCAGCCCGTTGATCCAGTCTGTCCAGATCTCCCTGCAGAGCCTTCCTACCCTTGAGCAGATCAACACTCCCTTCCACTCTATTTGAGCACTTGTGAGGCCACATCTAGAGTTCTGTCTCTTATTTTGAGCTCTCCGGTGCAAGAAGTGGGAGTGGGCTGTAGCACACAAAATGTGAGGACAGGATGAGAAAATTCAGTTTGTTCAGCTTTGGAAGGAAAAGACTCAGAGTCACATAATCACAGAATCACAGAATGGTAGGAGTTGGAAGGGACCTCTGGAGATCATCTAGTCCAACCCCCCTGCCAAAGCAGGTTCACCTAAAGCAGGTTGCACAAGAACGCATCCAGGTGGGTCTTGAATATCTCCAGAGAAGGAGACTCCACCCCCTCTCTGGGCAGCTTGTTCCAGTGCTCTGTCACCCTCAAAGTAAATAATTTTTTCTGCATATTGAGATGCAATTTTCTGTATTCCAGTTTGTGCCTGTTGTCTCTTGTCCTGTTGCTGGGCACCACTGAAAAGAGTCTGGCCCCATCCTCTTGACACTTGTCCTTTAGATATTTATAAGCATTGATGAGATCCCTGCTGTGTTCTCTGCTCCAGGCTAACTGTAAGTTAAGTAAGAAGTAACTGTCCTTTTGCTTACATCTGGTTAGAAATAGAACAGTCCAGGTTGCAAGGGACCTCAAATGACCATCTGGTCCAACCTTTTATGGGAAAGGAAGCTTAGATGAGACTATCTAGCATCCTGAAACCCTCCAAGAATGAGAACTCTACCACGTCCCTGGGGAGGTTGTTCCAGTGACTGATGGTTCTCACTGTAAAAAAATTTTTTCTGATATCAAAATGAAACTTCTCCCCGTGTAACATGTACCTGCTCTCCCTTGTCTTCCCCATGTGGCTCCTTATGAAGAGATAGAAGGCCTTCATCCTCTTTGTAGCTGCCAGTTAAGTACTGGAATACCGTGATAAGGTCCGCCCTGAAACTTCACTTTGCTGGGAAGAAGAGACCTAAGTCCTTCAGGCTTTCCTCACAGGGCAAGTTCTCCAACCTTTTAATCATCTTTGTGATCCTTCTTTTCAAACAACATGACAGTAATTGCACACGTCTGTCAAAGATGATGTGTTATTTGAAATGAACAAAGGTTCAGCCTTGAGGAGTCCTGAAGTATATAGCTGCTGCTTAGCTTCTAGTGGGTCCCTGCTTCACCCGCTGAAGTACTCATCATCCCCAAAGAGTTACTTATTCTAATATAATCAGAGAAAAGGTTATTCAAATTGCTTATCCCCCCTGAGTCAAAGTAGTTAGCATTTATTGGACTGAGTGCTTACTTTTCAATCAATGCAATATCTAAACAATGTTACCAAAGCACACAGTCTGAATACACTTTACCTTCAACGTCTGAAGGAATAAAGTACAATTTAGTAGCTGCAGCTGACCGCTGTTGACCGTGGTTCATTTTGTTTCATGGTATCTGTATGGCTCAACTTTGGTTATGTTAAGATTTTAAGCATGACTTTTCCTGCATAATTTATGAAAAAGTATCCTGAATGTTTTCTCATGGTCTCTTCCAGTACACATTAAAATCAGTTTTAAACCTTCTACTGTCTGTGGTAGGCCTTCAATAGGGCCCTGGAAAACAAGAATTAGAAAAATCACATCAACCCCTAAGCTACCATATGCAATTGACTTCCTTTATGTTACTGTGGCAATGAAGAAAATTAATTTTTCATAGAATAGAATCATGGAATTGTTTAGGTTGGAAAGGACTTTTAAGATCATCAAGTGGAACCGTTAACCTAGCACTGCCAAGTGACCACTAAACCATGTCCCTCAGCACCACATCTACACATCTTTTAAATACCTCCAGGGATGGTGACTCCACCACTTCCCTGGGCAGCCTGTTCCGATGCTTGACAAACCTTTCAGTGAAGAAATTTTTCCTAATATCCAATCTAAACCTCCCCTGGTGCAACTTGAGGCCATTTCTTCTTGTTCTATTGCTTGTTACTTGGGAGAAGAGACCAACCCCCACCTCCCTACAACCTCCTTTCAGGTAGGTGTAAAGAGCAGTGAGGTCTCCTCTCAGCCTCCTTTTCTCCAGGCTAAACAATCTGCATTCCATCAGCCACTCCTCATAGGACTTGTGCTCTAGACCCCTCACCAGCTTTGTTGCCCTTCTCTGAGCATGCTCCATTACCTCAATGTCCCTCCTGGGCCCCTGAGGGCCCAAAACTGAACACAGTACTAGAGGGCGGCCTCACCAGTGCTGAGTACAAAGTTACAATCACTTCCCTAGTCCTGCTGGCAACCCTGTTTTTAATACAAGCCAGAATGCTACCAGTCTTCTTGGCTGCCTGGGGACACTGCTGGCTCATATTCAGCCAGCTGTCCACCAATATCCCCAGGTCCTTTTCCACCAGACAGCTTTCCAGCCACTCCTCCCCAAGCCTGTAGGATTGCATGTGGTTGTTGTGACCCAAGTACAGGACCCGGCACTTGGCCTTGTTAAACCTCATGCAGTTGGCTTCAGCCCATCGATCCAGTCTGTCCGGATCTCTCTGCAGAGCCTTCCTGCCCTCAAGTAGGTTGACACTCCACTCAACTTGGTGTTGTCTGCAATCTTACTGAGGGTGCACTCGATCCCCTCATCCAGGTCGTTGATAAAGATGTTAAACACAACCGGCTCCAGCGCTGAGCCCAGGGGAACACCACCTGTGACCAGCTGCCAACTGGATTTAACTCCATTCACCACTATTCTTTGGGCCCAGCCTTCCAGCCATTTTTTGACCCAGCGAAGCGTATGCCCATCCAAGCCATGAGCAGCCAGTTTCTCCAGGAGAATGCTGTGGGAAGTGGTGTCAAAGGCTTTACTAAAGTCTAGGTAAACAACATCCACAGCCTTTCCCTCATCCACTAAGCAGGTCACCTTGTCATAGAAGGAGATCAGGTTAGTCAAGTAGGACCTGCCTTTCATAAATCCATGCTGACTGGACCTGATGACCTGGTTGTCCTGCATATGCCTTGTGATAGCACTCAGAATGTTCTGTTCCAAAACCTCCCCCAGCATCGAGGTCAGATTGACAGGCCTGTAGTTCCCTGGATCCTCCTTCTCTCCCTTCTTGTGGATGGGTGTCACATTTGATAGCCTCCAGTCAACTGGGACCTCCCCGGTTAGCAAGGACTGCTGATATATGATAGAAAGTGGCTTGGTGAGAACTTCCATCAGCTCCCTCAACACCCTTGGGTGGATCCCATCCAGCCCCATAGGCTTGTGTGTGTCTAAGTGGTGTAGTAGTTCACTAACCATTCCTCTTGGATTATTGGGGGTTCATTCTGCTCCCCATCCCTGTCATCCAGCTCAGGGGGCTGGGTACCCAGAGAACAACTGGACTTACTATTAAAGACTGAGGCAAAGAAGGCATTGAGTACCACAGCCTTTTCCTTATGCTTGGTCACTATGTTTTTCCCCGCATCCAAGAAAGCATAGAGATTCTCCTTAGTCGTCCTTTTGTTGCTAATGTATTTATAGAAACTTTTTATTGTCTTTTATGGCACTAGCCAAATTAAGTTCTAGCTGAGTTTTGGCCCTTCATATTTTACCCCTGCCCTCTAATTTTTTCCCTTATCAAATCTTTATAGTCTTCCTGAGTGGCCTGCCTCTTCTTCCGTAGACGAAATACTTTCCTTTTCTTCCTGAGTTGCAGCCAAAGCTCTTGGTTTAGCCAGGCCGGTCATATTCCCCACCAGCTCATCTTATGTCACATGGGGACAGCCTGCTCCTGAGCCTTAAAGATTTCCTTCTTGAAGAATAACCAGCCTTCCTGGACACCTTTGTCCTTTAGGACTGTCCCCCAAGGGACTCCAGTCTCCTAAACGAGTCTCCTAAATAGGCCAAAGTTTGCCCTCCGGAAGTCCAAGGTGGCAGTTCTACTAACCACCCTTCTTACTTCTCCAAGAACTGAAAAGTCTATCATTTCATGATCACTATGCCCAAGATGGCCTCCATCTTTCACATCACCCGCAAGTCCTTCTTTGTTTGTGAACAACAGGTCTAGTGGGGCGCCTTCACTTATTGGTTCACTCATCAGCTGTGTCAGGAAGTTATCTTCCACATACTCCAGGAACCTCCTAGACTGTTTCTGCTGTATTGTATTTCCAGCAAACATCTGGGAAGCAGAAGTCCCCCACGAGAACAAGTGGTAGTGATTGTGAGATTTCTCCCAGCTGCTTATAGAATATTATAGATCATAGTTTTCCTGTTGCACAAAGGCTTCTGGCTCCTCCTGTTTGTTGCCCATGCTGCATGCATTGATATAGATGTACTTCAGTTGTGCTGTTGATCCTGTCACCTTTTTGGGGGGAGAAGCCCTAATTTCTACCTGACCATTCCCAGGTGCCTCCGTGATTTCTAGCCCATCAACATCCTTCGCTTCTTTGCAATCAAATGGTACTCCATCCCTTACCTCCACTGGGATGGCAGACTGAAGGACCTCGCTAGCATGCTGTCCCACAAACACTGATCTGCCTCCCCCGGGTTTGTCTCTAGGAGCCTGCTTTTATCCCTTCCCCCCTTTAAACCTAGTTTAAAGCTATTTGAACAAGCCCTGCCAACTCCTGTGCAAAAATCTTTTCCCTCCTTTGAGACAGGTCTACCTCATCTGTTGCCAGCAGGCCTGGTGTTGTGTAAACTAATCCACGATCAAAAAACCCGACGTCCTGCCAGTGATACCAGGCTCAGAGGCAGGTATTGATCTGTTGGGTCTTCCTGTTTCTTCCCTCATCATTCCCTGCAACTGGAGGGATAGAGGAGAACACTACTCGTGCTCCTGATCCCTTAACCAGTTGTCCCAAGGCCCTGAAGTCTCTCTTGATTGCCCTTAGATTTCTTGTTGTGACTTCATCACTGCCTACCTGAAAAATCAATAATGGATAATCCGAGGGCCATACCAGGGTGGGAAGTTTTCTCACCACATCTTTAACCTGGGCCTCAGGGAGGCAGCAGACTTCCCTAAGAATGAGCCTCGTCTGCATATCAGGCGTTGTGTTACCTTCAGGATGGAGTCACCTATGACAATGACCCATCTTCTTTTCTTTGTGGGAGTAGTTCTGATGCAGGACGTAGGCTGACTTAACCTCAGCAACAATTCCAAGCTAGACGAACAGTCGTCCTCATTACTCTTAGGTTCCACTTGCAGAGCCTTGTACCTGTTATGCAAGGGCACCTGGGAAGGTGGGGTTTGTTGCTGAGGAGATGCGCCTGCTGCGCCGGGCAGAAACTTGTTGCCATTGCCCCTAGGTTACTACGTTCAGTCAGGTGGAGAGAGGGTAGGGAAACCTCCATATTATGTATCTTATCTTCCTGTTGGGCCCATCTCAGGGAAGGCAGGATGTTTTTCCAGTGCTCAATCTCTCTCTTGCACTCCTTGATGCTCTTCGATCTACTCACCTCCTCCTGGAGCTCTGTCACTAAGCGCAGAAGTTCCTCTACCTGGGTAGACAAAGGCATTTGTGCAATATGTTTTTCAAAGGCATTTGTGCAAAAACAATATGTGCAATAACAGTTTAAGCTTGAAACAGGATTGGGTGACAGTGACAGGGCTAAGACAGAAAGCTTTCACATAGCACCAAGTTTTAAAGAAAATTAGACCACTAAAAGAGGAAAAGAAGAGAAGATAATGTTCTCAGCTGCCTGAAAGAATACTTCTAAATCCTGGCCCAACACCTAGAGGGAAGAGTCTATTAAATTAACAAGAGTCTATTGAGTTTGCTAAGTTAACAATATTTAAGTTATGTTTGTTACTGAAGAAAAAAATGTCCTTTAATTCTATGTCAGAAAAAAAGCACAAGAATCAAAAGCCTTGTAAAATAGAAATTTATTTAGTCTGCAGTTTCACCAAATTCATTGCAAATGTGCTAATTAGCCTGTTTTGTTTCAACTTTCATGAAGCGTGGAAGCTAGTGTTTTCCTCCACATGCCTTTTTTTTTAGAACAAGATTTTCAAAAGTAACTTGTGGTTATGAACCTATAAAATGAAACATCTCAAGGAACCTCAGTTCATTCTTGATGGGTGTCTGCATTGCACTTCCTAGATTTTAAGTTATGTTAAAATGTAACCTCATTGCCAAACACTCACAAACTCAACATCACTAGTGATGTCTGAGATCATATTTCTCTCTAATGTGTGCAGAATTCAAAATATTAATTCTCTAAATAAATTATTGTGATATTTTAATTATGCTTCCGTAATGGAAACCACAGTATTCCTTTGACTTGTTTCTGGTCTTAAATACAATTTTCTTTTACATTAGGACTTTGTGTGGTTTTGTTGTCTTTTATATGTGCTTGTTGTTTGATCTACCACAAAAGTTTTTAATTTTTCCAGTGACTAAAAATCTGCATTCTTAAAAACAAGAATTTTATATTTAACATTAATTTATTCATCTCTGTCTTCCAGAACAGACAGATGAACCCACAGCCCATCTCTGTTTCTCTTTCTGATAGTGGTTTAGACATTGTAATCACCTTTTTTGCAAATTCTTTCTGCAAACTTGAAGTTCTCTTCAGATTCCTCATCTTGTATGGTAGACACTGATTCTGTTGATCTAAATTCAGTATCCAAGAGTGTGTTGTACTACATTCTTCTCTTGATATGTCAAGGTTTCTGTTTGTTGTTTTGGCCATTGGACCGCAATGAAAGTTCATGTTTGAATGGTTGTTGCTGTGATCAGCCTGGTTTTCTGAGTCTCTGGTTCCACATAGAGAGAAATCCCACCCAGAAAGTGTGGTTTAATTGTCATTTACATTTCATCATTGTAAAATGGTTCTTGTTGCTTCTTCCCAGTCTACTATGCAGTCCAGGTATTTCCCTACAAGTGGCTTTTCATTTATTGCTGACTTTGTCATTGGTGATTCCTTATTTTCTTACAAATAATTGATGACATCGAGTAAAGCAAGAATTGATTGTGACATGACACCAGTAGATGTTTTAGATATTTTTAATAATTATATCCTATTTAGAATGACCTTCTGAAACTTGTCTGATGTCTGTTCTTTAATCTATTTAGTTTATATTGTACAAAGTTTTATTATTAAAATTTATTCATTAAATTGATGTTTGTTATCAAGTTAAATGCTTTACAAAAAAAGTAGGTGTACTACATGAATAATATTATCTATATTAACTCCAAACATCAAAGTAAACAGAAATTTTTTGATAAACTCACATTGGATGTCAAGTGATATTTGCCTCATTTAATTCATTATTAAGTCCAATTTCAGTCATTACATTATTTAATATAAATAATTTCTAGTCAACACCTTTCAGCTCAGCACCTCTTACATCACATATATATGAATTTTAATGGTATAGCAAAAGAAAAAAAAGGAAACTCCAAGGGAAACTTGGAGTAGAGAAATGGAACCAAGGAATCCCAGGTGCTATTCATTCTATAGCTGGTGACTCTTTATGTGGCTGAGAGAAATCATTCACAGAATTGCAAAATCACAGAATCACAGGGGTTGGAAGGGACCTCTGGAGATCAGCTAGTCCAAACCCCCTGCCACAGCAGGGACACCTACAGCAGGTTGCACAGCATGGTATCCAGGTACGTTTTGAATATCTCCAGAGTCGGAGACTCCACCACCTCTCCACCTCTCTGGGCAGTCTGTTCCAGTGCTCTGCCACCCCCAAAGGAAAAAAGTTCCTCCTCAGGTTTAGATGGAATTTCCTACTTTCAAGTTTGTGCCCATTACCTCTTGTCCTACCACTGGGCATCACTGCAAAAAGACTGGTCCCATCCTCCCAGCACCCTTCCTTGAAGTATTTAAAAGCATTGATGAGATCCCCCCTCAGTCTTCTCTTCTCCAGACTCAAAAGACCCAAGTCCCTCAGCCTTTCCTCATAAGAATGATGTTCCAGTCCCCTAATCATCTTTGTAGCCCTCTGCTGGTCTCTCTCCAGCAGTTCCCTGTCCTTCTTGAACTGGGGAGCCCAGAACTGGACACAGGACTCCAAGTGTGGCCTCCCCAGGGCAGCGTAGAGGGGGAGGATAACCTGCCTTGACCTGCTTGCCACACTCCTCTTGATGCACCCCAGGATGCCATTGGCCTTCTTGGCCACAAGGACACATTGCTGCCTCAAGGTCACCCTGTTGCCCACCCGGACTCCCAGGTCCCTTTCCACAGAGCTGCTTTCCAGCAGGTCAGTCCCTAACCTGTACTGGTGCATAGGGTTGTTCCTCTCCAGGTGCAGGACCCTACACTTGCCTTTGCTGAACTTTATGAGGTTTCTCTCCACCCTACTCTCCAGCCTGTCCAGGTCACACTGAATGGTGGCACAGCCTTCCGGTGTGTCAGCCACCCCTCCCAGTTTTGTGTCATCAGCAAACTTGCTGATGGTACCCTCTACCCCTTCATCCAGGTCATTCATTGCTTGTAGTTTCCTGGATCTTACTTCTTGCCCTTTTTGAAGACTGGAGTGACACTGGCTTTCCTCCAGTTCTCAGGCACCTTGCCTGTTCTCCAGGACCTTTCAAACACTCCTTATTTGTAAATAAGACTTTATATGTACCAA
This sequence comes from Burhinus oedicnemus, assembly GCA_008921705.1. Lineage (NCBI taxonomy): Eukaryota > Metazoa > Chordata > Aves > Charadriiformes > Burhinidae > Burhinus > Burhinus oedicnemus. Next base: position 923,402 of record VFFE01007518.1, on the reverse strand, counting down.
TAAAATAGGTCTTAATTTTGTGCAATGAGATTTATATTTGATATACAAGGAATTTTTCTGTTTTATCATATGGTTCATTGACATACGAACAGTATTCACACTGTACACTAGAGCAGTAAGTTGAAGCTGGTATGATATGAAGGCTAGTAGTGTTTAGAAGAATATTTTCAGAAGGACTGATGTTCACTGTTAATTAGTTTAATACTATGCCAAAAGGACAGTAAACTGAGAAAAGAGTATAGGAAAATAAAAAATGTTTGCACACTATGAACAAAGAACTATTACAGGATAGAGTAGAGAATGGGGAGGGAAGTAGAAATTAATGTTATTTTCTATGAATAGTATTCACAACAAGTTGACTTAATTTGTGAAGAAAGCCTACTAGCTTTCTCAAAGTTTGATAGAGAATCAAAAACTGTCAAACACTTGACCAAAGAAAATGTTTTTAAAATTAAGTTATTTTACAGTTAAGTGAATGTATTTGTCTAAATTTTGAACACATTCAGTTGTTATTAAATATAAAACCAAAAAAAAATTAAATATTTAAATAAGTTATAAATTATTTGGGAGTAAATGATTTCTAAGTAACAACATGAAACAGTTGTAATTAGGAGGAAAAGTAAGATTATTTTTTTCAAGTAAAAAACATTCCAGCATTTTTGGAAACAATAAAAAAATCAAACTGAAGTATTTGGTTTTTTTCATGTAAAAAATGTCTTGACACAGCAAGAAGGAGAACAAATCTTAGAAAATCTTTGATAAACCCCCAATTATTTCTAAGTAATTTTTTGTGATGTTGATAAGGATCTTCCATGACATGGAAATAAAGCAAACACACTGCCCCCAGATGGTCAGTTAAAAAAAAAAAAAAAAAAACCAAACAAAACTGTATGAGGTATTTGGAAAAATGTATAATTAGTATTATCAAGAGAGCTGGAAAAAGACTGGTGGAGAGAAGTAAATCAGTATCAAGGATATCATAAAGATTATTCTGAGACATATATAGAGAAAAACAAAGTCAGATAGAATAGGTATTGTTTCTAAAACTATACACCTTTAACAATAGATTTAAACAATGAAATAGTAGTTGATTTATCCTACAAAAAGCCTTAAGCTTTTCAAATGAAATTAGGGAAAAAATAGGGGGAAGGAAGGAAATGTGATTTCTTTTAAATATTAAAATCTGTCATGGTGACTCAGATGCACTAATACTGCCTAAAATTATTTAACTAGAGATTTTCAGGAATGCAAGTATTTTTAGGATTTTTTAGGATTGCAACAGGCCAAATGTTAGTACCCTTCTCCTATCTGCAACAACTCTTCAGTCAAATGTTACTCTTTCCTTTTCTCCATGCTGTGCTTTTGGCTGATTGGGAGCTGCGAGTTCTCCTTCGCCACATCCATAAAGAGTTTGCCTTGGCATGTGTTAAACTGACAGATTTTACATTCACGCCAAGCATGCCCGCAGTCCTTCAAGCCTGCAAACTTACATATTTGGTTCTGCTGTGAGGACCCTAGGTAAGGACTGAAAATGACAAGCTGGGGAAAGGAAAGGAACAGTAACGTCTTGAAGTGCTTTCGCTGCTATTGAGTAGTATGTTTTTTTCCTTATTTTATCCAAGAGATATTATTAGATGAAGTAGAACACTAAAATATAGGGCCTTGTCCTTTTTAATTTGTCCCTGTTAGGTTTCAATCCAAGGTGGTGTTGGGTTTTGTTGTTGGGTTTTTTTTTTCTTTTTGTCAGAGATATTAGTACAAATTTGTGACAGATTTAGAAATCTGGGTATAGGCTTAATATTTCATTAGAGAACCATTTCCTCAACTTGAAAAAAAAAAAAAAATTGGACACATACTATTTGTGAATACTTTCACCTTTCACTTCTACTCCTCTAACAAATGTTACTGGGAAACTCTCTTATCGCATACTAAAAAGTAGTATAACTATTTCTATTGTAGTTCCACTTTAATACAATCATTATGGATTTATTCCTAAAAAATACTCCTGTACTGCAGAAAACACAGCAGTGTCAAATATCACAAGGATCCAGCCAAATTCTTTTGTTGTCTGTTAGCTCTTTACATTGAAACACTTCCTGCCTGTGATTTGCCCTTTTTTTTCCTGAAAATAAGCTCTGAGATCAATCTGTCAGTGCTTGAATCTATCACAGTTTGATTGAGGTTTTCTTTCTCTTTACTTCCTTTTTGCTGCCATGCTCAAAACACAGAAGTTTGGAACTTTCTTTGACCTGAATATAAATAACAAAGATCACTGACCTGCAGTCTGCTCTTCTCTCTTTATCAACATTTAATGGAAAGAGGGGGAGGGAAAGGCAAAATGCATGCTGTTAGCTATTATCTTTACAAATGACTTGCTAGCCTTTTATTTGTCTTCTTATGCTTCAAACACTCAAAGGACATTTTCAGAATTTCACTAGATGAAGGTTCAATCCTGAGATGACTTGACAAGCTGTATCTTCCTTAAGAGATTTTGACACGGTATTAAGCCATAGTTACAAGCCAATACTTGAATGTGGAGCCCTGGGGAAATCTTTCAAAAGTGGAACACAACATTTACAGCAGGAGGCAGGTGTCTGCACCACTGAAGCAAACAACAATATGATATATTTAGTATCGAAAATGGAAGCAAAACTACTGTCTCTTTACCACTGGGGACAATGGAAGAGGTTGAATGAGAAAAAAAGCATGCTTTTCAGCCCTGGAGAATTTTAATTTACTGACAGGATGAAATATAGTCTCATCACGGCAGGTGCAGCAAGTGCCAGGTGCTGTTCACAATATTGTCTTTGAATTTATGTGTTTTTGAAACATTGAGAGGATGTGAAGCAGCTGCACTGGCCATGTGGAGAGAAAGCAAAGAGCTTTTAATTAGCAATAAGAGGGCTGTTAATTTCTTTTAGGAGCCGTCTTTGCTTTGCACTCATATCAGAATCTCAGCAGGAGCTCTGTGCAGCCCCAAACATACAAAGAAAATCAAGTAAGCCATGTGTTACAGTAGATTTAAAGCAGAAGTGAAATAAGGGTCTGGCTTTCAGCTAAAGAAACTCTTGGCAATTTTGATTCTCAAATTGAGAAGTGAGATACACAGATGAGGGACTGTACAAAGATTTAAAACTCTCAGTCACATCGCTAACCCTAGTGGTGCATAACGTAACACTCAGAGATCACAGTACAAAATATGTAACAGTTCTGCAATGGGATTCCTGCCGAAACCTAATACAGTAGCTGTTCGGGCTGAAGTAAATGCTGGAGGCCAAACACTGAGGTAAATCAGAGCCTGAAAAATCTTACATGAGACTATGTCAGCGATACTAAACCACTGGCACAACTACCAACTTTGGCTTGGACAAAGAGTTTAACATTTTTAAAGTCTGGCACCAAGTACTGCCAAGGTCCAGTCTCTCTGGACAGCACACAGATGACTTTCCGTTAGAGAAAGCCAGAAGAAAGTATAACTTGCATTGGTTTTGATTCTGTGAACCTCAAAAAGACAAAAAGTATACTTTTTCCAATGTATCATTTACTTTTATGCTAAGGGCTTAAAAAAGGGTCTTTTCAGCCTTTAAGAGTCACCAGTGACCTACTTGTCCTTAATTTAGGGACTTTCTCAACCAAGTCTGAAAGATTTGAAATCTGAGGGGATGTTCCTCCTCCTACTGAGATAAATGTTAAAATTGTCCAATATATTACTGGATGACAAGGAAAATGAGTTATGAATATGTAAACAATCTGATTTAAAACTCATTGAGGTAAGTTAAAAACTTTTCCAGATATTTTAGTAAGTTTGCTGGTTTGTAAATGCAGTTATGCTCAGTAGATTCTATTTGATAACCAAGGAAATACAGAACAGCACTTACGGTATATAGTAAGTGTCTGTTTAATATTTTCTCAGGATCCTTGTTCTTAAATGAGATTTATTTATATGTTTACCTTTATGTTGTATTAAAGATTATTGCAGTGCAGTCAGTTAAACATGTCCATAAGCCTTTACAGAGTAGGGAATTAAATATTAAATTCATGCAAATAAGAATAGTATATTAGGTCAAGACGACATCTTTTAATTTAATCTTTCATTATGCAGCAGCAATTAGCATACTTAATTTATGGTGACACAAAAAATTAAATGGAGAACAACTGATAATGTATCATATCCCCACGGATAGCTTTTCAAGATATGACAGGAGTCTAATAAATGACTTTGTCAAGTCAAAGTCCATCTATCTTTACATTCTTAGCTAGCATATAGCAGTAATGTGCTATTTAGATTAAGTCAATTTTTGTAATATCAGAAAATAATAAGCAATTTCATGTATTGATTTTACAACTGTATCAAAGATGTATAAGGATAAATAAATCAGGGTTAATTAGCCTGCCTTCTGATGCAATGTAAAAAATGTGGGTTTTATCATTAGTGAAGTTGAACAGAGGGATACAACTTTAGCCACTAAATGTTTTTGTATTGTCATGCAACAGTATACAAAATATTATCTATTTATAAACAGAACAAAGGAATTAGAGATAGATTTAACTATCCTGATTTATTTGGTTTCATAATTAGGACAGAGATATGGTTTAATATTATCTATCATTAGGTATGTAATAAAATACCTGGGTTTGGATCTGTTCTGAACAAGGATGTGCCATGGTTTTGGTCTAAGATGCTGACCTAAGATGTTCTAAGAATGTTGATCTAAGATGTTGCTATGCTTAGGGTGTTGTTCTTTGTTGGTGGAGAAAAAATTCCTATCGTGTCTAGTCCAAAACAGAGAGAGATTCAGGAGAGGCTACTTTGTTTATGCTACTCTGTAACTTAACAGTAGTAAAGATGCTTTATTCATTTGCTGCCAGCTGTTTTTATTTTGTGCATTTATTTCACAAATACAATGTCATGTTCTCAATGAAGAGAGGACATCCTTCTAAAGGTTGAAAACAGAGAGATGAATTGTGCCTCTACTTAGTGGGATAGAAGACTCTGAACGTGAGCACAGACAGGAAGCACACTGCAAAACCTGAAGTAATAAGATTATCTGTAACTTCAGACAGCAATGCTGATATAAACCAAGGAGCTGAACAAAAGTAGAACTACAACGTAGGTTCCTTATTCAGAAAGATATTCACGTTTCTATGAAGCAAATAGGACAGACAAAAGCAGATGTTACTGTGAAACCAATTATCTTCATCATTGTATGATTATTCATAACAACTGCTTTATTAAACTAAGACATGTGTTGAAACCATGGTCCTGCTAAAGTAATATTTTTTCAACAATGCTGTTGATTGTTTAGATATTTCAATTTCACAGGTAAGGAAGGTAAACTGATTATGACATTGATACTTTATTGCTGAGCTGTAACATTCAGCTTTGCAACTTCTGTGACATTCTGACAGACAAAATTACGAGACTGTCTCCTTTATACTTCAAGACAAAAAAAATCATCATCATATTTGATTTTTGTTTTGGCTGCTGAATTAGTATAACTGTACACAATGGGAATTATATTGTGATAACTCATGTGAACTCTGTGTCACATTTAGAACAACTACCACAGTTAATAAACCCATAAGAAAAATAGGAATTCACCCCACAAACATTATCAGGCAAGACTAAATACACAAATTACTGTTTAGGCTCTGAAAGATAGCATCAGTAGTCTTTATAAAAATTTAGAAGTGCTGAGAAGTATTTTTGCAGTAGTCTGTTCTTTAAAAGCTAGAAGTGTTAATAAAAAGGACAATTAAAAAATTATTCTGAAATGACCACCATAAAAATACATTCCATCATTTCTTTCTGCCTTGTCCTCTCATTGCCAATCCATTGTGAAGTCTCCAAGAGTACTTTGTGCTTGGTGTTGGAAGTCTTAAGATCACCATCTGATGCAGCTTGTCCCAAGCAAGTAGTCCTCTTATTTTTTTCTAAAATTTTCCAAGAAAATGCAAGAATCTCTGAGAGTGTAAGATACATTCACACCATGTGGAATCACTGAAAAACAACTAAAAATATTGTTTATGAGTTCCTTGAACTGTCTTATGAAGAAGTGAGGACAGATAATGGGCTGTAGATGTCAATACATCTGGATTTGAGAGTTGTACCTGTCCCCTTGAAAGCCAGGAACATAACATGCACTGTAGTTGATGATTAAGGCAGACCTTGAATATCTCATTGAAGAAGTGGTCTCAAGGAACTGTCTTAAACAAAGTGATGTAGAAAAATTTTACTACTAATAGCCTGCTAATTGCCTGAATAACAGTGTGAGAATTCGTAGAGCTTAGAAATGTATTATGAGCGCTCGGGCAGCGGGGTTACACAGTGCCTGAAGTCAACCAGTAGTTTCCCACTCTTGCTGGGGAGAAGACTGCAAAACTCAGTTTTGTTTTTTTGTATTAGGAGTTACTTATTAAGTAAGAGTCTACAATTATGAAGGCCTCCATGTTCATAGAGAAAGAAATTGAGGGAGGTGCCTCTAATTTGGATTTTCTGTTACAACTGGAATTACCCAGTGGTTCAAGACTATTACATTTCCAATATTCCAGCTGTTGTACCATACTTGGATGAAATCCTGGCTATGAATGATTTTTTTTAATTTTAAAATTTTAAAAAATTTAAAAAAAATTAAAAAAAATTTAAAATTTATTAATTTCCACTATAGCTTTCTGTCACTAAAAATCCCCTTGCTTCCTTTTGACAAGATTCACAGGAATGGACTTGCTAATATGTAGGGACCTTCAAGAATGTCCAAATATTACTGATCCAAGTTCCCATGATTATCAGTTATACTCTGTGGAAGCTGTCACTTATCTATTTTTAGTTTGTTAAAAACACCTGAAAATAATCCAATCTTTTATTCATATCCCAATACATACAGAGGTGGAAGGTTATGCTAACTTCTTATTACATGCTTGTTTAGAAATCAGTGAAATCCGTTCTCAGTGACAACACACTGATTCAAAACTGATTTTCCAAGTTACACACCATTCAGTTCCACTGCTAGCTGAATTCTTTGTGTTAATATCCTTTTTTGACTCACTGCTTTAGGCTGATCATACTAAATGAATTACTGCCAGAGTTTAACATCTGTGTATGTTTTCAATACGTGGTCATGGATAATGATTTGTCTTCTCATAACTAGTGTCTGTTATGGAGGAAGCACATTGTCACTACTGAAGGAAGTCACACCTTTATTTCACTAGGCGAAACACATCTGGCGTGAAAGTATATGTCAACAGTTTTGGTAGGAACGGTGACTAAATAATAAACATTTTCATGCTCCTCATCTCTCAGCTTGTCACTCCCTGTGTAATTACTGGATTTATATTCGACAAAACACTTATGGCATCTCAGAACATACCCTGATACTATTGTATACTGTGATATAAGAAAGAGTGTTTACATTTTACTTTTTATTATCTTCCTTGTGTTCCTCTGATCACAAGAATTTGCATTTGCCAGGAGCTATGCAACAGGACCAAAGTGAGATCCTTCACCAATTGTCCTCTAGTACATCTAGGCCTTTCTTAGAAGGTGGACACTACCACGATTAACATCTTCACTTTGACTGCCTGAAAAATTCATTTCTAAGCATACAACTCCTCATTATTTCACTCTTTAAGTAGGAATAATTTTTAGATGTGGAGGATGGGGTGATATTCAATCAATGTGTACCACATGGCTTTGTATGATGTTCAAGTATTGTTTATTCTAAGTCCAGAAATAATTTACATCATGGAGTGTGTCTGTCTCCATTCATGCACTGACAGTCAGGCAAATGCAGGAGACCCAGGTTTGTACGTTTTGTTATTCATGCTATCTGCAAAAAAAGAGGTTATATTCACCTACTGACTACTACAGTTCTGTGTATACTAGTTCAGAAACACAAACTGAGTGTTGTCACCCTAGGCTCCATTTAATCAATGGAAGGATGGGCAAGGGAGATGGTACAAGCATGTGGCAGTTACTGCTTCAACATCACAGCTGTGTGGTCACCTACTGATTTAGTGGCAGTTGTCTGTAACCAACAGCTTGTCCTAGTGAAGATGTTGTATAAATATTGATGTGATTTCTAAGCCATAACCCATATGCATGTTTTAAAATAAAATGTGCATGCTACATGCATGCTGATACTGAAATACATTTATTATAAGGTTAGCTGCTAAAAGTCTATTACTGTAATTCTCTGTGGTTCAGTTAATTTCAGTCATTTCAGCTCAAGCCACCGTAATGTAAAACAGAGGTGAAATTCAGGTCAGAGAATTCTGAGTGAAGGGTAAAACATTATGTGCCATTCACTTTACAATTAACACATCTTCCCTTGAGTTGGAAGAGATAAGTTAGCTGTGACTCTTTGGACAGAAATCACTGGCCTATTTAACAGTATGAGATGAACTGGAACCACTTGTTGTTCTTGTTTTGTTTTTTAACCTTGTTCTGTTGGATTTCTTCCTATAAAACCATGCACTTTAGTTTAATACAGTATTCTGGTAGTTTCATGCACTAATTTCTGATTTTAAGCTCCATCTTGAAAGAATTAATGTTAAAGATTTCCGGGGGGGGGGGGTGTGGCAAGGGAAAATAAGAGCTTAATTCCTTCAGGCTATATAGGAACGGTGCTGTTCTTTTTTGTCTTTCTTTGCTTAACATATCCTTTGTATGCCTTTGAGTGTGAGCTTACAGACATCCTTTTTAACTTGGATCCTAATGTGATATATGAATTATTTAGAAGTAAATACTTCTATTATGAGGAAAAGTGAAGAGACTCTGTGACCTACTCTGGTAAGAACAATGGTTTATGCTTTTGGGAATAACACTGCTGATCATTCGTGCTGAAGTTTATAAAAATTAATACAAACCTTAGATGCATGTGTAGAATGGCCAAAGGACAGAAGGACCTGGACCAAAAATGAGCAAAATAATTTGTAATGGTTTAGTCATTTAAGCTAGCTACTAGACACTGTTTCCTCTTCATTACACACTCACAAGGTCCATTTTAGTATCTTCTATTTGTTTTACAGCTCTCTCTAAAGCTTTCACTAAGATTATCCTAAATCACCCACTTTACTACCATAAAGGTAAATATAGCTTAAACCCCAGCAGTTTATATACACTGGACAGACAGAGTAGGTGGGGTAGAAGAGAGAAGCAGTAAAAAGATGGTTTACAAAGATCTCATAATCATGTTGCAGTCTACATCAGCTGATACACAGAAGGGTTAGGTAACTTCTTATGGGTCACCCAGAAAGAACTGGAAATGAAACTTAAGCAACAGAATTTCATTTTAAATTTGCAAACTATATCCATGGATCTTGTGCTGCATGTGGCTTGTGACTGAGTGCTACTTCCATCTTCTATTGCTTTTATAGCCAGCAGCAGGATGAGTTTTCTCTCACAGGGGATGCTCGGTAAACCAAATTTCCAGCTTTGGAAGGCAGTGAGCAAGCAGGTACTACAATAGCTGCCACGAGGTGACATTGAACACAGAAGTATTCACTTCTTTCCCATGTACTAGATAGTTCCATTTTTTAACCATTGTCTCTTTCTACTTTAGTTTTAGAAGATGACACGATCTAATTTATTTCATATTTTATATAGTGAACATGACATAGCCCTCCATTAGTCTGTTACACATATTCTAGCCTTAAAGTGCATAGCAAATGCAAACTAATTTGGAAGAATGAATAAAATGCACCTTTCACTTCTAAGTCAGTGATCTGTGATCAAATCAACCCAAAGGAAACTGATAGACAGTATTTTCTGACAGAAATACTGTGGTAACCCAGTCCCAGAAATGGCTCATCTTCATTCTTTTGACATTGCCTGGCACTGCTGATGTGGGAACAAAAAGAGACTAAAATTACTGAAATATGGAGAATGGGTTAATAAGCGCTTAGTTTCAATATTTAATGCTGGTACCTAACAAAATGTAGGAAAATGTAACTGACCAATATTGCTACAACTGAAACTTTTAATTAACTTCATATTTTTCATTCACACAAAAATTTGGGAAGTACAAAAGAGTAATTGAAAACATTTTCAAACCACAAAATTTGTTCATGCAACCTAAAGCCCTGTAGTTTCCCAAAAGATGCAATTTAACTTGTATTGACTAGAACCTTCTTTTGTGCATGTTAATCTCTTTCAAGAATGGTCTGCTTCATTATACAATTTGTTTTTTCCATACCCATGCTATGTTTCAGAATAAAAGTTATTTTGTGGCTTAAGGAGATGGAGGAGTATTAGAGGAAACATTCTCCCTCTCTTTTTTTTTTTTTTCCCCCAGATAGCTTCCTTGAGCTTTTGTCTATCCCCAAAGACAAGCCTCCAGTCTGAGAAATAACAGTAGAAGTATCATCAAGGGATATCTGTGCCACATTTCTGAGTGATACAAAAATATCTCCGGTAACAAAACCACCAAACTAAAGACTTTGATAAGCTTTCCTCAAAGCACGTTCCCTGCAACAGAACAAACCTTTCATGTCCTTGCCTTTATCCTGGTCTTTTCATTCCTTAATGTCTTCTTTTATAATATCTTTTTAATGTCCTAAATCAAATATTTCTCAAAATTAGGTACTAATCCTCTAACCAGCTTTCCAGCTTTCCAAAGAGAAACTTTTTACAACTGCTGAGCGGACCACTGAAGTCATTGGACATTACCCCAGTGTGTAGCCAACAAGAGATTGGATGCTTTAGACATGTCTTTTGTAGCAGTATCCTCTGTTTCTAAAAATTAGCTGGGTGCTAAATACTGCTTTCTAAATTAAATAATCTATTCAAATATTATTTTGGTTTCAAATGTTCTCTTATGAACTGTAAAATACTTATATATCTAAACTCTTCCTCCATGTGAAAACTAATACTCTGAGCTGTGTAAGAAGGATTATTTATTAACATGTAAGACCTATTGACCATTTAAGGATTCAGAACACTTCACAGAATCACAGGGGTTGGAAGGGACCTCTGGAGATCAGCTAGCCCAACCCCCCTGCCAGAGCAGGGACACCTACACCAGGTTGCACAGGATGGCATCCAGGCAGGTTTTGAATGTCTCCAGAGTCAGAGACTCCACCACCTCTCTGGGCAGCCTGTTCCAGTGCTCTGCTACCCTCAAAGAAAAGATGTTCCTCCTCAGGTTTAGATGGAATTTCCTACTTTCGAGTTTGTGCTCATTACCTTTTGTCCTATCACTGGGCACCACTGCAAAAAGACTGGTCCCATCCTCCCGGCACCCTCCCTTGAAGTATTTATAAGCATTGATGAGATCCCCCCTCAGCCTTCTCTTCTCCAGACTAAAAAGACCCAAGTCCCTCAGCCTTTCCTCATAAGAAAGATATTCCAGTCCCCTAATCATCTTTGTAGCCCTCTGCTGTACCCTCTCCAGCAGTTCCCTGTCCTTCTTGAACTGGGGAGCCCAGAACTGGACACAGGACTCCAGGTGCGGCCTCACCAGGGCAGAGAATAGAGGGGGAGGATAATCTGCCTTGACCTGCTTGCCACACACCTCTTGATATACCCCACGATGCCATTGGCCTTCTTGGCCACAAGAGCACATTGCTGGCTCACTTAATTCAGGAACTTTTGTAAATTATTAGTTTAACAAGCTACTGTCATCATCTGAGCTGCAGAAACTGATTAAGCAAGAGATCTTAGTCTGCAGCAAACACAAGGCAAAACAAATTAATTTATATCTCAGTGACAGAGGTTTAAACTAATTTATATCTCAGTGACAGAGATTTAAACTAGCACATTTTATCTCAAATTTATATGGGTTAAGAGTATAAATGTTTGCCTATTATTTTGGCTCTGATGACACACAGTAACTTGATGAGCTGCAAAAATGTCTGTTTGAGCCCTAAGTCAAGCTAATATCTGCGGAGTGGAAATGGAGGGAGCAGCTCAATTTCCAGTGAGGTTCATGGGCCCTTGAAATGGATTCATTAAAAAGGTGAAGTTGAATACAATTATATAAAATAAAATAATTTCAGATATTAAGAGACCTTATTTACAATATCATACAACAATGGTGGGAATGAAGGAATGAATTTATATAACTGATATTTCTTTTAAAAATGATGACAGAACCATAAAAAACAAAATAAACAAATTGTTCCCTAAATTTAATAACCCTTTTTTGCTTGCTATTCACATGCACGCTTGAGGCTATGAATTTTCTTGAACAATCCCACATGCACACTGCATCCACTCATCCAGAACTAATAACTCTTTATTTACCAAACATATAAAATATTTTTAGACAAATGTTTCCCATATGTGCATTTTCCTAATATATAAGTATGCATGCATGTATGCATATATATGTATATACATTATTGTATACATACATAAATATACAAATATATAAAATGTATTTTTATATATAAAAATTATTTCTCTTTGGAAAATAAATATTGTTTTTTTCTTGTTACTGTAACACAAACAGATTAACGCTTCATAAAATAAGACCTATCTGCTGAATACAGTAATACAGTTTGCTGCTAAGTCAGACTTACCATGTGATCTATACTAGATTCGAGGAGGGGCAAACCAGTTTGGGAATAGCTCTGCAATAAAGAATAAGATGTGAAATAGAAATCTAAAATTTATAGGAGCTAAATCTTAACAGATCTCCTTAGACTATGCTTGCAACTAGTGCCAAGAAATAGGAAGACGATTCTTAGCGCTAGGTGATTCTTCTTATCTGTTTTGGATGTCTATCATAAAATAACATGAATTACGCTCTTGAAGTGACTATTTCTAGGATTCTCAGTTGACTAGCTCAGTAGTAGATGTCTAACTTGAGACTGGTACATATGTATACCATTTATATTATGTTGCAACATCACTAAGCGTACCTCTTTCTTGGAAAAGTCCTCAGGTGGGATCCAGGGATCCAGTTCCAGATTAGCTCACCTGGACATATGCATATGTAGATAAAGTCAGGTCAACACAGTCAAGTGAAAATCCAGTTTACCCTGAAGTTCAGGTCAGGAAGTACTATAGCTCCATTCAGCTGCTTGAACATAGACTGTTTGTGCCTTTTGAGAAGGCCAATGGTACTGTCACCAACCAAATCCAAAGACCACATGTCTCCTGTGCAACTTGTATCATATTTGGCAATCTCATTCAGGAATTTAGGACACCATGAGGCATCTTAAATAATGATAGAAACCTAAGTTTAAGCAAAGTAGTTTAAATCCCTTGTGGCTTATCAGCTGAATCACCACCCATGCTTCATTGATGGCATTGTTTAGAGATCATCACTGAATATATGTAAGGCTTAAATACAGATATCTACACCTAGATGCCTCAATTTAAGTGTCTGGGGGCTGGCTTAAGAAAATGCCTTAAGTAGGTGTTGAGTATCACCCTAAATTAGATAGGGTATCTACAAAATCCATATAGGTTGACAGATATATCTTATGACCTATGAAGTCCTGAGTACTTTTAACTGAACTGAATTACACCTTCAGCCTCAAACCAAAATTCAACTCTCATGTAGTTTTTATCACATGCGAAAATAATATAGATATCTTTAATAAATAGCTACAGATTTGTCTTCTCTGGCACAATAAAGAGTCAGGCTGAAATCAGAATTAAGATTAAATACTTTCCATGAAGCTGAAACAGGTTATTCTCTTCAATTTGGAAATTTGACTGATAATCCATTCCATTCCATTAATTTATAGAGTCATCCTAGTAACTAATACCTGTGTGATACATTTTTAAAGTTAATGATTTTCCTGGGAAAATACTTTAAATCCTACAGTGCAGATTAAACTCTTGATCTTCCTTGTATGTGATAAAGTAATGTTTTCTAAAAAGTTCAGAGCCAAAAGTGAGTTAAAGTACCAGGTGTAGAACTCTAGAAGTAGGCAGTTCTCCAGCAGCAGTATGTGCGATAATTGCTCAAATTGCCCAAAGATATTTTGTTAGTGTAATCTGTTTATATATTCCCTCTTTCTAATATTTACACTGATAAGAGCTTCAGAGATGTGTATAATTACTCTCTGTGGAAATAATCAAGATAATTAGTATACTTATTTGAAAATATGCAAAACCACATTGAAAAATGCTTCACTAATCATTCTATCCTGATTTTATATATAAATAATGTATAATAGGCCCAGTTCTGCCTACTTTGAAATCTATGGGCATTTTGCCATTAAATTCAATAGAAACAGCATCAGGTCCGATGTGAATATTTGAGTAATATGTTGAAAGATAAACTATAAGTATACTTTAGAACTGAGATAATACTCTATGGTATTTCTGAAAGGGAAAAGGGAAAAAAACAGGACTGCTTAATCTGCTTCCTTACTCTAATATTCCCTTTTTCCATGTTAGAAGTATTGGTCTTGATTTGCTTTTTACCTTAAGACTTAAAGCTATTTGCAGCTTCCAAAGATGTGAAGGCAAATGAACGACAGATTTTTTTAGAATTAAGTTTTATTGAATTAATTTGATTACATTCTTGAAGCTAGAAGAAGCATGGAATTCATTTTACTTTCTGAGCATGCTAGGCTCAACGCCTAGTCATTTTCTGGGCACAATGAGACCTAAGAAAGGACATCTATGACGTCCCTCTGGTTTCAAAAGTAACATACAGTATGTTACCTTTGAATATTCCACAATGTGGCGTCCTGCTACATGTCTATTTCAATATCTTTTCTCCTCTGTTTGACTCTCTGCTCTGTATTTTCTCTGGGGAGGGGGTATATATTTTCCAACTTCAAGATGTGGCTTCTGTAGCTCCTTTTTCATCTCTCAGGCTTTTTTCCTTCTAATTCTTAGTATGTTTTCTTTTTCTTATTGTGATAGCCTTGTTTCTGGGTTTATTTATGCTAATTGCAACTGGAATGGCTTTTCACCTAGTACAAACAAAAACTGATCATATATTTCTCATATGTCCTAATAACTTGGTGATCTTATATTTGAGAAGTCATTTTCTCTTAAATATTTTATCAGGACTGAGTAATGGAGACATTGTTGAAGAAGGCTGGATTCTTGCTGATACAACGCAATCACACGTTACCCTCTTGCCAGCATTGTATCTTTTAAAGAAATACTCAGGCCCTGAACACACAGCTTACCTTTACAGCTCCAAAAATGC
Source organism: Burhinus oedicnemus (assembly GCA_008921705.1). NCBI lineage: Eukaryota > Metazoa > Chordata > Aves > Charadriiformes > Burhinidae > Burhinus > Burhinus oedicnemus. Next base: position 908,283 of record VFFE01007518.1, on the reverse strand, counting down.
TGTAACTATATGTGTGTGCATTTAGTATTATAAAAGAACAGAACTTTGTCTTTATTTGAAGTTTTTTTTGTCTTTGAAATAGGCATACAAGTACTGAAGTGTATTACAACTTAAGAGAATATCAAGTAAGATGAGAAAGTATTAATTTCTTAAACTGTGTAGTTATGTAGCAGAAGTCAGTTCACTGACTTTTCACATACATAAATCTACTTACATACTCTTTAAAAGTACTTATGCCTTAGTAATTAAGAAAAATAATTTTCCCTGTACTTGCAATCCCATATTAAGTAACCATTATGCATCTCAGGAATTACTCCTTTCCTTCCTAGTTATATTAACTATTTACACTGTAAGATTTCTTGCACACTGAAGCATTTGAAATACGGTGATCTATGAGGTAGTTCCCAAAACAACTCTTTTTTTTTCTTTTTTTTTTTGTCAGTGAAAGAAAGCAATCTTTAGAGCAAGTGGGCTGCTTTCCTGTGGGAAATCCAGAAGATATGTTGTTCTCATGCCATAGATTTCTAGTGTGCAAACCATGTCTGTTGGAGTGTTGAGATATGCCAAGAAAAATGTCCTCAGTCCCAGCAGGAACAGAGCTTAAAAAGCCTGTCTGATCTTTCTGATCTTTCTCACTCTCCTCCTCTCAGGCATGTGTGCACAAAAGCATACATGAACATACATACATCAGGCAACCATATTTGTTTGTTCTTTTTCAAAGTAGTATGGATTTTTCCCTTATGAAGTCAAATATTTCACGCTCTTCTGGTAACTAATGAGCATTTATGGATTTACTGCACACATCCATTGAAAATATCATGGTAATCTAGAATTTCTAAAGTCCTTTAAAAAATCAGAAGATTTCTAAATTATTATAATCAGTGTCTCCATACTCTAACTGGAAAACAAGTTCCCAGTTTTATATCAAGGATCACAATATATAAAAAACTTTAAAAAATTCTTTTTCATTGCTGTCCTGGTTTGAAGTAAAACAGAATCAATTTTCTTTTCAGTAATTTTACTTTTCAGTTAATTCTCTTCTAACTGCACTTCCTGAAATTAACAGCATATTTTTTAGACAGTGTCTGCTTCTAGAGTGATAAGGGCTGATGTTCTTAGTTAATACTAAGGAATAGTATAGAATCATACGTAGAATAATTGGAGTTGGAAGGGACCTTAAAGATCATCGAGTTCCAACCACCTGTCGCGTTAAAAGGAACGCAGTTTCAATATTTGTCTGTCAGAGTCCCAGGACTTTCACTGATCTGTCTATCAGAGTTCCCACAAAGGACTTTCAATGAGTCAGATTCACAAAAATCGAAATTAGTTATTTTATTGAGAGCGGCAGAACAGATTCGAGATTGCCGTTGATAAATTCACTGACTACAATACCGCTATTAATTCAGGTTAATATTGCTAGCAAAAATAATGATAATAATACAACAACCCGGCGGTAACATTCACCAGAGGGTGAAAGGCGCAGCGCTTACCCAGAAGGCATCCCTGCCTGGGGTGGAGGAAGAGAACACAGCCCATCGACTGGTCCGTCAGGTATTGAGATTCTTCTCTCCCAATTTAACAGTCATTTTCTCCGTCTTTTTATCTCCAAAATTACAAGGTTTCCCTCCCCTAGGTGATGTGTAGTATGATTTGGGTGGAGAGACGAGTGCTATAGTCATATATGTTTAGCATGATCTCTATAATCTCCATTAACATGTGCAGGGGTGTCAAGTTTCATATGCATTTCACAGGTAATGAGGCAGAGGTCAGACATCGGGCACGGTAGCCTTTCGAAGAAACAAAGAACTACACAAGTTCCTGTTATCTTGTCTTCACTGACAAAAAGCAGGGCTGTCCTGCCTCCATAGGGCTCCCTCCTTATCTGCATCCCATGCTGGCCAGGCAAATCTCCACTCCCTTGGTTTGCACAAGACATAGCAAGGCCAGTCTTAATTGTTCTTTGAGCACAGAGACTTTAGCTCATTATCCAAATTCTACACCACCCTGCTGTGGGCAGGGACCCTTCCTACTAGACCTGGCTGGTCAAAGCTCCGTCCAGCCTGGTCTTGAACACTTCCAGGGATGAGGCATCCACAACTTCCCTGGGCAACCTGTTCCAGTGCCTCACTACCCTCACAGTAAAGAATTTCTTCTTAATATCTGTTCTAAATCTACCCTCTTCCAGTTTGAAGCCATTACCCCTTGTCCTATTACTACATGCCCTTGTAAAAAGTCCCTCTCCAGCTTTCTTGTAAGCCCCTTTCAGATACTAGAAAGCTGCTATAAGATCTCCCTGGAGCCTCCTCTTCTCCAGGCTGAACAACCCCAAGCCTGTCTTCATAGGAAAGGTGTTCCATCCCTCTGATCATTTTTGTGGCCCTCCTCTGGACTGGCTCCAACAGGTCCATGTCTTTCCTGTGCTGAGGACTCCAGAGCTGGACACAGTATTCCAGGTGGGGTCTCAGGAGAGCAGAGTAGAGGGGCAGAATCACCTCCCTTGACCCGCTGGCCACAATTCTTTTGATGCAACCCACAATACGTTTGGCCTTCTGGGCTGCAAGTGCACATTGGTAGCTCATGTTGAGCTTCTCATCCAACAACACTCCCAAGTCCTTCTCCTCAGGGCTGCTCTCAATCCATTCTCCACTCAGCCTGTATTTGTGCATGGGGTTGCCCAGACCCACGTGCAGGACCTTGCACTTGGTTTTGTTGAACTTCATGAGGTTGGCATGGGCCCACCTCTCAAGCCTATTCAGGTCCCTCTGGATGGCATCCCTTCCCTCCAGTATGTTGACTGCTCCACACAACTTGGTGTTGTGTGCAAACTCACTGAGGGTGCACCCAATCCTGCTGTCCATGTCCCCAACAAAGATATTAAACAACATCAGTGCCAATACCAACCCCTGAGGAATGCCACTCATCACTGGTTTCCACTTGGACAACGACCTGTTGTCCACAACCCTTTGAATGTGACCACCCAGCCAGTTCCTTACCCACTGAGTGGTCCATCCATCAAATCCATGTCTCTCCAATTTAGAGACCAGGATGTCATGTGGGGCAGTGTCAAACACTTTGTATAAGTCCAGGTAGATGACACCTGGTGCTCTCCCCTTATCCATCAAAACTGTAACCCTGTCATAGAAGGTCATCATATTTGTCAGGCATGACTTGCCCTTAGTGAAGCCATGTTGGCTGTCACTGATCGCCACCTTATTTTCCACATGCCTTAGCAGTATTTCCAGGAGGATCTGCTCCATGATCTTGCCAGGCACACGGGTGAGACTGACTGGCCTGTAGTTCCCTAGGTCTTCCCTTTTTTGAAAAATGGGGTTATGTTTCCCTTTTTCCAGTCAGTGGGAACTTCACCAGACTGCCATGACTTTTCAAATATGATGGGTAGTGGTTTAACAACTTCATCTGCCAGTTCCCTCAGGATCTGTAGATGGATTTCATCAGGTCCCATGGACTTGTGCACCTTCAGGTTCTTTAGATGGTCTCATACTTGATGTTCACCTACAATGGACGGTTCCTTATTCTCATAGCCCCTGCCCTTGCCTTCTGCAACTTGGGTGGTGTGTCGAGAGCACTTGTCCGTGAAGAATGAGGAAAAAAGTCATTGAATACCTCAGCCTTGTTCATGTCCCATGTGACCAGGTCTTCTGTTTCCTTCTGGAGAGGGCCCACACCTTCCTTAGTCTTCCTTTTATCACTGACATACTTATAGAATTTTTTCTTCTTGCCCTTGATGTCCCTGGCCAGATTTAATTCTATCTGGACTTTAGCTTGCCTAACCTAGTCCCTCGCTGCTTGGACAGTTTCTCTGTATTCCTCCCAGGCTACCTGTCTTTGCTTCCACCTTCTGTAGGCCTCCTTTTTGCTTTTGAGTGTGCCCAGGAGTTCCTTGTTCATCCATGCAGGCCTCCTGGCTTTTTTGCCTGACTTCTTCTTTGTTGGGATACATTGCTCCTGAGCTTGGAGGTGATCCTTGAACACTAAACAGCTTCTTTGGGCCCCTCTCCCTTCCAGTGCTTTCTCCCGTGAAACCCTACCAAGCAGATCCCTCAAGAGGCCACAGTCTGCTCTCTTGAAGTCCAGGGTAGTAAGCTTGCTGCACACCCTTCTTACTGCCCTAAGGATCTTGAACTCCACCATTTCATGATCACTGCAGCCAACCCTTGAGCTTGACATTCCCTACTAACCCCCCTTGTTGGTGAGAACAAGGTCCAGCATAGCTCCTCTCCTCATTAGCTCCTCTACCACTTGGAGAAGGAAGTTGTCATTGACACATTCCAAGAACTTCCTGGATTGCTTGTGCCCTGCTGTTTTGTCCCTCCAACAGACATTGGGATGGTTGAAGTCCCTATGAGGACCAGGGCCTGTGAACATGATGCCGCTCCTATGTGTGTATAGAGGGCTTCATCTACTCTGTCATCCTGGTCGGTCAGGTGGCCTGTAGCAGACCCCCACTATAACGTCACCTGCCCCTGTGTTTCCTTTGATCCTGACCCATAAGCCCTTCGTCAGCTCTTCATCTATCCCCAGGTGGAGCTCCATGCACTCCAGGTGTTCACTGACACAGAGGGCAACACCCCCTCCTCATCTCCCCTGCCTGTCCTTCCTAAAGAACCTGTATCCTTCCATTCCAACACTACAGTCATAGGAACCATCCCACTACATCTCTGATGCCAATGAGATCATAGCCCTGGAGGCATGCACATGTCTCTAAGTCCCCTTGTTTGTTCCCCATGCTACCTCCATTTGCACAGGGGTACTTAAGCTGGGTCCCCATTGAAGCTGACTTACTGGCTGTAGTGGCTGCAATTCCTTTGTGCTGATCTCCTGGTGGCTTTCCTTTGAGGTGTTTTACCTGTGTTTCCCTGCTGGCTCCTGTTGCCTCAGGAGCCCCTGTCTTGTTTCCATAAGACTTCAAGTGTGTTGCAGTGTACGCAGCACATCTCAGAGCAACAGGTTGAGGGCCCTCGCTAGCATCCCATCCCTCAAACTTTGGTGTGTCATCCCTCGGCTTGTCATGGGCAAGCCTGGTAATACCCCCTTCCCCCATCACTTGTAGTTTAAAGCTGTCAATGAGTTCCGCTAGGTCATGAACAAAGACCCACTTCGTCCTTTGAGAAAGATGAACCCTATCCGACACCAAGCCTGGTGCTGTGTAGGCCATCCCATTGTCAAAAAACCAAAAACTGTGGCAGTTGCACCAGCCATGGAGCCACGTATGAACTGACTAAGTGAGTCTGTTTCTTCCAATGTCACTGAGGCTCTTGCTTATACTTGCTGCTATAACAATCAAGGTCAGCTAACTTTGTCATGAACCAAGTTGGAGGGTCAGAAACAGAAGAATGTAAAGGGGTTGCACCTGTGGGGAGGAGCGGACAGAACAGGAGACCCAAAACTGACCAGCAGGGTATTCCATCCCATCTGCCTCATGCTCGATATAAAAGCTGAGGGATCAAAGGAGTCAGCCTCTTTCTTCAATGCCCAGCATCCGAGGAGGACTCTGTCTGCTTGTCTGCCTTCGATCCCGATCCGTGCCTTCCTGAATCCAGATCTGGAATCCAGTTCCCATCTGTCACTGAGACCAGTCTGGGACCTTCCCAGTGCCTGCCGATAATGTGATCATCATCCTTGGAGTTCGATACGATTTTTTATACGTTATATATATTTCATTATTTTCTTATTAATATTATTATCTTTTCTTTTTATTATTATTTCATTAGCGTAGTTTTAGTTTTCTTTTCAAACCATAAGTCTCTCTCCTTTATTTCCTCTCCCTTCTTTTCTGGGAAGGGAGAAAGAGATTAAAAGAGACCATCTGTCATTTGTTTAGGGGCCAGCCCAGCCCAAACCACAACAGATTTATTGGCCCCCAACGTGGGGCTGAACGAGGGTTCTGACAGATTGCCTGAATAGTTCAAATACTGGCTTGTCCAGTTGAGAGTCTTGAGGGGTGGAAATTAAAACAGACAGCTCACATCATGTCGTTCTTTAGCGAAATGTTATATCATGTCTTTAGAGGGGGAAAAAAACCCAAACAAACCAAAAAACATGGACATGAACTCTTGAAAGTTACACCTTTTACCTCCTGTATTTGCCAACTTTACATGTTATTCGTAGAACAGTCTTCTATGCTTTCAGGATGAATTTCATGGTCAAAACAATGATGAAAAAAAAGCAGTATAAGATAACATGGTTCCATTATCTTCCTTTAGATGTTGCTACTTTCCAGTCCTTCAAATCAAATTGTGCAGTGACTGATTGTGGTACTATCAGTATAAAAAGTCCTATCAGTATTCTCTTTGTGTCAACTAAGTGTTTGTGGCAACTGACTGAAATTTTCTTATATGTTCTTGCCACATTATTTAAGGTAATATAATGTCCTGTGTATTTTATGGAAATACTTATTATAGATTTTTCCCATACTGTATTTCAATTTACCTTTTTTTTTTTTTCATATAAACAGTGCAAACATTTGGTTCTTGAATTACTAAATCTGGTGAAATTCCCTTTTTACAAAGTAATCAGCACACAAATGGAATCTTCAGCATTCCTTTTGCAAAGTTATAGGTGTGCTATGTATCCTCAGAACATTACAGGAAATATTAAAAATAAATAAATTAAAATCTATTGCGTATATCCATCTGTGGTGGTGCACCCCCCACCCCATTTGGCCACTTAGTATTTGGTGCAGTTCCCAGTCCCTGGGACGCATACCAACCTAGGAGATATCAGGCATGAACTGTGAAAGATAAAGGACCAGAGCATTAAGGCACTCCTTTAACGTGCCTGGCTCTTGCTTCCCCTGTCACTTGGGAATATCACTCCCTGACAACCCAGTACATCTGTACCTGGATCATGGCCTAAAAAGGAGCTGGTACCAGAACTTGCAGATCTAGCAAGCTTTGGACTTGCACAACTGGTAGAAAGTACTAGAATATTATAGTACTGGTCCCTCGACCAGTTGCCCCAGTGCCCTGAAGTCCTTTTTAATCGCTTTTGGGCTACTGACTGCAACTTCATCACTGCCCACTTGCACAACCAGGACTGGATAATAATCAGAGGGTCAGACCACACCAGGGAGTTTCCTAGGGATATCCCTAACCCGGGCCCCAGGGAGGCAGCAGACTTCTCTGTGGGATGGATCTGGTTGGCGTATGGGGCTCTCTGTTCCTCTCAGAAGGGAATCGCCTGCAACAATTACCCTCCTCTTTCTCTTAACAGAAGCAGTCCTAATGTGTGGGAATGACTGATTCACCCTGGGCAACCCCCTGGAAGAATCTTCACCTGTTTCCTTATTTGCTTGGCCCTCAAGTTCCAGAGCCCCATACCTGTTACGTGAGGGCACCTGGGAAGGTGAGGGAGGCCGGGAGGGGACTCGTCTGCCTCCCCCAGCAGAGACCTGTTTCCAAGCCCCCCCGTCTCTTAGTTCCCCTCCTCCTGCCTGGTGGCAAGAGGGGAGGGGATCCTTTACTTCTTGTGGGCCCTCTGTCTGCTGCCTTGGCCTCAGGGTGTGGCTCCACCAATCTCTCTCCCTCTCACACCCTCTGATACTCCTGAGCCTGTCCACTTCCTCCCTCAGCTCTGCCACCAGGCTGAGCAGGTCATTCACCTGGTCACACCGCACACAGGTGGTGTCTCTGCTGTCCTCCAGTGCGAGTGACAGGCTCAGGCACTCCCTGCAGCCAGACATCTGCACGGCTGCATGTTTGTCTGGAAGCTCCATCTGGGTCGCCACTTGGATGTGGATGTTCTTCCATTTTCCATGTATGTGTAGGAGTTACAAAGGGTACCCGCCGACTCAAGAAAGTTGTGCGATACTAAAAGACCTTTGATCTCAGTGGCTATAAACTGTGGTGCGTGTGTGTAGGGGGGCGTGTGTGTGCGCACTCTCTTATATGTTTTGTTTATATGTGTATACATTAATCTGAGATCTGTGCTTTTGCTCTCATAAGTATATGTGTTGGTTTGGGACACCTTATAGTAAGTTAGTGTGAATCTTGTCATCTTTGAATCTGTAATCAAGTCGCTGTTCATTTATTTAGTTAAATCCCTTTGTAAATCTTTAAATCAGTTAATGATTAAGTGCTGCTAAAACTCAATCTCTTGATCTGTCTCAAATTACTAATAAAATTGAACTGTTGCTAAATCATAACTGTGTCTCATACTTCCATTCCGCGACACCATCTCTACTCTATTGATGTCAGCTTTCACTGGATCACAATCAGGAAGAAGTTCTTTGCATCCTCTTTTTGCTTGATGTCTGTAATAGGACTGTAAATACAAAATGACAAGGAAACAAAAAAAGAATTGATGTAATTACACTATTCATAACTTTAGCAGCATCTATAAATTTCGTAATATTTGGTGTCTAAACCCTTTTCAGGTTAGTTAGTTTGTGCATTTATTTTTGGTTGTGAGGTTTTTTTTCCCCTTAAAAAAATTCATTCTTTGTTCTTGGTTTTGGGATTATTTTTTTTTTTACCTTCCTCTCTTTTTTCTACCTGGTTTTATTTATTTACTTTGTCCTTAGCTTTTATTTTTCTGCCTTCTCTGCTTCTATATATTTTTGTACTGTTTCTGTCATTTCTTGCCCCTGTTATTGCAACCTTGTCCATTCCACCTTCAATTAAAATGAGTACCTGTGCAACAATCTAGCAGTCTGTGCACTTTGTCCAGAAATGGAACTCTTGGGGTGCGATTCAGTTGCCTAAACATGAGACTTGAGAGCTAGTTGAGATTTCCTACAGTACTCTGTCTTGACAGAGCGTATTCCACAAGGGCACAAGTCTCTTATAGACTCTCTAGCATATCTCCCAGACCCAAATGATTCTCTCAGATCACTGCAGGACATCTTAAGCAACACCAGAAATCCATTTTGTGGGAAAATATAGATCCTTCTCTCTAAGTGGATCATGTTATGAATTCTGACAACGCTGCCCAGGCACCTACAGAACAAGTGTCTCTGTGTGAGCAGCATCCGGACTCCCTCAGTAGTAAATGGAAACCTAGTCAATACTTTTGATGGAGACAAGCAAGCTATCCAAGTTGTCCAGATGTAGAGACTTAAAATTCTCAGCTGAACAGTTCTCTTGACCCCACAGACCATATTGCTTGGGGGGTTGAGCTCTGCAGTGCCACAGAGTTTCAGCTGTAGCAGTCTGTGTGGCTGGAGGCATGGTAAGTTCCAGAGCTTTGGTGTTGTTGGTAATGAGTTGCAAACTACTGATGAATACCATTGCCTTTCTACTAAATGAAGTACTGTGTATCATTGATCCTGAAGGTTTTATATATATAGACACCTGCCAAAAATAACAGGGACTTATCTAATGAGATAGGTATCAGTTGTCATGGGTTTGGGAGCAAAAATGCACTTAGACATCTACATTGCACCTAGCTCTGTTGTACGCATCAATTATACCACCTGTTTGATCTAGACAAAGGATTTCTGACAAAGCTTGAGTTTGAAGAGTTTCCTTAAGATAATTGTGTAACAGTAGTTTTGATCAGATGACTGCCCATCTTTCCATGCGTTTGAGCCTTCTCTATTTGTTGACCTTCTACATCTACTTCATTTCTTTCACTGTCTTCTCTACCTGTGGAGAAATACTTGTATGACTTTATATACAACTAGTTGATTTATTGTATGAGTGTAAGTATGTGTGTGTGCATGTGTGTGCTCTGTGCCACCTACAACCTTTGAAGTAGTTCTGAAAGGAATGATAAAAAAAGGAAGTTATTTTTATTTTTAAATTTGTGTTGTTCATAGTTACTCTTTACTTATCTTCCTGATGTTAAACACTCCAGCTTCTTCACAAAAAACACCTGAAATTGATTTCCAGTACAGTTATTGTGATACTGTGCAATTGCTTTGAGAGGATGCAGTCATGAATCTTTGAACCATTGTTCAACCTGCAAGTTAATATCGAGTGTGGAGTCAAATTTAACCTTTGGCTAAATTAATTTTATTCTAAACCAAAAATTTCAAAATATGCCATTTTGCTTTCTAGTCTTAGCTGTAGACATCAGAGGTGTAACTTCAAAGTAGTTAAGTATTTAACTACAGAAATGAAGGACAATGTAAACTGCTTCTTGTTTTCCTCCACAACCTTAGCATCTGCGATTACTGAAACAACAAAAGAAAGAGAGAAAAAAAAAACCACCCCAAAAAATTTCCTCCTTCCTGTCAGTGACAACAGTTTACATTTCAAGAGAGCCTTTTTTCTTATTTGTGTTTGAAAGGATTCTGAGAATGTACTGTCAAGATGCGATTTAAACTTCTGACAGCAGGACAGATTAAGCTGATTTTTGTTTTATGATTTTTATTATAAGGAATTTTAAGTAAATAATAGAATTTTCTGCAGCTGATAATTTTATGACAAAGCTCTACTCTTTTTTTTTTTTTTTTTTTTTTTTTTTTAGTTTTGCATATGTCAAAAGCCTTGGGGCAGAAATGAGACTAAGAATATTGGTTTTGAAATTAATAGAGAGAATAAATATAATACATCTTTAAATAGTAATGTGGACATTTTCCATATTATTTAAAAAAAAAAAGAAGAAAACAAGGGTGTTTTTGTAACACACACAAAGATCTAAATAGTATTTTTATGCAAATAAAAATGAATATAAGTTAAACAAAGGTTGCAAAGCAAGAAAATTTCAACAGGAAGATATAGGGATATATTTTTCTTCTTTGCATCCTTAATGCTAGCTCAATTATGCCAAATTTGAGAAGTGGATCTGCAAGAGATTAACCGTAAAAAGTGAGACAGCATATCAGGATAGGAATAACGAAGTGCTTTTTTTTAATGGGTAACTGCACAATCTAACTGCAATGTAGGGAATACAATCATGAATACTAAGAGGTTAAATCCTACATTGGATTATAGTGCCTCAAAGAAGCAGAAAGAAATAAATGAATACCATGTAGATAAGAGCTAGATTTCTCATGAGGCAGAGTTGCATGACACTTGATAAAAGATAACATATCACCCAAATACTCCCTAGCACATTTCAGGTTATTAAAGAATTTGGTCCTTATAACCGACAACTGCTGAACCATGAGGGGAGAGAGGGGAAATATTAGGAGGGTGTTATACCCTCAAGCAGGAGTCCTTCTTAAAGAAGGTGTTCATATCTCTTCACAGAAATGTGATCAAGGGAATGGAGCACTTTTTACAGGTCTCTGTTGTGAGGATTCTCCAATACGCAGAAATGTAACAGAAGACAGAGGGCAGGCTTTCTTTCAAGGCACAAATATAGATTTTGTCCCCTACTCTGTCTTCTGTTTCCATAAAGCTTGTGAGAAGCCAGTCCTTTTTGAAATGTCTGGACTTTTGTCAAGTTTTCTTGAAATTTGTAAACACTGTCGAAGTTATTAGATGGTATTTCCACAAGCTTCCTCTGGAATCCAGTATAAAAATGCTTTGCAAAAGGATAAAGATTCGGTGTATAATCTTGCAAGTAAAATCTGAAGCTATAACTGTCCTTAGGGAGAGCTTGCAGCATACCTATAGATATGTTAGTAAAATAGTGCTGAGATGACTGTAGAAAAGAGAAAGTGACACTGGGTGATCAATCTTTTTATGAAAGCGAACAAATTGGAAATACCTTTCTCCATGGTTGCTGTTTTCAGAACTTTCACAGGAATTTGTAGTGACAATGCAAATACTTTCAGGTCAAGAAAATAAATTAATCTGTATCTTCTACATCTGGAGTGAGTTCTTTAGCCACCAGGCACAGAGAGGAAAGAAAACAAGCCAACAAAACAAAACAAAACACCATTTTTTTTTCAGTAGGGAACCAATGAAGTAATATGCATCCCTCTGCCTGGTATTTGAAAGAAACAGGGATAAAATACATTTCCAGAAAAAATATTGTAGTGTTGTGTGACTTTATATTTAAAGAAATACCTACTTGTCAACAGAAAAAAAAAAACCAAAAAGAGATATTTTATACAGGCAGTGATTTAAAACACATCTTTGTTCTCAGTCATTTCATAGGAGTGAATTTGGGCAGTTAAGAGATCAGTATGCTGATTGTTTTAAATCCTATTCTAGCAACTAAATCCTCACATGAACTGTACAGAAGGCTTCGGATGATGTCCTTTAATCTCATGACTCAAACTAATTGCATAGCTATGACCCAAAACTAATTGCAGAAATGGTGAGGTTTCTTAAACTTACATCCTTTGTGAGTTTAACCTTGACTCTTCAAAGCACACAATGAATAATGTTAGCTACTGTAAGGAATAAACAATTCTAGCTTGGTTCTTAAGGAAGCAACACTTTCTCAGTTACATTCTGTTCATCTGTCTGTCTCCTATCTCCAAAGGCTTTTGAACATGTTTGCCAATTTTAACTTATTTTGATATAGTAGTGTGAATGAGAATGAATATTTTATAAAATTTGTGAAACTGCACTGTGGGTAAAAGAAAGACCAAACTAGCCCTTTACTAAGACAATGATGTGAAATTAGAAATAATCTATTCTGTTTGCCCTGTTACTATCCAACCAGCAACATGAACTTGCCTCTGGCCAGCCCACACCCATACCAGAATTAGCTGGTGACATATGCTGTCTGCTGTCTGTAGGGTGGATTAGAATAGCCTCCTATTGTTGTGTTCTAGGCATTGTTGATGTCCTAACACATAGGATAGAAGGAGCAATGGTCATTCAAATTAGCAAATGAGAACAGTTGTGTGGCAGATATCTATAGCAGAAGAGCTTCATTAATTCTTCTCACAAAAAATGTCTTTGAATACTGAGTTCTACATTTGGATCAAACCTAAGGAAAACTGCTGACACTGCATTGTCAGCCATTGATGTAAGAGTCAGAAGGTTTCCTGTTATAGTTTTCTTATTCTGTTCCATCTTCTGTTATATGATAAAAGAATTCCCAAATATTAATAAAAAATTTTAAAAATTGAATTTTCAACTACAAAAAAAGAATTAAAGATACAAGTTCAGTATTTCAGTCATTATTACGATTTTGTCCGTATTTATTTTCTTACTTCATCTCCTTTGTCTCTTTTCATAACATTTTTTGAGCTTAGGACATTGTGACATGTTTAGGAATTTCTTTTTCTTAAAGCAACCTTTAAGCAAAACTGTCTTGTTATTAAGTAATTTTGACATGAACGTTATCTATAAAGCATGTCTTTTACCTACTATAACAAAGATACTAGGTGTCCCTTTCTGTCCTATTTCCTATGAGAAAAAAAAAAAAATCAGACCTATTCTGAACATTTTAAATTGATATTAGGTGTTCAGATACATAGACATTAAAAAACTAGGTTGTGAAAAATATTTTTAGGATTTTTAGGAAATTCTCTTAAACTAAGATGCAGATATAAAGTCAGGAGCATATTAAAACCTTGTAAAGATTTATGAACAGGAAATGAGATTGTTCATAGAACTGCAAAACCTCTTCTCACTTAGTGCTAATCTTATGCCTCTGTTCCTAAGAAAAGTCTTCAGGACTACTTGAAAGCCAACCAAACAAAAAGATATCTAAGAGAAGAGCAGAAAAAAACCTGTTCATGGACTTTCTTTTGGAATGAAACTAAAACTCAGAGGGAACCCGCAGGGATTGATACAATTCTAACCCTTTAGAAAAAGAAACAAATACTATAGTATTTAGATCATGAGCTCTTTTCATGATTCTGAGAAGTTGCTATAGATTTATAAATACCGAATGTTTCAGTAAACATGTTCTGTGTTCAATAACAACATCTAATTAAAATATTTTCAGGATATGCAGTTCCATAAACCTTTAAAATGTATTTTTAAGTATGTAATGTTAGAGGAAAATATATATCATGCCAGATTTAACAACCTGAAAGAGTTGATGTTGCTGCCATTCTGTGTCCCCAGACGCAAACACTAGTGAGGCTGATGATGTATTCCAGCAGGTACCTGTACACAGAACACATATTTACAGATATACACAGATGGTGGCACAGATCACAGATGGACACGCGCATCACTCACACAATCACTGACAGCACCGACGACCTCATCCTGCTCCGCTCTCTGGCTGAGGAGGATGGAGATCCAATAGTCAATGTATATATATACCTATGTACAAGGTGGAACCCTCCAGCTACTGAGTTCAGACCCTCAGTCTGCCCAGTAGCTGTCCATGGATCCCAGTTTCTCCAGTCACTGGTTTCCCAGGTCCCAACAGCCAGACAAGTGTACTGACCAGAAAAATATTTACATTCAACTGGCCTTCCTTTACCCTTAGCTTTTCATTTTCCCTCACTTTTTCTTCCCCATATCACCTAAATCCATCCCTTTTCCTGTTTTCGGTTCTTCCTCTAAACATCCAGTAGTAAGTTCTATGCAATCATGAACTGCTTTTCCCCTGCATACCATAATGTGTCCCATACCCCTAGACAGCCCAAACTCCTTAGTCTGAAAGATGATCCAGAGAGTTGCTCCTGATGACTTGTCTTTGTGGGTTTCACACCTGGACAATGAGGCTGAGGGTTCTCATGGGACAGTTCTGGGAGGGGTTTGGACAAGATGTTTGTTCATGGTTAATGTGTCCTTAATATGAGATCCTACCTGCCATTGTACATCCCTGTCCTCCTCTGGGCTTGTGGAGATGGGCAGTTGATGGGCCAATGGCTCTCCTGTGACAATGGGCCTGTAAGGAATCAGGTGAGGTCATTAATTGGGCTCCCCCTACTGCCATCGTCTCTCTCAACTCCTTTGTGTGTATATGAATTTTTGAGCTTTTGTCACATAACCTAGCACTGCCCCACATAAAGGTTTAACCAGAGAGGACCTCACCATCCTCCCCCCTTGCACAGTACTTCCCAGCAATCTATTTCGTGTCCTGGGAGGGTTGCTTTCCCAGAGCAGAATCACGGAATCATGGAATTTTCAGAGTTGGAAGGGACCTCTAGAGATCATCTAGTCCAACTCCTCTGCTGACGCAGGAATGCCTAGAGCACATTACTCAGGACTGCATCCAGGCAGGTCTTGAAAATCTCCAGAGAAAGGGACTCCACAACCTCCCTGGGCAGCCTGTTCCAGCGCTCTCTCACCCTCACCGTAAAGAAGTTTTTTCTTAGGTTTGAATGGAACTCCCTATGTTCCAGCTTGTGCCCGTTGCCCCTCATCCTGTCACTGGGAACCCCTGAAAAGAGTCTGCCTCCATTCTCCTTCAACTCACCCTTTAGATACTTCTAAGCAATAAGAAGGTCCCCCTCAGCCTTCTCTTCTCCAGGCTAAAGACTCCCAGCTCTCTCAGCCTTTCCTCATAAAGGAGGTGCTTCAATCCCCCAATCATCTTTGTTGCCGTATGCTGGACTCTCTCCAGTAGTTCCCTATCCCGCTTGAGCTGGGGAGCCCAGAACTAGACACAGTATTCCAGTTGTGGCCTCACCAGTGCTGAGTAGAGGGGGAGAATGACCTCCCTCAAACTACTGGCCACACTCTTCCCTATGCAGCCAAGGATTCCATTGGCCTTCCTGGCGACAAGGGCACATTGCTGGCTCATGGATAATTTCCTATCTACCAGGACCCCCAGATCCTTCTCCTCAGAACTGCTTTCCAACAGGTGGTCCACCCCTAACCTATAGTGGTGCCTAGCATTCTTCCTCCCCAGGTGCAGGACCCTACACTTGCTCTTGTTGAACCTCATGAGGTTCTTCTCTGCCCAGCACTCCAGCCTGTCCAGGTCACGCTGAATGGCAGCACAGCCCTCTGGAGTGTCAGCCACCCCTCGCACTTTGGTATCATCTGTGAACTTGCTGAGGAGACACTCTTGTCCCCTCATCCAGGTCATTGATGAATATATTGAACAAGATTGGACTGAGTATTGATACCTGGGGGACACCACTGGTTACAGGCCTCCAACTTGACACTGCTCCATTAATCACAACGCTCTGAGTTCTATCACACAGCCAGCTCTCAATCCACCTCGCTGTCTCTTCATCTAGCCCACACTTCCTCAGCTTCCTAATGAGGATGTTATGGGAGACAGTGTCAAAAGCCTTGCTGAAGTCAAGGTAGATGTCGTCTACTGCTCTCCCCTCATCCAGCCAACCACTTATAACATCACAGAAGGCTATCAGATTGGTCCCTTGGTAAATCCATGGTGACCACTTCCAATAACTTCCTGTTCTTCAACGTGTTTGGAGATGACATCCAGAACGAGTCACTCCATAACTTTCCCAGGGACAGGGGTGAGACTAACCGGCCTGTAGTTCCCTGGGTCCTCTTTCTTGCCCTTCTTGAAGATTGGAGCGATGTCGGCCCTCTTCCAGCCCTCAGGCACCTCTCCTGTTCCCCATGACCTTCCAAAGATGATGGAGAGTGGTCTAGCAATAACATCTGCCAGCTCTCTCCGCACTGGCGGGTGCATCCCATCAGGGCCCATGGACTTATGGGTGTCCAGCTTGGCCAAGTGGTCTCTAACCCGGTCCTCCTCAACTGAGGGAAAATCTTCCTCTCTCCAGACATTCCCCCTTGCCTCCAGGGTTCTGGGATTCATGAGGGACAGCTTTAGCAGTGAAGACCGAAGAAAATAAGGTATTCAGTAACTCCGCCTTCTCTGTGTCTTCCACCACTAGGGCGCCCATCTCATTCATCAGTGGGTCTGCATTCTCCCTAGTCTTCCTTTTTCTATTGACATACTGAAAGAACCTCTTCTTATTATTATCTTTAACCTCAGTGGCCAAGCTGAGTTCCCAAAGTACGTCCCCAAGGGCTTGTAGGTCTATGTAGCTGTAGTGCGCCGAATCTTATAAATATTGTTTATACTTCCTACCTCTGAAAAGAACGGCATCAGAAAGTATAAACAGAGGCTTATCCCTTTACATGAAATATCTCAAGAATAGGATCCTATATTGGTGTGAAGGGTATATACAGTCTCTACAAAGGCTATATTTTTAGTATGATGTGTGGGAATTTGACATTAGGTAATATTAATTTATGACAGCTAGTATCTATATACTACGGTGAAAATGTTCATATCAGTGTCCTTAATGACTGTGAAGATTGTCAGCTCAATCATTAAAGGGTTTCTATTTCCTTTCCTAAAAAATAATAGTCATCTTTGCTTTAATATCCCATCAGTTAAGCCTCTAGTTTTGCTACAGCAAATCATAACGGATTATGTTGTTATAGCATCTACCTGTCCAGGAAAAATGAAGAGAACATTAAATCTTGCTCAAAACTCTGCTGTTCCTTCATTTTACTTTGTCCATTAAATACAACTCTAATTCAAATTCTAGGTTATGATGCAGGTCAAGACAAGGGATAAACTGTGCTGTTACAATTTTACATGTGAAGCAGTTTCATCCAAATTTTGTTTTTACAGTGCTATTGAAAACTAAACTACAAATAAAAAATTAAAAAAGTCAACACTGCTGTGTAAAATAATATTCAGTCTTTACCTCTGAATATATAAATAGTATCTCCCTGTTATTTGGGGATTTTCCCATTTCTTCATTTTTTCCTGATCAAGACCAATCTTGCTTTCCTGCCTCTCTAAAAGTACTTGGACATTGTGACATATTTAGCTAAACATTTCTTTTTTTTCCCTGAGACTGTTCTGAGTTCTAACATATTAGAATAGGTTTTTCATTTATTTATTTTTGCCAAAAGAAGCTACTCAAATGCCACTGGCTGATGCAAATATATCCTCAGAAGGCAAATGGCTTCATTCTGACTAGCCAGAAAAATCTTGAGTAGGATTTGGCCATGTTATAAACTCTCCTGATGTGATGAAAAAGAACTGTTTCTGTATCCCTTAACCTCTCACCATGTGATACCAGCAAGTCTGAAAAAAGGCTAGAGGATTTTTGTTCTCCCAATAGGCTGCTGAAGCAGTCTGGTACCTCAGATGCAACATCTATTAGCAAGCAACCTCCAGTCTACAACATTAATCATCTGAGACAAGTAAACCACTTTTTTTTTTATTATTTTTTTTTTTTAATGCTGTACTAGTTCCCTGAAGCTAATCAAACCCACACGATTTGCAACTATGTATAACTATATAGCATTTGTGGTTTATATTTTTCCAATTTTTTCTGAACATTACTCCTGAATTAGTTCTTTTGAAGTCTGCCACAAGGCCACAGTAAGACTTTGTGTATTTAGAGGAATTTACTCAGCAAGAAACCAAGAACTTAAGTGAGTACAGGACAGTACTAATATTCAAACATATCAGACTTTCCTGTCTGATAGATGTCTCAGATGTCTTTGTGTTTCAATTGCATATTTAATTTTAATAAACAATACTATCTGCACATAATTTATTGTCATCTGTGTTTGGAATGAAACAAGCTCTGCCTTCTGGAATTGTACTGTAGCATTTCACGTGACTGTGATCAGATATATATAACATGAGCAGGCTATCTTAAATGAACCTAATGTAGATTTAGTCTAGGAATGACTTAGCTATCTCTTTAGTAGCCATTTGTGTGAATACTGGTACTGAAACTTATAATGCCTAATATTTGGGGAGTTAAGCAAGATTGCTGCCTTCTCAAATTATTAAATTACATTAAAAATATTTTATAGTGCATTTGATACTGTGTGATTAACATAAAAATTAAATAGATGAGTGGTACTTCCATTTTAAGAGTTGAGGCTAAAACATGTGAAAATTGCAGTGTCAATTAGAGGGATATGTCCATGGATACCTACCTAGTATAGACCGTTTTGCATAATCATAGTAACTGTCAAATTTATTGCCTTCAGGAATTAAATTTTTACTTGTACAGCTTTTCTGACATGCTTTTCTTGACAACAGTGAGGACCAGGTTCAATGTCTATGGGTTGTCAATTAATACCATATCAAGTCTGTGAGCCACATTTCATCATTCAAAGACCTTGAAGGAAAAGTCTTAACCAAAAAGTAACTTACTAAAGGACAAGAAGGAGAAACAGAAAGGAAATAAGATAAACATGCAAAAATTAATTACGTGTTCTCCAAAGCACAATAGCAGTATATTTAAGTCCTCTGCTTACATTTCTTAGTGAAAGAAATGGTAAAACAGCAGTCTGTTTCCCATTTTTCATCCATGTCCTTTATATTTTCTATCACCTACCCCAGTAAAGACTGCACTGTAGCAACTACAGAAAGTACTAAAGCTACAGTTACCCCAAAACAGCTGTTTCTTCCTTCTAGCGGGACGGTAAGGTACACCTATCCATGAGGTATCTTTCCAACTTCTCTTTCTGTTGGACACTTTCCTAATTGCTTCTCTCTCCTAAGAATCCAGCCATCTCTCACTCTTTAACAGGAGTACCACACTACTGAGGACCATACACATATGAAGACTGTGATGTCAAGAATGTTGCTAAGAAATCTTCTTGGCTTTCTCTTGTGACCTTCTGAACCTCCAGTCTACTAGCAACTATATCATTAGAATGGACAATTTACTTCAACTATATCATTAGAATGGACAATTTACCTCAGGTATTTTTTTTCATAACTCATTTGCCCTACTTTTTAGCTTAATTTTTACATATGGACCTCATTCATCTTTATGATATCAGCTTTATGATACAACTACTTTTTAACAGAAATCATCCCAAAATATGGTTACACAGAATATATGGCTTAAACCTCTCGCAGTCTGGCTCATTGTTCAACTCTGCTTCTTCACTGGATCTTTGGAAGGCTACTCTCCTTTTGGGCTTGTCCTGGTTTGAGGTAAAACGGAACCAATTTTCTTTTCAGTAATTTTACTTTTGCAGTTAAGTCTCTTCTAACTAATAACTATCTGAAATTAACGGTAGGTTTTTCAGACAGTATCTGCTTCGAGCAGATAAGATCTGAAGTTTATAGTTAATACCAAGGACTGGTATGCAGAGAGGCTCTTACTTATACTTATTGCTATAACAGTCAAGGTCAGCCAACTTTGTTACTTGCCCCGTTGGAGGCTCAGAAGCGGAAAAGCGTAGAGGGGTCGCACCTGTGGGGAGGAGCAGACAGGACAGTTGACCCAAAACTGATCAACAGGGTATTCCATCCCATCTGCCTCATGCTCAGTATAAAAGCTGAGGGATCAAAGGGGTCAGCCTCTTTCTTCAACGGCCTGCATCTGAGGACGACTCTAACTGTTCATCTGCCTTTGATCCTGATCTCTGCATTCCTGAAACCAGATCCAGAATCCAGCTCCCATCTGTCACTGAGTCCAGTCTGGGACTTTCCCAGTGCCTGCCAGTGACATGATCATCATTCTGGGAGCTTGATACAGTTTTGTATACATTTAATATATTTCATTATTTTCTTGTTAATATTATCATCTTTTTTCTTATTATTTTATTATTAATACTTCATTAAAGTAGTTTAGTTTCTTTTTCAAGCTATAAGTCTTGCTCACTCTCTCATTCTTCTCTCCCTTGGGAGAGAAGTTAAAGAGAGCATCTGTTTTTCATTCAGTGGCCAGTCCAGCCCAAACCACAAAAGGCTTCCAAATTCCTCTAGTTGGCTGTGCTTCTATTTTAGCCCTCGGGTGATAATAATGGTTATGCTCATGCTAAGATTATTCATATGAAAATGTCCTTATATAAGTGTTCCACAGGTATCTTGAAAAGCAGAAAAAGAATGAACCAGCTTAGAGTCCTTAAAAACCAAGTTACCTTGTGGAAAGGAAATTAGAATGTAGAATGTCAACATAATCTTAGTAGATCAGTGGGTCATAAAGTTTTCATAATACTCTGATGCAGAATGATATTTAGATCAAAACCCAACCAAAACAAAACCACCAAATGGTAAGATTCTGTAATTTGGAAGTAATTAATTGCAAAAGGAATTTATTTTGGGGTAGCAAGTAATGTATTTTGGAAAAGCAGGTGATCTGTTTGAATGAAGGTAATTCTAAACTGGAGCCTTGGAAATGGAATTTTCGTGTTACTTGCTCAGGCAAGTATGTAAACAAGCACGTAAAATTTCCCCTCCAGGAAAAGAGTCTAAGTAAATAACAAGAGCAGAGCTTGAAAGAGAGGTTACTATGGGTACACATGAACTAGAAGTACAGGAGTTCTTTCAGGAACCCAGGTTCCCGAGTACATCCTGCATCACGGTGATGAACTAGAAAATAATATTCTCCTAATTTTCTGGCTTCCATAGGAAGGTCATAGGCTGTAAAGGAGCCTGTCTCTCAGTCTAGATAGGCCTTATGCTGGGGGACAAAACATTAAAGTCTGACAAGTATAATCTATAAACATTTTGCCTTCTGCCAGCCCAAACCATTGAGCATGTCAAAGCTGCTCTATTATAAGTTTTGGCTTTTCTTTAGCCACAAAAATGCTGCCAGCCAGTCCACTTTTTTTCTTCCTTGATATCTACTTGTTCTGCTGGGTGCAAATGAAATCTCAGAGAACATGGTCACCTATGTTCATTACAGGGTTTGTCTAGCTGCTTTGCCAAATTCCTGAAAGACGCATATGAGCTTGTGGAGAAGTCTACAATATTTCAGTAGAAAAGCTTCTTAGAAAACTTTTTAGACATATGCACTGTGTTCACTTGTAGTAAGAAGGTGTATAGCATGGCTACTTGTAGAAAGTTTGAAAGATGTCCTTTTTTGTCTTTTAAATTAACAAACTCAAGGGAAGAGTTTAAATGCAAATTTTACTGTCTTTATACTAAAATATTACATTAAAAAATCTGCTTTTATGCTGTATTTGGTTTTGTTTGTGTTTTTTTGTTGTTGTTGTTGTTTTGTGTTTTTTTTTTAATTAGTGAACAGTATGAGTAATATTAATGACAACCTGGTCACATGTGCACAATGACCCATTGATGCATAATATAAAGACCAGAAAGTATTAACTGAAGAGAAAGCAGAGGTGGTGAGTATTACTGCTAGTGGTAGGCATAGTAGTGCACTGTGCTCTGGAGATAATATATATGTGGAGATGATTTGTGATCTGAGCAGAATTGTGCGTGACTCTGAAATGGCTGGCATATCACAAATCTTCTGTGTGTAATTGTTGGGGAACCTTGTTTCAGAGCAATAAACAGGAAGCCAAGCTATTAAATAAAATTTTCAGTGGCAAAAACTCTGTAAGAAATTTTTAAATTAAAAGTTCATTTTTTACAATTCATAGAAGCCTTCCAAAATACCTCCTCATGTCGAAGAAGTGGTCAGTGTAATAAAACAGTGATAAGCTGAATATAATGCCCGTATTTGTGCTGTGGGGGAAAAGGGCACAAACTTATAAGCAAATACAGTCATTATGTTTAACACTTTCCCATTCTATCACAATAAAAGCTAAGGAAATACAGAACAATTTCCTTCTAAGGAAAATGGACAGACGTGTATCTTTTGAAGTGCTGAAAACAGAATTGGGTAAAACACTTGCAGGTTTATTTAAAAAAATACTACGGCAGTCTGGTTGACTATAAAATCTAATAAGATTTTTTTATTTTCTTTGCTATTATGCCATCATTGGTGTTATGTTGTACTCTAAACGAGCTAATGAATTCAACATACACAGACTTAAAAAGACTGTTAAGAGACAAACATGGTGGCTATATTATACATAAATATATTGTGTTATTTATAAAACAGCCCCTTACTTTATGATCTGCTATTGCACTCTAGCTTTCCTTTAAGAGTTCAGTTAGAATAGAATAAAACTAGGCTAGAATATAATGTAAGTTGCTCTAAAGAGTTTAATTAAACATATTTTCTATTAGTACTGAATACTTCCCAAGTGATAAGAAGCTGCAGAAGATCATTAAAATAAGATTCAAACAAACTCCATTTTTCTTGTCTTTATTCAGAAATCTCCTACTATTCACAGGTAAATTCTGTGTACAAGTTTTGATTTTATTCCAAGTCCATTTAAGATTTCAGAATACCTGAAAGCCTCAGGCTTTTTCTGTAGTCGCAGGACCACATACAATTCCACAGTCTGCTGAGCATTTACAGAACTGATATTTTGGGATTATTTTCCTTTTAAATGTTGGCAGTGTCAAATATGCTCTCCTGACCATCTGCAGATAGTGTTCATTCTGTGAATTGGGAATATATTTTACAAATGTACTCTCAAGAAACACATTAAGTAAGGGGTTTCATAGCTTAATTATTTAAGACAAAATTTGTATTTGTTAGAATGCATATTTTAAAATGAAATCACGATAGAAACAGGAGCAGATTTTGATGCAGGAAGACAGATTTTTTTCTCAATAGACTTAAATGAAAATACCAATTCATATAATTCAACAGAATCCTCTTCACAGTCTAAATTTTTATTACTACTTATCTTTTCCCTGTTTTACATTAGGCAAAAGATAATGGTCTGGTTTACTTTCAAGAATATTATTACACTTCCCTTGTTCTTCCTGAAACTTTCTTATAATGTATTACCAATATTCTTCCTATAAGACTTATTCACTTATAAGGAAACTGCTGATTTTATAGCTTTAACTACCGGGAAAAAGGCATGATACATTTCTTCTTTATTTCTGATTCAGCTATAAAATTTAAGTAAAAGGGTCAGTGGAAAAAAATACAAATGTTCGTCAGTGTAGAACACAAAGCTGATAGTAAATTTGCATTTCATATGCTTGAAAGAAATGTTAGAACATCTTTAAAAATTAGGTTGGCTCCACATAACACTACCTTTGTATTACTTAGCAGTACAGATTTCCAAATCTCATTCCCTTTATATAACGTTATTTCTAATTTCAGTCTAGTTACACTAAAATGCTTCAGCAGCCAAAAAATGAGGAGTAGGACCTACTCTTCCATTCTTGAGAAATATTCTGTGCTCCCTGATATGCACTATTCTGGCTTTTTATGGTAGAAGAATAGAGACTTCTTTTCCTCCTTTTTTTTTTTTTTTAAATAGTTCTAACCACCTTTGTAATCTAATTGCATGTTAAGAGAAATATAATTCTATTACTTTGTGCTAGCAATGCCTCGACCAGGCAAAGAAACGTTATTCCACATCATTTCTGTTTTCTGGAGAACTTAAACTGAAGTTAGGTGGCTAGCAACTAGGTCCAAGGAGGCTTTGTGTATGCTAAGTAGTCTAAAACTCTTGACTCAGGTAGCATTCTCAGACTGTGTCTTTTATACACAACTACAATCCAAGAATTACAGTTCATAAAAATTACATGAAAACTACTTTCTTTCAAAAGTCACAAAAAGGAGAGTGCCATCTTTTGTATCTTTCTTACATGTAGTTAGAACATTGTATACAAATGGCAATATATGCAGAAACTAAAAATGTCTATAGAAAGTGACTCCTAGGTCTTCCTTCTTTCCTTCCTTGATGACCCAGAAAATCCATTCAGATTGGCTTTTGGGTTGTTTTCTGGGTTTGGTTTTGGCACCCCTCCCCCCCAATATTTGCAACAATAAAAATGTGAAATTATTTTTCTGGAAACAGAAAAATAAAGAAAACATCCTCTCCATGAAGAAAGGTTGTGTTGGCATGGCAACAGATAGGGAGGGATTTCAGAAAAATTCTATGCGAGATGCTCCCACTGAATTTCACCTTAATGTTCATAACACATTGGATTTAAATCTTTGGGAATGATCACAAAACAGGTCAATAAAATGACAACTAAAAGATATATTTTAAAATAAAATAAAAAGGTCTATGTTTCCATTTTATTGTTCCTGTTAATACTTTTTTTACATGTAAGTTGACTTTATTAATGTACTTATTATGTAATTATTTCCAAAATTATTCTCAGTTTTTCATAACTGTAAGCTGATGGTATATTATAAAAACGTCTACCAAATAATTGTACATATTGCACAATTGACTGCTTTAGAATTGCTAATTAGGAATAGAAGTGGGGTAGTAATGAAAGATTTTCCTGCCTCTTTGAAATACTCAGGGAGGCAATGAAAAATACTTCTGCATAAAATTCTAAAACAGCTTCTGGCATGAATTTATATTGAAGTTTGATGCTGGAAGAGAAAAAGAAAAGACTAAACTTTGTTGACTTAATTTCTGTGGATAATTCAGTGGTACCGACACCAGCACCTCACCAAGCAAGATATTGTCCCAGCAATTCTCTATAAATAATTTATAAAGCCATATTTAGCAGTATGGCTTTTTAAAAATGGTCCTTCCAAGAAAGTTGAATTGCATCATTAAACAAAATCATTGAGAGTGACCAGAGTGCTCTTTAAGCAGAGAGTTTTTCAGGGAGTGCAGAATAAAGTAGTTAATCTCTAAAACTCCCTTAAATCATTGTATTAGAAAGGTCATGAGCACATAAGTATGATTTAAACATGCTTTTCTAACACCTAAAAGAATTACTATTCTACAATAGCTTATGCATTACATCCATGCAGGAAATTATTTTCTCGATAGACTGACATCAAATAAAGCCATTAAAGAGAGGTCCAATCTAGCTTTATGACCAAAAAAAGCAGCGGCAACAACAACAACCACCTTTCTTTTAAAATGAGAAAATCTACAGTACAAGATTTGATTGTGTTTAACAGTATACGGTTCTCACAGTAGCTAATAAAACAAAAGCTGTTCTTCATGGAAAAAAAAAAACAAACAATCCAGCAGTAGTTTGCAGGGAGAGACAATGAGCTTAAAAAGCAAATTAGTACCCACAGGTCCATCCAAGAGTAGCTGCCCTCAAAGCTGCTGTAGACAAAATACATTAGAAGTGCATTCGGAAGAGGCTGATAGTATTTTAATTAATGGAGAACACTTGTGGGCCATTTATTGTTGCTAAGAATTAGGCAAGCTAATTGATCCAGCACAGGTGTATGTAATTGAGAGATATGCTTAAGATTGAGGATTCACATTTAATTTACTCTGGGAGTTTTGCAGATACAGTGAAAATTTAGTTCACAGAAGTCTCTAAAAGAAAATGGGTAATGATATTTAAGACAATCTCACTAGCTGAAAGAGGGAAAAAAAGAACAGTTTGACTAGGAAGTAGCGATGTAGCAAGATTAGTTGTACAACACCATGCAAGTGAGAGATGATCTTACTTATGTATTTATTGTAGTAATTCACATTTAACCTAGTTTAGGAATACTGAACTATAAAAATTGTGCAGTGGAAGCTTGAGGATTAAATTGAATACCTTCATAATATAAAGAAGACCAGGATGGGGTTACCTAATATATTATTAACAATTTCAAAAATACAGCTCTAATTTAATCTGCTTGGTATTTTAGAATAAAGTTTTAGGAAAAAAAAAAAAAGGATTTTCCCCTGTTATTTTTTTCTTTGGTAACTTTGAGATTTTTCTTCTGTTATGAGTTTGGGGATTTTAAAATAAATACTAAAGAATTTCAAAATTAGTGATTTGATTTCAGATTTCTAAATAAATACCCTTACTTTTAAAATTACTGATTCTGTACCCTTTGATCATAACATTTGGCACAAAACTAACTCTATTCAATAGTCAGTGCTTAAACTAGGCAACATAAAATGCCCAGGAGAGGGGTACAGATTAAGCCCTGACAGTCTTGAGGGCTTAAGCTCAGATTCCCAGAGTTAGTTAAGCCTGCAACTTCAGTTAGGATCACTGCAAGAGAGGGACCTGAATCCCTCAAGGCTTTAAGGTATCAAATCTTCTGAAAGATGTCTTTCATGTAAGACCATCAATGCAAGTACCCAACTTCGGCAGTGAAAATCATGCAGCTGTTACCTACCTGTTTACATGAAAAATTAATTGACTGCATGCTTACGTGCGAAGATCCCAGAACTTAGTGTCCATAGACAAAGAGGAATTACAGAATTGGGGTAACAGAAAAGAAAAAGAACACAAGAATGAAACATGTCTGTTAAACACACTGATGTCTAATATTTGAATCAGTAAGGTACAGCCTTTTCCATGTGATCTGAAGGCCTTTTTTATCTCCTGGGAAATAATCATGTAAACTATGTTTAAAAAGCCCTGGAAGGAGGTTTCAAGTTCTAGGATTTACCAGTTTTCACTGAATGTCACCCAGTTACAATAAAGGGATCAGAAAAAAGACACTTAATTCCTTACAGCAGAGTAGAACAAATGTAGCAATAAAGGTGTGTGGCACTCTCAAGCATAATCTGTAGTATAGCTCTGAAAAGACCACCTAAAGCTGTGGGATGTTTAGTTTTAACACAGACAGGGCGAGAAGGGTGATTACTTTTCTCTCACTTCCTAAGTTCTTCTAAAAAGCCTCTGTCATGTTTTCAAAGAAAATATGCTCATTTTCTATTCATTTTTCAGGAAGTTCATTAATGACTATCTTTTGAGAGAGTTTTGGGCAACATGTACCATTTTACACTGTTGTTGGAGGATTTTGAAGGTAGCTTTAAGATTCTCTCAGTCTTTTCTCCAACTTTTCTTCGTGGCCTAGGTCCAGGCAGCTCTGTGCTGAGAGTGCCTTTAAGTAGCTGCCTGCTTAGCAGTTTAGATTTTTTTGGCGCCTGTTCTGTGACACCAGCCGCTTAATTGAACAAGAATGCAAGACATTTAGCTAAGATCATATTTAATTAGTGTTATATTTTTCGTGCTGCATCCATCATTGTTGTAGTAAACTCAGCTTTTCTAAATTCCTGCAACTGATTGTGCTGTTTGTCCATGTCATAACTCTGTACTGGGGTATACTGGAGTAAAACAGAATATATCCTGCCCCTTGTTTTTTTCTTATACACACTTTGCTTTCATCAGAAATTTGAGAAGATCAAATGGAAGAAATCCAGTGAAAGGTCCCTTATGTGCGCTGGTTGATCTAGGCACAAACTTATATGTGTATCAAAGGTTTATAAGCTTTATTGGAAGTGCTGTTAAACATATTATTAGTGGTGTTTCTAAACACAAGTATAAACTGTTGTCTCAGTATGATGCTTATTTAATGTCTGAGGTCTTTTTATTTGCTTTACCAAATAATCAGAACACTTTGCACATTACTGGATTTTACTCTATCAGTATGCCTTTAAGAACAAGATTTTTTTATTATTTCTGGTTGGTAAACCTTTCTTCACTGCTTCATCCTGTTGAATTTCTCTGGTACAATCCCTACATTAAAACCATCTGCTGCTGGGAGAAGTAAGCTATTGATGAAAGTTTCAAGCAGATCCTTATGCCATTTGCAATGCCCCATAGTCCATGAATACCAAACAGAAGTCATTCTCTGAAGTAATTCTCATTACAGTTTCCTTTAAAATAAGAGATACATTGCAGGTCAAATCTTAATGTGGAAGGTATGTCTCCAAGGGCTACCAAGACATATAAGCCAAAAATTCTTAGTAGCACTTTTTCTTTATTGAGAGGTTCTATTCTTGACATATGTGCAAGTGCCTTTCTAACTGTTTATGATCATTCAGAACTATATAGGACATTAACTCTCCTTTTGTTATGATTGAGAACTCCTTTCTGTTTAAAGGTCAACCATTCTGAGTGCTCTGAAATTTGCATGTTTATTCAGATTCTTCTAAAATTTTCATCACTTGATTTAGCCACAGTAAAGAGTTGGCAATCCAGATTTGGAGTCACTGAAGTCCTTATGATATAGTGCTCTGAATAAATTGCTTTTAGCCCTTGGATTCTACCAGTGGTCTTCTAATGCACACACAGGTTTCAAAGAAGATTGTATGGTAGCTGAACTCAGTTACTCAGAGTTCAGCTCTCATAAATATGCTGCTTACCCTCCCTCAAGCAAAACCAGTACTGCAGTCATTTTTATAATAATAGTTAGACGTTCTGGATTGGTATGTGTCAAACAGTCATCCCCAAGATCGATGGCTATGTATTTGAGAAGACATCCTTCAGAGAATTTCTGGCAATTCAGAGTTTCCTGTGTTTTAGGCAGTGTAATGGATGCTTTGGTGCTGCCATAAATCCTGAACTCAAGTAGTGATCTTGACAGGCTCTGACCTTAGCATCTACTATGGCCATGGGATTCGTCTAACCAATGCTTAAACTCTTCAGTCTTAGCATAGGGTAATGCTTGTGAAGGGAATCAAATATGTTGAACTAGATGGCTGGTCACTGCCTGGATGTTAGACAAGACATGAGTCTTTACAATGGCATCTTCAGCTGGCTCAGGTGAGACTTCCAAAACTGCTGTTCTGCTGAATTGTGATACCTAGCTGGTCTACGGTCCTGAGACCAGTCCAGCACTTGCATGATCTATTGCTATAGATATTTAAATTATATACAAAATATCTTCTGGCTATCTTAACTCCCTACAAGACTGTCTGACAGAATCATATCTGCATCTTCAGGGACAGTTTCTACTACTAACTGGATCCCCCACAAAAGACCAGGGAGAAAATATGGAGTAATAGGACAAGGGGTAATGGTTTAAAACTAAAAAAGGGTAGATTCAGACTAAATATAAGGAAGAAATTTTTTACAATGGGGGTGGTGAAACACTGGAACAGTTTGCCTAGATGATAGATGTCCCATCCCTGGAAACATTCAAGGTCGGGTTGGATGGGGCTCTGAGCAACCAAATCTAGTTGAAGATGTCCCTGCTCATTGCAGGGGGTTTGGATTATATGACCTTTAAATGTCCCTTCCAACCCAAACTATTCTCTGATTCTATGATTCTAATATGTATACTTGGTGGAGGAGGATCAGGTCAGGGAATATTTAAGCAAACTGGACATATATAAATCCATGGGCCCTGATGGGATACATCCACTAGTGCTAAGGGAGCTGGCTGATGTCACTGTGAAGCCACTCTTGGTAAACTTTGAATGGTCATGGTGACTGGATGAGGTACCTGAGAACTGGAGGAAGGCTAATGCCACTTCTTTCTTCAAAAAGGGTAAAAAGGAGGACCCAAGGAACCACAGTCTGGTCAGCCTCACCTTGAACACTGGGAAGGTGATGGAAGAACTGATTCTGGAAACCATTTTCAGGCATGTGAATGATGAGAAGGTGATCAGAAGTAGTCAACATGGCTTCACTAAGGGTAAGTCATGCTTGACCAACCTGATAAATTTCTATGGCGAAGGGACTGGTCTGGTAGATGAGGACAGAGCAGTGGATACTGACATCCTGGACTTCAGGAAGGCCTTTGATGCTGTCTGCCATTAGATCCTCATAGACAAGCTGTTGATGTATAAGATGGATTAAAAACTGGCTGAACGGCTTGGCCCATAGGGTGGTGATCATCTATGCTGACATCTAGTTCAAGGTCAATAACTAATGGTGTACCACAGGGGTCAATACTGGATCCAATCCTGTTCAGCATCTTCCTTAATGATCTGCATGATGGGGCAGAGTGTACCCTCAGAAAGTTTGCTGATGACACCAAACTGGGAGGAGTGGCTGATACGCCAGGAGGTTGCGTTGCCATCCAGGAACTTGACAGGCTGGAGAAATGGGCTGACAGGAACACTACAAAGTCCAACAAGGAGAAAAGCAAAGTCCTGCACTTGAGGAAGAACAACCCCAT
>VFFE01007518.1:806987-876457 GCA_008921705.1 Burhinus oedicnemus | reverse complement strand
CTGTTATAGAGCACCCAATCAGGATGAAGCAATAGACGAAGCATTCTACAAGCGGCTGACAGAAATCTCACAATCCCCAGCCCTTGTCCTAGTGGGGGACTTCAACTTACCAGACATCTGCTGGAAATACAACACAGCAGAGAGGAAACACTCTAGGCGATTCCTGGAGTGTGTGGAAGATAACTTCCTGACACAACTGGTAAGTGAGCCTACCAGGGGAAGTGCCTTGCTAGACCTGCTGCTCACAAATAGAGAAGATCTGGTGGGTGATGTGGTGGTCGGAGGCCGTCTTGGGTTTAGCGACCATGAAATGATAGAATTCTCAATTCTTGGTGAAGTAAGGAAGGGGGTCAGCAAAGCCACTACCATGGACTTCCGAAAGGCAGACTTCAGCCTGTTCAGGACACTTGTTGAGTGAGTCCCTTGGGAGACAGTTCTGAAGGGCAAAGGGGTCCAGGAAGGCTGGACATTCTTCAAGAAGGAAGTCTTAGAAGCGCAGGAGCAGGCTGTCCCCATGTGTCATAAGATGAATGGGCGGGGAAGATGATCGGGCTGGCTGAACAGGGAGCTCTTGGTGGGACTCAGGAAAAAAAGGAGAGTTTACCACCTTTGGAAGAAGGGGCAGGCAACACAAGAAGAGTATAGGGATCTAGTGAGGTCATGCAGAAAAAACATCAGAAAGGTGAAAGAACAGCTAGAACTTAACCTGGCTACTGTTGTAAAGAGACAATAAAAATGGTTTTTACAAATACATTAACAACAAAAAGAGAGCCAGGGAGAATCTCCACCCCTTATTGGATGCAGAGGGGAAGATTGTCAACAAGGATGAGGAGAAAGCTGAGGTACTTAATGGCTTCTTTGCCTCAGCCTTTAATAGTAAGACCAGTCATCCTCAAGGTATTCAGCCCCCTAAGCTGGAAGACAGGGATGAAGAGCAGAATAAACCCCGCATAATCCAGGAGGAAGCAGTTAGTGACCTGCTACACCAACTGGACAGCCACAAGTCTATGGGCCCAGATGGGATCCACCAGAGAGTGCTGAGGGAGCTGGAGGATGAGCTTGCCAGGCCACTCTCCATCATTTATCAGCAGTCTTGGTCAACAGGGGAGGTTCCAGATGACTGGAGTCTTGCCAATGTGACACCCATCTACAAGAAGGGCCAGAAGGAAGATCCAGGGAACTACAGGCCTGTCAGCCTGACCTCAATGCCAGGAAAGATCATGGAAGGGATCATTCTGAGTGCACTCAGGTGGCATGTGAAGGACAACCAGGGCATCAGGCCCAGCCAGCATGGGTTCATGAAAGACAGGCCCTGCTTGACCAACCTGATCTCCTTTTACAACCAGGTGACCCGCCTGGTGGATGAAGGAAATGCTGTGGTTGTTGTCTGCTTGAACTTTAGTAAGGCCCTCGACACACCCTCCCACAACATTCTGCCAGAACAGCTGGCAGCCCGTGGCTTAGACATGTGTACTCTTTGCTGGATTAAAAAGTGGCTGGATGGCCGAGCCCAGAGAGTTGTGATGAATGGTGTTAAATCCAGCTGGCGGCAGGCCTCAAGCGATGTTCCTCAGGGCTCAGTTTTGGGGCCAGCCTTGTTTAATATCTTTATTGGTGATCTGGACTAGAGGATTGAGTGCACCCTCAGTAAGTTTGCAGATGACACCAAATTAAGCAGCAGTGTTGATCTGCTTGAGGGTAGGAAGGCTCTGCAGAGAGATCTGGACAGACTGGATAGATGGGCTGAAGCCAACTGCATGAGGTTTAACAAGGCCAAGTGCCGGGTCCTGCACTTGGGTCACAGCATCCCCAGGCAACGCTACAGGCTTGGGGAGGAGTGGCTGGAAAGCTGCCTGGCAGAAAAGGATCTGGGAGTCCTGGTGGACAGTTGGCTAAACATGAGCCAGCAGTGTGCCCAGGTGGCCAAGAAGGCCAATGGCCTCTTGGCCTGTATCAAGAATAGTGTGGCCAGCAGGAGGAGGGAAGTGATCGTGCCCCTGTACTCAGCTCCGGTGAGGCCTCAGCTTGAGTACTGTGTTCAGTTTTGGGCACCACAGCATAGGAGGGACATTGAGGTGCTGGAGCATGTCCAGAGAAGGGCAACAAAGCTGGTGAGGGGTCTGGAGAACATGTCTTATGAGGAGTGGCTGAAGGAATTAGGATTGTTTAGTCCGGAGAAGAGAAGGCTGAGGGTAGACCTTCTTGCTCTCTACAACTACCTGAAAGGAGGTTGTAGTGAGATGGGCGCTGGCCTCTTCTCCCAAGTAACTAACGACAGAAGAAGAAGAAACGGGTTCAAATTGCTCCAGGGGAGGTTTAGGCTAGACATTAGGAAAAATTTTTTCACAGAAAGAGTTATCAACCATTGGAAGAGGCTGCCCAGGGAGGTGGTTGAGTCACCCTCCCTAGATATGTTTAAAAGTTGTGTAGATGTGGTGCTTGGAGACATAGTTTAGTGGCAGACCTGGTAGAGTAGGGTCAATGGTTGGACTAGATGATCTTAAAGGTCTTTTCCAATGTAAATGATTCTATGATTCTAATCTGAAAAAAAATAATTCCAGTGCTACCATTGCTTCGACATTGTTTAAGATATTTTATACATATTCAGAGAAATAATTTTTATAGTCCTGGTCTAGAATGGTAGGCCATGTAAGCTTATGTGATGAATCACTATCAAAATCTGTTACACTTTGTACTAATATAGGTGACAGCTATCTAGAGCAAACAAGAAACATAGGAAAAAATGGTGAAACTCTCAAATGGCCTTGTTGTTAGTAGACATGTAGATTTAAAGGCACTAACACAAATATCTGAGGTGTAAAATAAGTGATAGTGTCTCAGTAATATATGTTTATTTAAAGAAAGCTACAAGTTTTCATCTTTTCTAGCTGCACGATTCGTAGTAACCCCT
Organism: Burhinus oedicnemus; assembly: GCA_008921705.1. NCBI lineage: Eukaryota > Metazoa > Chordata > Aves > Charadriiformes > Burhinidae > Burhinus > Burhinus oedicnemus. The sequence continues at coordinate 873,546 of VFFE01007518.1, read as the reverse complement.
ATCATATACTTCATAGTGGTTTTCATGCAGGTAAATCATAGAATCATAGAATGGTTTAGGTTGGAACGGACCTTAAAGATCATCTAGGTCCAATCCCCCTTGCCATGGGCAAGGACACCTCCCACTAGATCAGATTGCTCAAACCCTTATCCAACCTGGCCTTGAACACTTCCAGGGATGGGACCTCCACAACGGCAGGCAACCTGTTCCGGTGCCTCACCACCCTCACAGTAAAGAATTTCTTCCTGAGATCTAATCTAAATCTACCCTCTTCTAGTTTGAAGCCATTACTTCTCGTCCTATCACTACATACCCTTGTAAAAAGTCCCTCTCCAGATTTCTTGTAGGCTCCTTTCAGGTGCTGAAAGGCTGCTCTAATGTCTCCCTGGAGTCTTCTCTTCTCCAGGCTGAACAAACTCAACTCTCTCAATCTGTCCTCATAGCAGAGGTGCTCTAACCCTCTGATCATCTTTGTGGTCCTCCTCTGGACTCTGTCCAACAGGTCCATGTCCTTCTTATGCTGGAGGCTCCAAAGGTGGAGACAGTATTCTGCCATTTCTCTTGGAGCTAAGATTTCAAGTGAGCTTTACCAAGAGATACTTTTGTCTCATTGTCTAGCTTATTTTTTTCTTGCATTATTATAAATTCATGAGGATATATTATTATGTATTTTTACAAAACCAACAATGAGGCTGGTATGTAATACTTTAAATATGATCCCTACCCAGGAGATCCTTATTTCTAAATGCTAAATAAATATAGAAGAGGACAAATGATGACAGAAAAGGATTAGGATGAAAGAACCGCATTTAAATGAAACTAAAATTTAGTAAAATTACAAGTACAATATTTTATTGATAACTTTTCCATTTAGGAATTAATGATATTTAAATTAATATATTTACATAATATATTTACATTAAATATTTGTATGAAGCATAATTTGGCTACCACCTTGCATGAGTTTCATCTCCCTTAGCTTTAATCATAATAACTGAGGTGTCTAACTGAGCTACTTACTGTAGACACTTCCAACACAGTCACTTTGTGAAAGTGATTAATCTGACCTATTGTGGATATCTAATTAAGCATGAGAAGAATCATCCTCTGCAGATGTCTACATCTTTCTCCAAGGGGAGTCTTGGCTATTTAGCTCACATATAAACATTTATCTTTGAGGTACTTAGGAAAGGGATAATAAATTCCAGCAGACTACATTCTGCATATGTGATATGTGAATAAGAACTTCTAAGACAAATTTTTTTTCCAACAATAGCTCAACAGCTACTGACCATCTCCTTACTACCTATCTCTTCATAACTATTTTATTTCTCTTTGTCTCCTTATTTGATTTGAAGTAAGTTTTCTTGACAATCCTAAAATGTTTCATCATTTGGTATTTATATCAATAAAGTATTTCCAGAGGCGTATTCTGTTTAAGTGTTGTTCACTTCGCATGCAAAAATAATCCCACCAGCTTTTCAGTTGGTTGCACGTGTGGTTTTCCTCATCTTTATTTCAACTCCTGTATGATTTCAGTAGCTAAAACTCAGAAATGCACCTACTATTCCTGTAGTGGTTTCAACAGTGCTCATACAGATCATGACATGCATTTCCTGTATATGAAGCCTAAGCTTGGACGGTCTTTTTGTGCCTTCCTATTACATTGGAAGCTCAATATCTAATTTACTGTCTACTATCCATCATCTCTAGATCTTTTTCAGGATTACAGCTTTCCAGGGCTCTATCTCCCTTGAATTGCATTTGAGAATATTTTCTGCAAGATACATTATCTTACTTCTATTCTGAACCACATTTCATTATTTCTCAAATGTTTTTAACTTCCCTACATGTTTTATCTCTATTATCTTGTTTCTTTTACTCTTGCAATCCCTAATGTATGACCGTACACATTTGAAATCAGCAGGTAAATTTAAGCAGAAACATAAAAATGTCTCTGATTAGATCTTGCTGTTGTCATGAATATAATACACCATATCGCAAGCTCATGGTACAATGATATATGTGTCCATGAACTAAGCTGCTTTTTTTTTTTCATTTACATAGGTTCAGGTGTATAACTTCCATTTTCTTTGGAGAAGGTCTAGTATGATTAATTTAGATGTGTCATTTAGATGCTAGAATACCTACATTCTAGGACCTTAACTGTGAAGAATGTGAGTGTGGCCCAAATTACTTCTAAAATAAGTGGCACTGGGAAAAGAATACTTGAAGGTCTCCAAAGCATTAGAGGTCAAATTTTGAAAAGAATTTGTCTTTTTGCCATTAATCTCATTGAAGTCTTCAGTCAATGGCATAACTCTGACCCTACAAGGGACTTTGACAAGAATTGCAATTTTGGTTTTGTGCAAAAAAGTTAATGAGGTAACATCTCTTTATCAGAACTGTGGTATAAAATTGAATGATTTCAAGGATTATGAAATGTTAAGAGACTGCTCATACACTGTCTCCTAATACTAATGCACTTTATGACAGAGGGACAAAACCTTTTCCTTAGTATAGCATTTGAATCAAAATTTGTATTTTTATTATATCACCACCTAAGCTCTCTGCAGCTGGACATGACCCTCTCCTAAATCCCAGTCTCCATTTGTCAACTTACTACCAGTTCTGCAACTCTCTCGCATTAATTTTCATTTGTTTTCCCTCTGACTATTTTACAGTGTCAATGTACATACTCATACAGTGTGACGATGAACATACACATAAAAAGTTTTGAATAATTTTTCTGTGAGACTCCACATGACACTAACAAATGATTCATCTGTGGATGTTTTTGCTAAGGAAAACCTTATTTTCTCTATCTGCTCTTTTTTCCAAATGATTAAGGACATTACCAACTATTCCTTAGCAGTATGTATCTGCTTAAACTACAAAAATTGGGTGGTTATTTGCCTTTCTGTGTTACCTTTAAGAAAAATTACTTATTACTGTTGCATATGATCAACAAAATTAGTCTTTTGCGTAACCGTACTACAAACAAAATAGCTGGGATGGTTTTATGATGAGTTATATCAAAGCACGCACTGGCTTTCCAGCAATTAATAAAAATTTACTAAGAATAAGAAAGAAACCAAATGTCCTTCACAAGTACAGAGTTTACTCATTTGCCAGGCTAAAAGTGTAATAATGTTCCGTTTGCTTCATATCTAGTTCTCATGTTTTCCCTGATGCTCAGATCATATAATAGTTAAGGGCTCCAGGTAAATGTTAGGATTTGAGCAGGTTTGAAGTTTAACAAATTCCTGCTGAGAATGAGAAAATGAAGAACATGTCTTGAAGGCAAGGGAAATACACATCGCAATAATGAGAAATGGGCCCATGTGTACCTCATGAGGTTCAACAAGGCCAAGTGCAGGGTCCTGCACCTGGGTTGGGCAGTCCCCAGTATCAATACAGGCTGAGGGATGAAAGGATTGAGAGCAGACTGGCCAAGAAGGACTTGGGAGTACTAGTGGATGAAAAGCTGGACGTGAGCTGGCAAAGTGTGCTTGCAGCCCAGAAAGCCAATCATATTCTGGGCTGCATCAAAAGAAGCATGGCCAGCAGGTCAAGCGAGGTGATTCTGTCCCTCTACTCTGTTCTCATGATTTCCCACCTGGAGTATTGTGTCCAGCTCTGGAGCCCTCAGCACAGGAAAAACATGGACCTATTGGAGCAGGTGCAGAGGAAGGCCACAAAAATGATCAGGGGGCTGGTGCATCTCTCCTATGAGGACAGGTTGAGAGCTGGAGTTATTCGGCCTGGGGGAGAGAAGGCTCCAGGCAGACCTTATTGCGGCCTTTCAGGACTTAAAGGAGGCCTACAGGAAAGATAGGGACAAACTTTTTAGCAGGGTCTGTTGTGATAGGACAAGGGGTAATTGTTTTAAACTAAAAAAGGATAGATGTAGACTAGATACAAGGAAGAAATTTTTTAGAATAAGCATGGTGAAACACTGGAACAGGCTGCCCAGAGAGGCTGTAGATGCGCCATTGCTGGACACATTCAAGTTCAGGCTGGGCAGGGCTCTGAGCAAGCTGATCTAGTTGAAGATGTCCCTGCTCACTGCCAAGGTGTTGGACTAGATGACTTTTAAAGGTCCCTTCCCTCCCAAACTATTCTCTGATTCTATGATATATCCTGGAGAGCACAGAGCTTAAATAACTCCTCTAGTTTTAAAAGTGACAGCATCACATCAGGATAAAAGTGATTACTTTGATAACCAAACCCCCAAACACTTAAGGTTTGCCACGTCAAGTATGTGATGGCATATAGAGTTTCGCTTTTTTATGTTTGCGAAATACTGCATAGAGATAATCTCCAGAGAAAGGATAAAAATCTATATCTCCAAGATGGCTGAAAATAACTGTGTGTATTCTATATTTTATTAATAATGAAAACCTGAGAAGAAATATACTATCACTGCAGAAGACTGTGAAAAAAACACAGATGTAGCCTTCTGAAATCAAACACGGAGACAGAAAAAGAGCTCTCTTTACCTTAAGAATGTCTGGCTGCATAGTGTGGACCTAGGATTTGCACCAGTATTCACAGTATTTATTTGGATGTTTCCCATCAATCTCCTCATGTTGATGAGAGCAAAAAATGCTGCTAAACAGCCAGAACTTTAAACAAGCAAGATGTTCTTCATTTCATTTAATTCCTTTCAGCTGATCTGGGCTCTGTCCAGCCCAGGTGACAATGATAGATCTCCTATCCTATATTCACTTTTTAAAAAGGATTAGCAAAAGTCAGTGCATTCATGAGAATCTTCTTCTAAGACAAACAAACTTCAGAGTTTGAATGTATGTTTGTTTCATTTTAATTGTTTTGATTTTTCCACTTGTCCTTGTGATCTTAGTGGTTTACATTCTCTGAGACAGTCAGGCTCTTGATATTAGAAGTACATAATTTATGAACTCTCAATTCCTCTGCTGTATTTAATGTCAAAAGAGGAAAGGTTCTCATAAACTGTTTCAGCTGTTTGAAAAAGCTAGTATTTTCTCTTGATTCTATGTTGTCTAGTTTAGCATTGGGCTCTGCTACTACCACTTCAACTTCAGTGGAAGATAACTCGTCCTGCCCTTGCAGATGGACTGCCATATGTTTGGTTTTTGTTACTCTGACCATCAATGGCAGTACCCCAACAAGTTACATTTGGTGTGGACTTATCATAAAAAAAAAGAATGAGTCATGAATTTCATCAGCACTCTGGCATTAAAATACTGAATATGCATCCCTTAGTAACAATATAAATATCAAACAGAAGGAGTGACAATGTGTAATCCTATGGGATATGCACTGAGAAATCTCCCTTGGAGGTTTCACATGTATTCAGGGAAAGGATTACCCATGTCATGGTTAATAGAGAGCACTGCTCCAACGCATGTCTGTATCAGCAAGTGGGTGGCTACAGCTACTGCTAAACTAAAATTCCACATATGCATGGATGAAGAAACCAGTTAGCATTCATAACACCAAGTGACAGAAGCTTCCTTTACAAGATGTTTTATATGCTTATGTGGTCAAAGTACATGGAGAGAGCCACCCACAGTGGATATTTCATCAGTGAAGCAGAAATGTTTTGTAGGTTTAAAAAAAAATCTGAAAAATTAAAAAGAGTGAGAAGAAATAGAAGTAAAGAATAAAGAGTTGAGTACCCTTGTGTGTTGAAAAGATAAAACAATGGCGTTGAAATCAGAGAATCAATTCTGTTGTTTTAAAGCACATTGATTCAGCCAGGAAAGCAATGGCAAAGATCCAAGCAGACAAGAAAAGCCACCAAGGCGCTGTTTTCCTCTTCTGTCTGGAGCCTAGAGGGAAATAATTTTTTGCTGGGGAAATTCTGATGTTTTGGTAATACAACAGCACCTATAAAGGCTGAGTGGTCTGAAGTAAGAAATTAAGCCCATAACCTTGCTGTTAATTCAGAACATTTTTATGAATTATCAGCCTATAATCAGCTGGTGCAGTAGTGATGTTTTAAAACTGTGCAGCACTAACTCTTAAACCATGAACTGATCCTTTTTCAACACATTTTCCTTGCAGAACAGCCATTGGAGAGGATTTCTGTGATACATTACATTTAAGCCATTTGTTTTTACTGATTGCTTAAACATTTACAGCATGATCTGCCAGCTTCTTCCCTTCAGATACAGTCATGGAGTTTTCAATGCTTTGTATGCTATTTGAATATACAACAACGAGAAAGTGAGTGTGTGTGTTAACAGCTGTTAGAGGCATATGGCATTTTCAAAGCCGGTGCAAATATTTACACATATGTGGATATATGTATGCAGCTCTATTTCTTCACTTGACAGCAGTCATTGTTATAGTTTACGGTTTTTGTTGTGCAAAGTTTACAGAAAAAGACAAACAGATATGCAGTTTACAGTAAACTCGAGTGAACAGCAGGAAATGAAAGCACTCTCTTGTCTTTTCTGTTTAAAAGTATATACGTTTCTAAATAAAACCAGGAACTTCACTATTTTGACAGCTTAGAAAATGCATGTAAGACTGCAACTTAGAAAGATACCAGAAAAACCTTAATGCAAAAGTCAGCTACAAGCTGAAGCAGTGCTAATGAATAGATAGAACAAACAGATTATATTAGTAAAACCATTTTAAAGAAAGCCCATAGTAACTGGATTATTATTATTAAGAGTGACAATCATATTTACATTAAAATTTTTACTAATGTCTATTTCAATCACTTTTTTCACGTTGATATCATTCAAAGAAGGATGGGATTATTTGTTCATCTTTCTCTTGGTGTAGCACTGGGATAGTGAGTCATGCGTGAAGTTTAATAAGCCTCGCTAATTTTCTGTCAATTCAAGGGACTATTGATTATAGCCGTTGCAGATATTTGGCTGAAATTTGAAATCGGCTCATTTGCAAAACAGAAAGCCATGTCATTCATTAAAATTGAATGCTGAGCTTTACTCTAAGCAAAACAAAATTTGGCCTAAATGAACAACCGCTTTATGAGCCAAAACAGAATGATCTTCAGATTATGCTCAGCAAAGATTTCTTTAGAAATGATGTCCATTGTTCATTTCTCTAAAAAAAAGTATTTCAACTAAAAAGCAAGATATTTTCATTGCTCAGAAATATATGATCATATAAACTCAGACAGTTTCTTTGGCCTTTGACATCATCCATGACACCAGCTGTGATATGATGAGATGTGTTTATCATTTGCTGGATGTATTCATATATCCCAGTGCAGACCTGACTGCTGTTATGAGATGACAGTGCTTCAGTCCTAGCTGGGATTGTCAATATAGGGCCTATAGGTGAAAATGGTGCAACAAAAAGGGGAATCTTAATCATAAATGCAAGAGCTACGTTGGTCTTTTTAACACAGAGAACAGAATAAAAACTATATTCTAGTATTAAACTTTCTGTTAACTGCACCAAAGAAAGCGAAGTCCTGGAGACATAAGCTCCGAGAGGAAACCTATTTTCAAGTGATGCTGTAAAATGTTGCTGCATCAAGCAAAAGTTTTTACATTAGTGCTTTCTTTGACAAAAGATTCTTTGTTTATAGGAAAAATGCATTAAGTCATTTTGTAAGATGATTTGACTATAAAATGACAAACACATGCATGTAAATTGGTATTTTCGAAGTAAAGTTGCAGTGAAAGCTTTCCTGAATGCTCATTCTAAATTACTTTTATTGGGTCTAAATGGAAAATAAATATCTTGGCTTACGTCTACTCTTTCACTGTTACTTTTAAGTTTTCTTTGACAATTTGTGGCCATTAACAATGTCCAATACCTCGCTGGAAGAGAAAGTGAGCTCAATTTTACCTTCTTTTAACTGTTTAAAGTTTTACTGAATTTAAGATATCAGCGCAAATGTTATCATGTGCTTTTTTTTTTTTTTTTTTAAGCTTTCTGTTATGGAAGACTTTTTCCAGCTGTGCTAGTTTTAAATATTATATCAAAAAACAAAAATTTTCTTTTCAGTTACCTTACTCTTCATTCATATGGAAAGACTTGTACTCCTGAGGCTGGTTCTAACAACTTTCTCCACAGAAGGAGTCAACTCTCTTTTCCAGTGTAGATTATCTAAGATACTGTTGTCTCATTCTACCCTAGATATTCTGAATAGTGTTTAAATTCAAAGTCTCTTTATGGATTCTCTCCATTAATCTACTTATGGGCTATGCAGCTGAAGGCAGGAAATGGCAGGCCTGAATTTCATTTGTGGCTAAATGTGGATTTTTTTTAAATGGTAGTGACTTATTTGTTCTCAAATACACCCTCTGCTACAAAACCATTCTTACAACAGCCTAGATACAGTAGATCTACACTTAGAAATACCAAAGTACTTGGGTTATAGTTTTTTTAAAAAAAAGTTCTACGCCAGTAGTATTTTCCTCTTCTATTATCACAAATACTGGGAAGAAACTCACTCTTTCATTGTTGCTTCTTTGATTCCACAACATAAGTGTGTATTTGGTGTTCTATTCCCATACGCTTTCATTTTCTGGTATTTTTATCTTTTGAAGCTTGAGAAAGACAGTCTTCTTGAGACAATATAGTCTTTGCTCCTTTAACATCTGTTGTTATACTGCATCTCTTCTAGACAGAGAAGTCTGGGTTTCTTAAGTGCAAGTAGGGAAAGGCCTCTAAACAGGACTGGTTTCACACAGAGCTTCTCTTTGCAAGGTATATTGACAGTGTGAAGGACCGGGAGAATTGCTTCTTGCTCTTTTTGCTCCAGATAAAAAAAATAGTTCAGATGGACAGGTTATCAGTTACAAAGTCCCTTCACATGTGAGAGTTTAGTTCTTATTTTCATCTGTGAATAAATGTCATGATGTCTCCCACTCTTATGTTGTAGAAACAATTACAGAATATGTATAAAGAATGTGAAATTTTACAAGCCATCTTGCTATAAAAGCTTTCATTTTTACTGTAAAAGTTTGAAAAATAAAGACATCTGGAGACACATCATCACCTACTGAATATAGTCAATGATGATGCTTATTTCATTAAGACCAGAACTAGGCTTTTAATAATCAGTACCAAAATGTTTATATAATGACCACCTTTATGAAAGTGTTTGCGTCATGTCAGAGATTTGCAGTTACCTTTTCATGATTTATTCTTGAATCTTTTACAGCCAGATCATAATTTCATAAAACCATGCATAATATAATATTCTATTTCCAAATAGAATCCAGGTAGATGACGTCCGTTGCTCTTCCCTTATCCATGAATGCTGTAACCCCATCGTAGAAGGCTACCAAATTTGTCAGACACGATTTGACTTTAGTGAAGCCATGTTAGCATGTTGCACGCATTCTCTGTCAATGCCAAATGGCATGTTGAATGCATTCTAACTGAGAAAAACTTTTTAATATTAATTTTTGTGTAGTCTATCAGTCCCCAGAGTGCTGTTAAGATATTTGGTCAGAGATAAATAATCTCTATTATATTTTCTAGCTGGCTTAAATGTCAAAGTACAAAATTCCCATGCTCCCTTGATTACCTTCAGAAAATCAAGAACTCTTAGCCAAACTGGCTGTGTGCTTCAAATAAGAGAATTAAAGTGTGTGGAATCTGCTCTCTGAGGCAGGCACATTATCATGGTCAGGCTAAATAGTCATCTCAATGATGGGTCCTTGCTTCTCCAAACCTTCTATCACACATGTCAGTGAGCGTTTTCCTTTTGCTAAGTGCTTATACCTATTCCCTATGTTTGACAACACCCCAGCTGTGCTTATGAAACGACGGGGACACAAAGGGAGCTGCCCATGCATATTGCTGCTGAATTGCTTTATGCTGAAATATTAGTAATTGTAGCTGTTAGGAGGCTGCTGTGGAACAGCACTATTTCTTGGGAGCTGTAGATTGCAGAAAGAGAAATACTGACTAAAATGCAAATTTTTTATTGCCAAAAGGCATAGAACACTTTTAAAAACTGTGTCTTAAAAGAGAAGGTTTTTAGTGAAGCAAACAGCTCAATGAGCAGCAAGCCAGCATTTTTTATGGAGACTCAGACAATGGAGCTTCTGTTTTCTATCTTTCCTTGTCCTTGCTTCAAGTTTCACCTGAAAAAAAAGGATTTAAAATTATTCCATCAGTTATGCAATACTATAAAATACATGACATTTTATTTTCTCAGAATTACAAAGAGTTTGGAAGAGGTGGGTGAGAAAAACATAGTTAACATTTTGAAGCCATTTGAGAGTAGTGAGGAATATATTTCTTCTCTCTTTTGGTGTCACTAAGCAACACCTTCAGAATAAATAGAACAGTTGTTATCTGAATTGTTAACAATCAAGCAGACTTGTTCAGGATATTTTATGATTCTTTTCAGACATCACCACACTCACATTCTCTTGCTTAAATTAGTTTGTTAGGTTTGCACCTCTACATATGTATTTGCATACCTACATTTAATTATCCTCTTATAAATAATAGAATATTTTTTTTTAAAAGAGTTTTAAGAAGGAAAGATTTTTTTCTTACTTGACTATTTCTGTAAGTATAAACTTGCAGATGAACTCCATTTTCTTTCCTTATGTGCCTTCTGTCAGATTTTCAGATGTCTTTCATGCCCCCTTTGGAAAGAAAATCTGCCAGTAAGCAAGATACAGATTCATGGATATTTTCCAAAACTTTACTTCCTTTAATGAAGTCAGCAAATGAGAGAAACTTGTGAGATGTTTTAAACTGACTGAGCCTTGAATATTGAAAGAATGGTGTCCAAAGTAAGAAAAAAATGCCTTCATATGAATTGTACGCAAACCAGTTTACAAGTGTTCTACCTTCTCCAGACACACTGCTCCTCTAACAGCTATGGTCTCATTTGAAAGCTCATTAGATATTCCTTGCTGCCGAATCATGTGATAAGTTAGGAATGGAGAAAGACCTGTTTATCCAAACTATATTTCCCTGATAATTACCCACCCTGCAAGACTTTTACAAGCTGTAAAATTCACATCCTGTACTAAGCTACATTGTAGATGTTCTTGCCTTCTGACTCCTTTTTCTCCCAACTGGACCTCCACGGGCTCGCCTAGACCTATGTATGTTGGCTCCCCTTGCCCTGTTGGTGGGGTTTTGGATGAACCCTGTTAGCAGCCCCCGGCTCTGCCTCCTGTGCTCAGACCCTGCAGGGCTTTGCCCTGTCGGTGGGGCACTTCCCATGCCGGTGTCACCCTTAGCTCCTATCTCACCTTCCTTTAGCAAGCAGTCAGCCCTCACTGCTCCCTAACACAAATACAATTTTTACCCATGATTATTGTTAAGGATAATTCAGTCTGCCTAAAACCCTTTTTTCAGGTTTTGGGTGACAGTTTTGTAAGAGAGACAGGTTTGGGGGTTTTTTTTCAGATCTTGTGAAGATCATCAGGGCGTTGGTTCTGGGACAAAGGCAATGACACTATAATCTTTCTCATTTTAAAAAATGTCAAGTTAAAGCTTGCTCAATCTTGCTCTGTATCAGCAAAGTTTTTTGGTTTGTTCATTTTTGTCTCTCAGTACAAAATGATTCCTTAATTTCCACTGCCATGGGCAGAGAAGTTTTGACTGTCTTGAACAGAAAAATGTCAAAATGAGTCTTTGAACCAGAATACTTTCTAGTGACCTGAAGAGTTCAAAACATTCTCCTAGAAGATAATGCACTTCTAATCTAACCAGGGAAAAATAACCTTTACAGATAATGCAGAACATTGAAAAATATAAAGACATACAAATACACACACATACACATTCCACCTTATAATACCAATGAATTTGAAGGTATTAAATATTTTTTTAACCATAAAAAAATGTCAATTTTCTTGGGTGTAAAGATGATCTTTATTATAGATATTGATAGCTAGTGCAAATGTCTCACATGCTTCTAGCTCATTATAATATTACTTATTTAAAGGCATGGGAAAAGCATGGGCAAGTAAGACGGTAAATCAAACAGGCTTAATAACTTGCATCATGCTAGTACACTTTCTGAAGTATGCTGTTAAATATTAATGAATTTCATTCTCCTGAGATAAAGTTTAGATCTGTGTAATTTTTATGAGTTCATGTATATGCTTATACGCTCATAAGTACCCATGTGTACCATATAAAAAAAAAAAAACCTACAAAAAACCAAACCAACAATCTAATTGCTTCAACCCTCCCATTTATTTCCTGCTTTAATGTATTGGGTCTAATCCTGATCTCAATATCTAGAAGATTTGGTTATAATTGTGACACACAGCTTTAGCTCCAGTTACCTAAGTGGAGTTAGAAGGAAATGGATGAATTCATATCTTCCCGTATTCTAGTCTACTTCTGTATTGAACAATAAAAATATTACTTGAATTCTCATTATTATTGCTCTAATAATGTGGCAATAATATTTGGACACAGACTTGCTGAGCTTCTTTGCAATTCATTGTCAAAATGAAATGCCTAACAGCAGAACTCTGAAGGAAAAGCTGAGATCATAGCTCTGCAACTGGGAGTTATCACAGATTTAGCTTAGTTGGGTCCACCTTGATTTAACCAAGCAAAGCCCTGGCTAAATAGAACATTCTGCTAAATACTTTGCTCTCTTTAGCATCCTTAGAGGTACTCTGTAAGACCAAGTATAAACTTTTCAGTTTCATAAATGTTAACTTAATCTTGAGTGTCCTTTCTGGTTTCTTCCAGATTTAAGATGAGTATTTTAGGAGAAGAATCAACCATGAATTCTAGTGCCATCATTTAGAATTTTTGTATCTTATCCAGAACATTTGAAAGGAACGAAACTGGAGGCCTGGAAACAAACTCATAAATCTTTGAATCCAATCCTTTGTTATTGAAAGCAACCAAATCATACATTCTCTTCTAGAGATTTTCTGGTTTGATTGATTCTAAATGACTTTGAATGACAGAGACCATGGACACAATGCAAGGTAAAAGGATAGAATTGAAAACATGAAATGTGGCAAAACATTTTTGACAAATACTAGGTAAATTAAAGAATATTTTTAAGAATATACTAAAATGAACTACACGGAAGCAGCAGACATTGAAGTGAGGTTTGATCTTTCTTTGATAAATCAAACATTATATATTACTTTCCTTTCCTGCATTCACCTTGTACTAACTTCTCAAGGCTGAAGATGACAGCAGAAACATTCAGTACAGTGTTAACTGTTGTAAAAGTGTTTTCACGATTATCTGTTTTTAGATAGCTTGATACACTTTAACCCAGAAGTCATATAAGATGCATATACATTATTTTTTCCTTTGACTCAGTTCTAGACTGAGCTTTTTAGCTCAATAAAACTGAAAAGCAGCTCTGCTCACTTGAAAATCCAATTGCTTATCTATTTCAGTTATTTTACTTCAAAAGTATAAGATAGGTAAGAGAGGGGTATTTATCAGAGAACAATGTTTTAGCAGAAATATATATATATATTTTCAGTCATGTGGAAAGTGTTACAGAATATGTAGAAAGTGTGTATGGATAATGCTAGAGGGAGTGTAATTATGGTAAGTAATGCATGTAAAAGACCACAAACAAAAGAGAATAAAAAACAATGGTGTAGCTGAGAGACTGTAGAAGTTATGAACTTCTCACTTCCACATCTAGAACTGTCTACAGAATGAGATCAAACTGGTTTAGTTAATCACAGGGTATAAATATTAGGCTAGGGTTAATTCTAATCTGCTTAAAAACAGGTAACAAATTAATTAAATCACTTAACTTATTTGTCATAATGCAGCTTTATTTTAGAGATAACAAAAGAAGTGCTTTTCCCTGGAGTGGTGTTCTTCCGGCATTCTTCTGAACTTGTGTTCATGCTGAGATTCATATTTGCAAGTATAAAAAGGGTATCATTTCTTCACAACATGTGAAGCTAGGATGAATTTTGGTTCTAATACTCGCAACCTATTTAACACTTAGTTAACTATTTAATGAACTGTTAACGTATTAGACCTGAGAATTTCATTATGAAGGTTATTTCTTCTGTTTAGTTTTAAATTTTTTTGCCTTTTACATCTGATATCCAGTAGCTATTGTATTTTCTGATTCATATTTTCAGTCAAATTCTTTAAATGTAATTTGGACACTTATTTTTTTTTAACACCCCACCCCCCCCACCCCTTCCCAGCAACTCATTCATTGAATTCTTTTTGTTCTCAGCCAGTTCAGGGGAGCAATGGTTTCCTTCCTTCCCACACACATAAGGAAGAAAGAAAAAAAATTAGGACTGTAAAGACAAAATGGGAATGACTACTCTTATGCAGTTTTGTTTACTGACAGACAAAGACCAGCACAAATGCCATTGGTAAAATTATATTCATGTTTCTTTTTAATTATCTTAAAAATATTGATGGACAGATAAAAGTGGCAGCTTTGTTTTTTCTATACATACTAAACAATCTCAGGTGAAATCACTTTTGTATGATGAGGGTGAACAATTTATGTAATTTTGTCAATTTATGTAATAGTCCTCTGTTTCTTGTTTTTCAACACTTGTGGAATGAAACTGAAGAGTTTGGACTGAAAAATTTGTCAGTCGCTTTTTGGTAATTTCTCTTGTGCTGTTAAACAAAAAAAGAGGGAAACTCAGAATAGTAGCATGGATGCTTTAATTTTATAAGTACTTTGTGAGTTTGTAACATTTTGAAGAGGAGAAAGAGGAAACAACCTGCCTAACTACATTCTCGGTGATATTTTAAGGAATGAGATTAGACATAAGTGAAATAGTGCAGTTTTATCCCATCTTCCACTTATCACTATAATCATACCACTGCATAAAGACATAAGGGCCTGACATATTTTCTAGATATCTTACTGCAGCCATGCAGCCCCAGTAGATTCATTGTGACTCAGTTTTATCACATAAAGTAGAAAATGCAGAAGAATAATAAGAATGTTCTTTTTTAATCTTGTGCCACAACAACAATTCTTGTATTTTGGGGGTAAGGGAAGCAAGTGAGACAAATCCCAGGGATATACACCAGTACTAACAAACTTGTTTTACAGAGTGAGCTTCCTGCTGCAAAGCAATTCCTTATTTATTGTTCTTTTCTGTCCTGGCAATTGGTCTAAAACAGCATATAAGTTTTACATTTCAGTGGTATCTACTGGAGGTTATACCATTCAGCTTCAATCTACGAACTGTGAATACCCCTCCTACTATGACCATTTCCTTTTCACCATTATATGTATTAGAAACACACGTACTATGAAATCCAGTAGAAGTCTTAAAGCAAAGGTTTAATATAGTGACTGGAAAATACAGAAGCAGAAAATAGTTACATATGCTAAATGCAACTACAGTCTTTCCTCTTTCTATTCTATGCTTATTGACCACAGTAGAATTTTAGAGGAAAATATGGTCTCAGAATCAGGGTTCAGAAGCTCCCCTCCTCCAATACCTTTTTCTCCCTTTTTCTTGACATAGCATCTCCATGAATGAAAAATAATTCATTGTCAATTTTCCTACAGCCATTTTAATTTCATACTTCAGTTTGATCTTCTTCTTCTGTATTCTTCTGATGCCCTTCAACTGTATTACCTGGTGTGGATGCATCAACAATTATCAGGGTGAAAATCTAGTATGGAATATCCTGCTACAGCGAAGATAAGAAGATACTGGAATAGAAAATACCCTCAAGTTTTTCATGTCCAAGGTAGTATTTGAAACACAATTTATTCATTAACATATGAACTAAAGCGGTAATTCAGCTAACTGTGAAGACATTTGACAGAACATCTTTCTTTTCTGTTCAGAAATAGTTCAAGTGCCTCTTGTAGAATAAAGAAAAACTTTAATAAATGAATATTATTCAGACTAATTTAAAAGTAAAATATTTATATATTTTTGTTTTTCTTCTTTCCCAGTCTACTTGAAAAACTGAGAATCTCAAAGCAGAAAAGTAACAGTGAGACGAAGTTTAGTTAACAACCAAGAAAGCACATTTTAAGCAAAATCTTTTTTGTGTAGGTTACAGAAAAAACATGAATGGTTAATAATTCAGTATTACCTGAGGCATCTTTTAACACATCGTCAAAAGCTCATAAGAGAACACAAGTAAAGTTGTTTTTATTTGCATACAATAGAATATACACTTATCTCTTCAAGCACAGATTTATAGCAAAGAAGCCCTCAGGACCGGACAGTATTAAACTTACCTTCTTGAGTTGTTTTATCTTTTCTTTTCTCAACCAAAAGTGTAATAAAGATTATAATAAGATGGATAACAGATAAAATAAGGATGATAATAACAAAGATAATAAGATCGAAGTGCTACAACTTGGCACTACAAACTCATTACAAACAGAAAAAAAGTAATTGGATCACAATAGTATACCACTGGACTTCATTCTGAAACATATTATATTTGTAGACCTACATTAATAGACTTCAATTTCAAGAATCTTAAATTAAATACAATGTTTGCTAATGAATATAAAAAAAAAAACAAACAAAAACCAACCACTTATTTAATAGATATACACTTATATGTTTAAGTTTTTTTTAAAAATATGTTCTTAATTTGATTATTTTGGGAAAACGTATCCATTTTTATATGAAACCATTAACTGGATATCAGCCTATATATTTAGGTTTTTGAGAAAATCATTTTTTTGAAGGGAAGCCCTTCAAATCATTATCTTCACTGTCTTATATATTAATGTGTGCCATTTTGATATGTGTTAACTTCTCAGACTTTATCAATGTCAGAGTCCAATACACTTTGATCGGGTTCTTTTGGATATTCCCTGCAAGGAAGGTTTAATGTTTAATACCAAGTTAACTTTTTTGAAGATATTTGATGTCACTTGAGCAATATACTGAAATCACAACACAGCACAATATAGCAATTGTGCTGTATACAGTTAGATCACAACACAAACATGATTCCCATTACTGATATCTGTATGATCACTGTCACCATGCTGGGCATCCCCAGTCATCAGGAAGGAATCACAGAATAATAAAATCATAGAATAGTTTGTGTTGGAAGGGACCTTTAAAAGTCATCTAGTCCAACACCCTGGCAGTGAGCAGGGACATCTTCAACTAGATCAGCTTGCTCAGAGCCCTGCCCAACCTGACCTTGAATGTTTCCAAGGATGGCGCATCTACCACCTCTCTGGGCAACCTGTTCCAGTGTTTCACCACCCTCATTGTAAAAAATTTCTTCCTTGTATCTAGTCTACATCTATCCTTTTTTAGTTTAAAACAATTACCCCTTGTTCTATCACAACAAGCCCCGCTAAAAAGTTTGTCCCTGTCTTTCCTGTAGGCCTCCTTTAAGTCCTGAAAGGCCGCAATAAGGTCTGCCTGGAGCCTTCTCTCCCCCAGGCTGAAAAACTCCAACTCTCTCAGCCTTGTCCTCATAGTAGAGGTGCCCCATCACTCTGATCATTTCTGTGGTCCTCCTCTGCACCTACTCTAATAGGTCCATGTCTTTCATGTGCTGAAGGCTCCAGAGCTGGACACAGTACTCCAGGTGGAGTCTCACGAGAGCAGAGTAGAGGGATAGAATCACCTCGCTTGACCTGCTGGCCACGCTTCTTTTGATGCAGCCCAGGATACAATTGACTTTCTGGGCTGTGAGCGCACATTGTGGGCTCATTTCCAGCTTTTCATCCACCAGTACACCCAAGTCCTCAGCAAGGACACTCTCAATCCCTTCATCCCCCAGCCTGTATTGATACTGGGGACTGCCCAACCCAAGTGCAGGACCATCCACTTGGTCTTGTTAAACTTCATGAGGGGGCTTGAACTAGATGGTCTTTAAATGTCCCTTCCAACCCAAACCATTCTATGATTCCATGATTCTGTGATTTTAGATGTTGATCTTAGGATAAATCCTACCCTTCAAAGTCTTATTTCTTTCCATGCAATACACTGGAAACCAAGAGTGACCAGCTCAGCTGAAGAGATACACATTAGATTAGATGAGTTCCATCTGTGATGTTACAAAGTCATTAGATGTCTCCATTTTTTGAATGTTTCGTTAGAGCTTACAGGTTTTGCCTCAATGTGTTAAAAAGAGGCTTAAAGCATATACATATATGCACAACTTAAAAGGTTCTATTTTTTTTAAATTTAAGAATCAAGCATGTACAGTGTAATCTAATTAATTTCACAAAAGATACAGTTACATTAAAATAAGTCTCCTCTGAAGTTTTCTGTCCTTTAATTCCCTTGAAATACTCACTAACCCTTATTTCTGTGCTTTGAAACCTTAATGAAGATAAGAAGAAATATCACAATTAACATTACATGAGTAAGATTTTATTTTACTGGGAAGTAAAACAGGAAAAAAAATCATCCTTCTATTCAAAAAGAGAGAAATTATTTAGATAATGCTTTGTAAACAATTGCAAATTCAAATAAAGGCCTGACAAATTTCATCAAAGTAGCAAATGCTGGGAAAAGTTGAATATAATGAAGCCATAACTTCCAAACCACTATAAAGCATCACTTGCTAAAATTTCTTCAATGTTAGAAATTAAGAGTGTCTTTTGTTTGACTTTTCAAGAGCTATTGTGGAATGCAAATGATCTAGGCAAGGCATTGATGTACTGCATCACATCAATGTATTAAGTACAGAGTATGTGTCACTGATAACACTGGTAGTCTCAGTACAGAGACTTTGTGTTCAAAGGGTGGACCAAAAGATGGCTGCAAGGCATAAAACTATTAATATGATCTCATTTCCATAAGCTTGTCTTCACATGTACACAGTTGTTATTATATAATTTCCTTGAAAAATGCTTTAAGTAAGAAAAACTCAGTTTTATCCAGGAGCCTACAATGAAACAAAGCGGTGTATACTTGTTCCGGAATTTCTCACGCCATATGATGAATCGCAGCAATTATAGGAAAGAACAATATTAGTTTTACAGTTATTGTTATTATCTTAAAGTACTAAGAATAAAATCCCATATTTCACTAGATAGTCCAATCACTGCCAAAATATGTGACAGAAGAACATTTTATAATCTCTGTATTTCACACTGACTGCACAACTAGAAATTGTCAGAGCCAAGTCATTTATATCTCCTTATTACCAGCTTGCAGAAGGCTTTGAGAATATGGGGCTAGTGATGGATATTTTTATAGCAAATGTTGCTTTATTCTCTTTTACTGTAGTATGTATACTTCAGATTAGTTCCACTGCAGTTTATTACAGTAACAGAAAGAGATTAGCAATAGGAGAACAAGACACACAGCTTGCTTACTCTTGTTTTGTGGAGCAAACTACGTTTATATAGAAACAGAGACTATTTAGACAGAATTGGAGTTCCTTGATTTATAACTTTAGATTTTATTGTGCTGTGTAGTTCACTTGAACTGATTCAAAATTTACTTAAATATTGAGCAATTAATTAAATGGAATATTTCTATTGCGAATTAGATTTCCACTAAGTATATTACACAAATATTCCTCTCAAGGGTTAGAATGTACCTAAATTCAGAAAGCCCAACTGAATTAGTGGATTAAGTGAAACTAAAATACTGTGAAAATACTTTTGATAGTTCTTTCAACAGGGTGAACTACACTCAAAACAAACAGATTTAACTGAATGGAAACTAGGATATTTTATATGTTTGTACACTTCTGTGTTGTTTTGAAGGGTAGATGAACTATAATAATGATATTCAATTAATACCTCACATCTAGATTCAAAGTTCAAAATAACCCAGCTACTTACAGACATGTTCTTATGTGCAGAAGGTTGCTAGGGTCTGAATTCAGCCTAAATCACTGTCTGTAACACTGCTGGCAGCACAGAAGCAGCCAATAGGATATAGTAGTCCCAGTGCCAGCTTATTTTGGCACTTATGATTTTGGAGGGAAAAAAAAAAAGAAATTTCACTGGTTTGCATTACCACATATTCATCTGCTCTGCAAATGAACATGGATGGTGTGGAATATGCACCTCTGCAGCAAAGAAGGTCAGCAGCTTTCTGGGCTTTATTAGGAGGGTTGTTGTCAACAGGTCAAGGGAAGTGATCCTTCCCCTCTACTCTGAGCTGATGAGACTTCTGGAGTTCTGGGTCTAATCCTGGACTCCCCTGTATTGGACATCCTGGAGCAAGTCTGGCAAAGGGCCATGAAGATGAATAAGGGTTTAGAGCATGTCTCCTATGAGGAAAGGCTGAGAGAGTTGGGGCTGTTCAGCCTGGAGAAGAGAAGGCTCAGGGACTGTATAATCAATCTATATAAACGCCTGATAGCAGGTACTAAAGAAGACGGTGCCTGATGCTCCAGAGTAGCGCTCACTGAGAAGAGAAGTGGTAATGGGCCCAATGAGAAATACAGGAAATTCCATTTAACAGTAACAAACCCATTTTTGATTCTGAGTGTGGTCAAACAGGTGTCTCGGTCCATGGAGATATTCAAACCCTGACTGGACTTCATCCTGGGTGACATGTTCTAGCTGACCTTGCTTTGAGCAGGGCAGCTGGACTAGATGATCTTCAGAGACCCCTTCCAACCGCAACTATTATGTGTGGTTCTGTGGTTGCTGTACTGAATTTAGCAATGCCAATATAAGGAGGTTAATACCTAAATGACATGAGGCCCAATCTGCAGCACCTATTTGTTCTATTTGTGTTTGATCTTAAAACACTTCAACTTGTCAACCTTTCCACTGCAAATTTCAATTTAGAGTCTGTCAATGAGATCATCTAAGATAGAAATGAGAATTAGGTATCCTACTCTGCTGACGGTCCAAGGCAGTGAGGCACCAAACAAAGCTTTCTGTCTTTAAAAATTTATTAAATTTATAATTAAATGTCTACCAAATTCTATTCCTGAAAGTAAAAGCAATAGCTCAAAAAAAATTTTTTTTAAACTGTATTCAAGTGTTGTATATTCACAGATAAAATGCTAAGTTTTAAGAGATTCCTCCAAGTCCCTAATTCTGTTTTTATATATTTGAGCAAATTGGATCACTTGGAACATATACTCAATACTGCTACAGAAAATTCAAGTTAATGCTAGGAAAATGTTATAGTTAGAAAGGTCTATAGTTGCTCTCAGATTATTCAATATCCACCTAATTTTAACAGATTGTATCTGGAGAATGTAAATCCAGCATGTACTGCTTACTTAATTCATGTTGGTTAGCATTTGTTTACACACAGCCTGAACTGAGCACTTTGTAGCAAGATGGAAAGGGTCGTTTCACTTTTTTATGAAAATATTTCTATAACTGAAATTCATGCATTTGAGATAAAAATGAAGAGTCACAATAGCTGGTTTCTCCTGCAAAACCCATATTATGTGCAATAACTGTTCTAAAAAAAAGCCATTTTCAGTCATGTTATTTTCTTATTTTGTTATTAAATTAATTATAGTGGTGTAGTTTGAGTGGACTGCAGGTTTTTTCCACCCCATTGGTAAAAATGGTTGGCTAGAATCCTAGAAATGAGACATGCTGCAGTGTCTAGAAATCAGTTATAGATTTAGAGATGGGAAGAAGTTCTTCAAAGAAAAGTAACCTCTCCGTTTCCCTGTCATGTGCAAGACTTTCTTTGTGGTCTGTGAAGCGATCGTGAACTCATGGCTACATTCCCCTATGCCTACTGTCTCCCTACTCACAGCACATCTTGGTCAAGCCTTGCTAAAATATTGATTTTTTTAAAAATAAACTTATTGTGCAGTAAAAGAGATTCACAGGGTAATCTCCTTTTCTGTAAAGTGGCATTTAAACAAAACTTAAAAGATTCTTCAGATTTTTTTGCTGCCTTTATCATCAGACAGTGGCTTCTGTCTTTTCTGAAGGTTATTCAAAAAGCAAATGTGAAAATATTGCATCAACTTTTTTCTTTTTGTCTTTTCTCTGTTTTTTTTTTTTTTCACCTACCTTAAATATACTAAAACTCACAAAATTTTGGTAGCGCTAGCTCTGCTATAACTGCTTTCTTCTAATTCCATTTTGAAGACATGCACATTCCAACTCCAGCATGCCTTAGCAGCAAATACATTTCTTGTATTTTTACTCAGTGTAATCAGTTAAACTTGTCAGTTTATCCACTCCTGTTTCTTATCTGTATCTTATGATAAATTGCACTATAAATAGATGTCACAAGCCATTTAGTGAACTTAGATAACATTAGGTCCTATTTTTGTTTACCTGCTTTCTTGTATGGCTAATATATTATCATTAAAAGTTTCAAAATATGAGTTAAGAAGAGTTTAAAACAATGGAGTTGGCTGTTTTTTTTGTTTTGAGGGTTTTTTTCAACTTAAATTTTCAAACCTGATCCCTAAAGAACACTGTTCGGAATCATTAACAGCAAATATGTGTTTACAGCTAGTTTAAATCAATTGCTAATTAACTCCACAAGGCAGAAATGGATTTCTGTTTAGCACTTGAGTTTGCGCTTTTCCTTTATTCTTGACACTCACAGGTGTGAGGTTCAAACTACATTAACATCTGCTCTGTAACTGCCTGATCCAAACCCCATTGAAATCAAGATAAATTTAGTGGAAAATTTTGATTGGAAAATCTTCACAAAAATCCTACAATCTTAGAAAAATTTAGGCTAGACACGACTTCTGGAAATCTGATCTGACACGCCTCTCAAATCAGGGCCAGCTTTGAGGTGAGATCAGGTTACCAATTGTCTAGTCACAGCTTAGTACCTCGGCAATCCCTTTGGTGCACCTCTTCCAGTGCTTCACCACCCTCATTGATGTTTCTCCCCACTTTTTATTTGATTGGAGCATTCCTTCCTGCAAATGGTGTCCAACGTCTCTTCTTTCATTGTATAATATAATCAAGAGTCTACCTTAATTTTCTCTAAAATTGCACCGTAGGTAATTGAAGAGAGCAATTAGAGTCTGCCTTTCCCTGTTTTTCTTCAGGATGAATGAACTCAGGTCTCTTAATGCTCATTGTATATTGCATAACATATATAATACTGTAGACATAAAAAATCATATATATATCTCACAGCTTTTTTCTTGTTCTAATAGTTAAAAACAAGACCAACACAGAACAAGCCACTGTTGATTAGTTTATTATTACTCAACTTAAATGTACCAGTTATTAGGCCAGCATAATGATTCCTATTAGAAGGTTATAGCTGATTACTGTACACAGTCTTCCTACCAATTTTTATGCAAAGCCCTGATTACTTTCAGCAGTTCTGCAAGTGAATATGATCAAAGGTCAATTGAAACCGTCAAGTTTATTCAGATTTTGCATTTCCTGGATTATTTTTTTTTTTAATGAATAAGATTCAAAGTATATAAAGTAAAATAAATACTGAGGGATTTTTTGTGGTGGTGATTTTTTTTTTTTTAATAGAAAACAGCAATGACTGTTGGATGCATAATGACCAAAAAGAAAGAAAATACGTTGTATAAAAATAATTGTTAAATACAGATAATGTACATAAATGCTTATTTTATAAATAAAAGACTTATTGTATGTACATCTGGAGACCTGTACTACTTGAGTAGACATATATGTCTGAAAGAAATACCACACTATTGGATTGTTTATCTCTATGATTTTAAATATTTAGTTTTATTTTTAATATAATGTAGTAATAAGTAAGTCATATCTGAAATTTTCCTAATGCATAGAAATAGGATTTCAATGCATTTTGTGAAGAAGCATTTTTGTACACAAGAAGGCACAAAAGGAACTTGTAAGGAGATAAATTTAAGGCTTTCTCATGTAGATTTATGTGTTGTAAAACCCAACCACAGAGATTCCAGTATAAATATCAACTAGCAAATTCTTTCTCAGAGACAGCAGGAGAGATTAGCAAAACATTAAGGGGGGGGATAAAAAAGGTCAGAATATTTTATTTGCTTTAAAAAATTGTATTACATATTACTCAATTTCTAGCCTTTTAAAATATTTTTTCTACTATGGCCTGTAGATGGCAGTCTTGTACCAGTCATGAAATACACTTACATATAAAAATATGTATGCACACAGAAAGAAATATAAAATATTAGGAAGGTGAGAATGAGATAGAGTTTTGGGGGTTTTTCATTTTATTTTCCACATCATGAGATGGTAACTGTATAAAGTACAAAATTTCTGTAAATCTGATTTAAGTCTTTATATGGTTCTGCATTTTGTATATTTATGGAAACTAATTTCACTGTCACAATGACAATAACACAAATAATTATCTCTAAAATATTGCTGGTATCTCTAGTAGAAAATAAGTGCCTCTGCAAGTGATGGGATACTGTCATGCTTCACTAGGCTGAATGAGTGTAGACAATTTCAGAATTGGACATCATACTTATGAGTAATGGGGAACTTTTCCTTAATGTGTATTTCTAAAATTATGGTGGCAAGAAACCTTGCACTTAGGAATATAAAGGGAATATAAATTTTATTTGAATTACTGTGGAGCACTTGGTTTTAATCTGTGAAACAGAGACATAAATTTAGTATTTGTGCATCAGAAAAAAAGAACACACACACACACACAAGACCCACCACAATGAATCCATCAACCAAAAAACCCACCTCAAAAGGCTTCTGACAGCAATATCAGGAAAGCAGAATTAGAGGAAAGTATTTTCTCAGCTTACACAATAGCCAACCACACAACACCTTCACATATCTTTTGATAAATAGTTATGCCATTACTAATATGCTGCATGCATCTTAACAGCATGATAGAATAAGCACAGTCTGTGGCAATTTGGGGAAAGAAAAAAAAAAAAACCAACAAAACAACCACCCAACACAAGCCTCTCTAACCGGTTTTGTGACTTCTCTGTATGTGTCATGTACTTTTTTTATTAATGGGTTTTTCCTTCTGCCTTTGAAAAGCTTTTTAAAGGTACTATACAGGGCTGTGATCTAAGAATCCTAAACAGATATTCCTCCACAATGTGGCTTTGTCTTAGTGCTTTTCAAGCCTTTCTGGTTTGCAGAACTAATTTATACCTTCTTTTCTACACGAAATTGTTTCTGAATGATGCTCTGATGAAGTATTCTGCATTTGACCAACATGTCTGCATTCTGCTCTTTGCTGATGCATCACATTTGAAGCATTACTTTTCACTGCCAAGATGTAAAGAAGGTGGTAACAGGAGAATAAAAACTAATTTGCCTCAGCAAAACATAAATGCTCCTGATACTCAGCCTGTGTTCCTTAGCCTTCTACTTGAAGAAGGCAAATCTTATTTTCACTTGT
Source organism: Burhinus oedicnemus (assembly GCA_008921705.1). NCBI lineage: Eukaryota > Metazoa > Chordata > Aves > Charadriiformes > Burhinidae > Burhinus > Burhinus oedicnemus. Next base: position 848,389 of record VFFE01007518.1, on the reverse strand, counting down.
TCATGAAGTTGCCATGGAAATATATATTGCCCAATATAAATAACTTGTTAAAGGATTTATTAAATAAACATCTTGTATTGCTAACCCAGACTCAGCTTTTTGTTCCTGTTCCTTTTCCTAAGCAGAAAGCGTGCCTTAATTATAAAATCACTGGCTGTGGACTAGGTTCCATTACAGAATCCTCTATAGATTTCCCTCTTCATCTTAAACGTTAATTTTAGTCACATTATGCCAATGTTTGGTCTGGTCCTGATTTGTTGCTCATTGTCATTTGTGTAGTCACTGCTTACAACACGAGGTACTCAAAAAGAGCTTACAAATGAGGATGTATAGTTTTGAAGGCTGGCTGGTGCTGCGCTGTGTCAAGGTTTGCCTGGCAGAATTTAGTTCAATTTCTCTGTGGAATCTAGACACATAAACTCCTTCCCTTTCCAACTTAAGTGCCCTAGGATGTGGTAAGAAATATCAATATACCCTGATATTTGAAGTACTGTGTGCCTCCACTCTGTATTCAGCATGACAATTTGGCTTGATTACGTCTTGAACTTGGACCAGTGGAAATGGTAAAGCATAGGAAATAGGGAATCAAAGCTGTCATAGTATGAATTTAGTAGTGTTTATGCACAAAAGATTAACTAAATGCCGCATCTTAAAGATATGAAAGACAGAAATTTTGCACAGCATACAACACAAAAAAAAGAATATTCTTGGATTAGAGCAAATCTGAAAAAAAAACCCAAACCCAGGAAGAGCTACTTAAAGGAAAAAAAGGAAGTGATAAGGAGGGGCAAACCTGTAGTCTTAATCACTGTAATTAGTTACTGAATTGTGAGGTTTGGTTACACCTTTCCATATATCTCAAAATAGATTTATTACTCTCTATTCATTGATTGTTATAAAAGTTTCTCTTTCTGTACCTCTGATCGCTCAATAGTTCTTGCACATTACTTACAGAAAATAATCAAAGTAGTATGGAATATATATTTAATTTAAAAACTTTTTTTCATCAGAGAAAAAAAAATCTTGGATCTTAAGCAGTATAACATTTTGCTTGTTCAGTATAAATATAAAGGAAAAAAGTGAAATCTTAAGTTATCTGAATGAAAGGAAGATCCAAGACTTTCTCTTGTGCTTAATCTAAAACATGCAGCTTCTATCAAGTGATATTTTGTGTCTCAGATTTCATTCTGAGATCTCAGGCCTCATTCTTTTCCAATGTCCTTTCCATGAGAAAGTACATGAATTAGAGGTGCTATAACTGAGAACTTAACCAATCTCAATTGCTCATAGAAGCAATAGCATATTTATTCCCATCAGTCCTACAAATACTAAAATCTCCATCGAGTATTTGAAAGACTTCCTTGTTACAATGTCAACACTCGAACATGTGCTCTTCATGAGTGCATTTATGGACTTCATATGGTATATTCAGTGCTATATTGGGTCAATTCTGTCATCAGTGGAGTCTTGTCTGCATCCAGAAAGAAAGCTCAGTTCTTTACAATTGTGTTGGTTTGTTTTTTTTAACTCCACAGGAGTTTCAGTCACAGTGCTCTTAATTTTCACTTAATATTAGTAGATACAATCAACGCTGTTAGTGATTATTCTTAATTTTACATGTTTATAGATGCAATAATCAAGTTAATACACCAGAATAATACATAATTCATAATGCCAGAATATGGGTCAAGTGTTTTACTTGCTACCAAACTGCCTTTTATAGACTTCTAAGTATTTTTATTGGTTTTGGTAGTAAACTGCCAGGCCACATTTAAGCTTTTCTGTAGTATCTTCATTTTCATGCCCATAAAAGTCAAGCTTCTCATCTTTTACATGTATATACTCCATTAAACTTTTACTCATACCCACAGCAGGTTCCATGTAGCCACAAGATCTCCAGTTGGCAGCATGTGCTACATATGAGTCTGTCTGAAGTGACAGGGAACAATTTGAATTCTGGATGTAGCTATTATATTCAGCAGAATTACACCTGAGATGAATTTGACCCAAAAGCTTTCCTTTTCATCAGTGACATAGATTTGTGCACTGCTCTTCAGAATTAAAGATAAGCACTAAATCAAATACAATCTCTATCAGCTTGTGAAGAAACTGTCCTATAAATTGGATGATGCTGGGCAAAGCTACAAAAAAATCTGAGTAGCTGGAAATCAAGAAGAGCTACTAAATCTGCTGATCTGTAATGTGAACAACTTGGAGCTCAGTTCATTTCCTTTGTCAAAGAAGGAGATGTGTTCATCAGAGTCAGTAAAACAGTAAACACACAACCGACTCTGATAATGGACTCCCAAGTCTGAAGGACAAAGCTTTAAGACAATCAAATAGTTAAAAGCTGGGACAGACAAATTCAGGTTAAGCAAGACGTACAATGCTTTCTGAATAATGACAGCAATTAATAATTTAGCTTCTTTTTTTGCTTGTTTGGTATTGAAATTACCAATCTGATTCATGCAAAACAAATTTTACTACCAATGTTATACCAATTATTTCAGTGGTTTATTCAAGTGTTGTTATAGGAGAGTGCATGAAGGCTATTTTGCCATATCTAGCAGCTGGAAGCAATTTCTGACCAAGGAAATTAAGAAAGCTTGGTGTTAAGACTAATGCAGTTTGCTAGTGTCATTTTGATTCAATTAAATATGGAGTAGAGACGATATGCTTTGGTTCTGGCTGAGACTGTAGTCAAATAAATGACAAAAATACACTTGGTTGACAAGGATTACACTTAAAAAAACCCCAAACTTAAATCGTTTTGTTTGTTGGGGGTGGGGTGGGTGTTTTTTTGTTTTGTTTTTGGTTTTGTTTTTTTTTTAACTTTAGCAAAATATGATATCTAACATCTTCTATAACATATCAGGATTGAGAAGCAGAGAGCATGCCATAGCACAGGAACAGACAATGCCATTATCATTCAGTGATATCTTTACTGTGTAATTTTATTGAAGGTTTGCTGGATTACAATACACAGTAAAGTTTATCATAGCATATACAGTTTCTCTCTGCAGAACCCTCAATTTGTGGGTTTCCTGGTTTTCCAGGGCTTCCGTTTATTCTTAGTTAGACAGAATGTGTGGTAGAGTAAAAAATATTGTCATATTTGGTGATTGTATATGATTGTCCACAACTTCAACAAGTATATAGACACAATATAAGACTAGCACACTCTTTACATGAAACACTGAAAAAAGAGTAGATCATGTAAGGTCATTTCAAAATTGGAGACTTTCTTGTACTAGGAAATCTAGGAAATATTTTACATTGCATTTAGGAAATGTTTTACATTGAATAGGCAGTGATTCATCAAGAACCACAAATTTATCACATAGTAGTTCTATTATTAATATAAAAGAAATATTGCATTTTACCAAATTAAGTTAAGGTTTATTATGTCCTTTCTTTTTGATGAAGGGATATTTAGCACTTGAAAGAAGAAGAAATCTTGAAGAATAATTTGCAATCTTATGTATTCATATTTTAGTTTCTGTCCAATTTTATAGAATCAATCTTTTTTCTGATTCTTTCTTTAGAAGATATTTTTCTTTTTTGTATCCGCATTATCATTGGAATATCCTAGATTATTTTAAGAAAAAAAGTATGGTCCATGAGATTTCTGAGTTGCAATATTTTGAGGAGAAAGTAATACGAAACAAACCCACAACAAAACATCCACAATAAAAGGTGCTGAAAAATAAGAATTAATGTCCGTATTGGGAATAAATTAATAATATTGGAATTAGCATAGGACCAAAAGACGGTTTCCAGAAGAATTTCCTCTGGAGAATACAGCCGTTTCCAAAAAGCTATGTCACTGTTCAGTGGAATTCTAGCAGGAATAAGTGATTGTTCTTCATGTTCTCTCATAGCTGTTATTACACTTGTTTTTGTGGTCTAAAGACCAAAAAAATTCTTATTCATTAGCATGAAGGAAAATGGCCTTTCTTACAAATGCTTACAATGAAGTAGAAATGATACTTCTTTTCCATAAACAAAAAAATAGATGTAAAATTATTATCTAATAACAACAGCAAAATAATTAACTACTTTCTGTAGGTTTCTATATTGCTAAGAGTAAAATGTCACTCCTTGAAGTGTTACTTGTGAAATTCATGCCCTTCTGAGATGAGTTCATATTATCATGGAATAAATATTTCGGTTGTGAGGTTGAAAACCTCATTAGCATTATCTTCCCCAAACCCTCAGGCCTCAAAGTGAATGACATTGAGAAAAAATGTACATATATGTTTGCTTTTAGTACACATTGTAGCTTAGAACAATCTACCTTAATATCAGCGATATCTATACTTTTGTGAAAGCCCCAAATGTCTCTGAAGTATTTTAATGCCATTAAACCTTTCTACTTTTTAAAGATCTGTTTTCAAATATCTTCTTGAAATTGGAGCCAGAAGCATTACTACTACAGTTACAACTGATGGAATAACAGTTTTGGGGTTTTTTTAATCAAACAAATAACACTGTTTTTCAAATAGAAAATCTAGTACTGAAGTATTTGCCAGCTAGGATTTCCTCCACCTGAAAATGTAAACTGTTGTTGGAACTCAGTACTAGTGAACAGCTAACTACTTAAAATTACATTTAGCTATAAAGATTTGACATTCTTTCAAAAAAAGGCATAACTTTTACAGAATTAACATATCCTTAGGTACAAGCAAGAAAAAAAAAGAGGAAGAATAAAGGCAAAGAATAAATTATAAGAATAAAGGCTCTATACACCATAGGAATGATGATTAGTTGTCTCATGTTTTATTTTGGTATTCTACATTATACTTGGCAGCTTTAAGGGCATATTATTCACAAAAAACCTATGGTAGATCACAAGTTCTTGCTGCAGGATGAACCAATCTACTTGTCAGGCGGTTAACACAGAGTTAAAGAAATCTCAGGTGTTGATAGCATTAATAAAAATGAGCTCAATCAAAAAACTATTGGAATCTGTGAGATATTTGTTCACTGATTTTGACGATAGCATTTTAAGAGCTTCTGACAAATACCTTGCTCGTCATTCATTTGGGAGCATACACTCTGTAGCAGAACAATTTTCATTTATTTCAAAAATTGCACCTTATAAAATGTGGTAGAGGAAAGATCACTCAATGGGATTAGCCAGGATTTTAGAGAAACAGTTTTAATTCCCTATTTCTGCTACAAAACCTGGTCAACTTTTAGTCTCAGTGGCAGTTGTCAGATCAGTAGTGCTTCTGAGTCCAGTTATATCCCAGCTCTACGTAAGCTACTCTGTTGCCTACAAAGCCCCTGTTTCCTGGAGAAGGAAAACACTTCTAGGCTGAAAGAGTCTAGAGTTGGAGTGTCCCAGTTTGCATCTGACCTGGAAAAATCAAGGCACAGCATTTTGGGAAACATTGTTGTATGTTCTCACCTCTCAAACAAGAAGCATCGTTATTGCCTTAATTTTCTATAAATAGAATAAATAATTCTGGTTGGTACTTGTCCTGGTTTGGGTGACACAGGAGTAATTTCTTTTCTAATGCTTGGGAAAACTGTACTTTTAGAAGACTCTAGTGTCTGAATTTGTGAAAATGTTTGCTTTATAGCCAGCTATGGTGTGTGGGTTTCAAGGTCTGTGTTTTCGAGCTAGCCAGGTGCAGGGTTGAGAAGGAGCAAGACCCAGGCACTTGACCCAAGCTGGCCAACAGGATTATTTCATACCATGAACGTCATATTCAATATAAACTAGAAAGTTTGCTGTGAAGTGCTCTCTCTCCCTTGATGGTGGTGATCCAGAGAACTTCTTGCCCCAGTGCCAGACCCCTGAGACCTTCCCTTCCTCTTGAAGCCGTAGCGCTCGCGGTGTCCGACATTTACTGTCCACTGCTGGGAGTTTACAGCTTCCTACTGATATCATTGGCTAAGTATAATCCTTGTATATTTTATATTGGTATCGCAATCACTGTTGGTTCTTTAGTGTTATTACTGTTAATTATCTAGTCTTATTCTATTAAATCTGTTTATATTTCAACCCCCTGGGTTTCCTTGTTTTCTTCCCGATTCCCCTTCCTGGATGGGGAGGGGTCATTGGATGTCTAAATGTTGTGGGTTTCTCAAACCATGAGAGTGCTTCATCAAAATATTTTGAGGAGAAATACAGTGAGGTTTCATGCAACTTTTATAGTAAAAATACCAACTTTGTAAGTTGTAACAGGTGGATGCAAGTTCACTGTATGAACCTTATTACCTCCAGGTTAGCACTGTGGCAACAGGGCTTTTAAGAAAGACCTGGCTTAAACATAGGGACAACAGGCTTACCTACAAAAGACTGCTTGTTGATCCCTAGAACATGCACCTTTAAGAAATGTCTCTCACACGTTGATACCTACCAGTATAGATATCCTGACAGCTGCTAGTATAAACAGTGTTATAAGTTGGTTAGTTAGAATACCTGCATGGTAGTAAGGTATATTATTTCTTGTTTCTGCTACTAGGCATATATACATAAATCCTGACAATGCTGAGCTGCTTAGCACCAAAGCCGAGTTATGATTGTAACTCAGCGAACATAGTAAATATGGTCAGACTACACCAAATTATGCATGAAAAGCTACACAGAGTACTCACATGAGCTATGGGAGGTCCAAATTAAAAATCTACAACTCCAAAAATACCCTAGGCAGAAGGCAACAGGAGTTTTGTATTAATGAATACCAAATCTTTCCTATTGGAAGTACATGTAATTTGATATAAAACTGCACACACAAAAAAATCCCAACAGAAAATGTAATTATATTTCTGACTCCTTGTCGTGGGTTGATCAAAGTTGGATGCCAGGTGCCCACCAAAGCTGCTCTATCACTCTCCCTCCTAAGCTGAACAGGGGAAAGAAAATATAAAGAAAGGTTTGTGGGTCAAGATGAGGACGGGGAGAGATCGGTCACAAATTACCATCGTGGGCAAAACAGATCCAACTTGGGGAAAATTAATTTAATTTATTACCAATTAAATCAGAGTAGGATAATGAGAAATTAAAACTAAATCTTAAAACACCTTCCCCCACCCCTCCCTTCTTCCTGGGCTCAACTTCACTCGCAATTTTCTGTGCCTCCTGCCCCTGAGTGGTGCAGGGGGACAGGGAATGGGGGTTGCGGTCAGTTCATCTCATATTCTCTGCTGCTCCTTCCTCTTCAGGGGGAGGACTCTTCAAACTCTTCCCCTGCTCCAGTGTGGGGTCCCTTCCACAGGAGACAGTCCTCCATGAATTTCTCCAACACGGGTCCTTCCCACAGGCTGCAGTTCTTCAGGAATTGCTCCAGCGTGGATCCTTTCCATGGGGTGCAGTTCTTCAGGAACAGACTGCTCTAGCATGAGTCCCCCACAGGGTCATAAGTCCTACCAGTGTAGGCTTCTCTCTCCACAGGTCCACAGGTCCTGCCAGGAGCCTGTTCAAGTGTGGGCTTCCCACAGGGTCACTCTTTTGGCCACATTCACCTGCTCCAGCGTGGGAGCCACCATGGACTGCAAGCGGATATCTGCTCTAGCGTTAACCTCCATGGGCTGCAGAGGGACAGCCTGCTTCACCATGGTCTTCACCATAGGCTGCAGGGGAATCTCTGCTCCAGTGCCTGGAGCACCTCCTCCCCCTCCTTCTTCACTGCCCTTGATGTCTGCAGAGATGCTTCTCCCACATATTCTCACTCCTCTTTTCTGACTGCTACCAGTGTTGCACAGTTATTTTTTCCCCCCATCTTAAGTAGGTTTCCCCAGAGGCACTAACACTCTTGGTGATTGGCTTGGCCTTGCCCAGCGGTGGGTCTGTCTTTGAGCTGGTTGGCATTGGCTCTATTGGACACAGGGGAAGCTTCTCACAGAAGCCACCCCTGCAACCCCTCCCAGTTATCAAAACGTTGCCATGCAAACCCAATACACTCCTACCAAAATACATGAGTTCTTTAACTTTTGGATGATAAGTAGATTTATGGTTCAGATATTAGAGAATATAGTTGTGATGGTTAATATTTCCTCAGGAAGAGGAAGACCCAGGTTCCCTCTGGACACCTGAATAAGCATGAACAAAGCATCTCCTTCTCAGCTGCAAACTGAAAGCTGAAAGAAGGCCTGAAAGCCTGAATCCAACAGAAGGTTTACAGTTCTGAATTTCAGCTTGAAGGAAGTTCTTTAGACAACTACCCAGGTTTGAGGTGTTGTTTATAGGTTTAACAACAGTCAACAATAGTTTACTATCAATAGTTTAACATGATAGGCATGGATGCAGGTGTAAGGAATGAAGTGGAACTTCTCCATCATTTCTTGATCTTGCTCTCTCCATCATTTTAGTTTAAGCCTTGAGCCTTGCTCGCTGGTGAGCCCCCAGCACTCCCAGTACAATCTCACTGCCTGAACACTTAATACTAGCACCTAGACCCTTGACTAACCTCCTCTACAGATTGTACAGGATTGCTCAGCTCCTGTGATATAGCATTTCACCTGGCTTCTGTTTGTAGAAGACGACTCAAGTAACTTGGCCATATGCACACAGAAATGCTTGAGTTAGGCAGTTGCTTGAGCCATCTTACTTAAAATAGAATTTCCCTAATTGACAAAGACAGAGATATGCATCTCTAGTGGGCCATTTGGCCTAACAAACTCCTGACTCACCTTGCAAAGGTCTGAAATTACCCTCAGCTGATCATTAGAAGAGTCCTAAAGAGGCTATGTTCCTAACCAAGGCGTTTCATTTAAATGCCTAAAATTAGATGGTTGAAATCTAGCCCAAAATCTGAGTAGAGCTGGGAGTCAAAAGTATCTCTATCCCAGTCCACTTCTGTAATCACAACACCTACCTAAAATAAGAAATGTCTGCTCAGGTGGCAATATTTACATAGCAGTAAAATTGATAGTAAGAAATATTCCAAGTGTACCTGGGTTGTGATGAAAGTGAAAGGTTTTAGTATTAATTTAGCAAATAATGTTATTTATTTTCCAGTTAAATTAAGGGAGAGAAATAGCTAGAGACCTTGAAAAGTGTGCTCTTTATTATAAAAATACCTTGACTCATAAACTGTCTATCTTAAAGCAATTGGTTTTACTTTATTGAACTTCCCAAATAAAGTTTTCTTTTTTCCTGCACTGACTGAAATAATTTCTGGTTGGTATTTTTTGCTGCATTTATTTTCCTCACAACTACTAGGCTGATGACAACTCACTTGTCACACTGCCGAATGATTATAATCAACAGATAATTGAGGCTTTGTGCTAGTTAGCCTTTGCAAATTCAATTTCTTTAGCTAGAATGGTATCATTACAGACAGATTTATAAATCAGTATTACATGCTAATTACCAATATCAGAAAATAATAGCTAAAGTACTGTCCTGAATAAACTGAATGTTAAGTATGCACAGAATGCATAAATAAATTGCTCTGTTCTTCCCCTTGTCTCAATTTCTGAGAAACTATTTAGATGCTAGTAAAACACAGCATATAATTCCTACATTCAGCCAAGTTGTGTGTTTTCATTTTGTTTTGTTTTGTTTTTACAAATCTTGGGGTGTTTTTGACATATTAAAAGGAAAGAGGTTTTAGAGGAGCAGTCAACAATACTGTGTAAGACATGAAAGTTCTCAGATTGTTTGTTTCTGCTTTCTCACAGAAGGTAATCACTGGCACCTAATCTTGATTGCAATCACATTTTAATGACATTCTTTATCCTTCCTAATCTTTTGGTTTATAATTCTCTAACCTTCTAGTGAATTTAAAAAAAGAGAGAGAAGGAAAGAGACTCAGTTTGGATGCGTGGTAATTGGCAAAAGGCAAAAGGGAGAGTCAATTATCTCAGATTATTAACACAGACATGCTACATCTGGTAGTGACTGAGTCTGTTTGTCCAGAAATACCTATCAAATAAATAATTAAAATCAAGTGTTGGCAGATGTGGATCTTTCCTTTCATGATTGCTTTCTCCTGATGTACAAGATTTGATAAAGTCTTTCAGTTTAATTTCTGGCAATTTTTTTTTTAACCGTATCTTGGAAGGTCTAAAGGTTGTATGCACAATACATGGAAATCTTCCTAGGAAAATTAGACATCTGTAAGTGTTTATTTAAATTTTCCCACTAGTACTGGCTTAAGCTCTGCTAAAATGATGTAGAAAGTAGAAACAATCTGTATTCCTATGGTGTACTTACAGCCCTGAAGGAGAACCTGCTGGGATTGGCTGCAGATGGCTTCATCATAGAAGAAGAATGTGCCTCCTAACAGTTGCTTGTTCTGTATGCATGATCAAGCAACAGTCAATGGTTTCCTGTGCCTCATTAGCTGTGGTGACAGGAAGAAGTATGATTCTCTCAAAATACCTCTCCTTCCTCCAAAGTAAAGTAACACTGCATGGAGGAAACACTGAGAAACTTGAATTTCATGGAATTTTTTTTTCATAGAGCATACCAGGAAACAGCATAATTCAACAAATTAACATAAAATTATTGTAAAATTATCAACAAGAAATTAGATCACATTGTAGTATACTTGAGCTTTTGATATGCACACTGTTACCTTCTTTCATCAAATGGAAAGAAAAAATTATTTCAGTTGGTCTGATGTTAATTTTTTAATTTTTTTTTTAGTTACAAAAATATGACACGACCTTTTAAAAAAATGTGCCAATGACAGAGATTCTCAAATGCTTCAGTATAACTCAGTATGCGTGTAGACCCGGATTTCCTTAAATACTGTGTTTAATATTCTGTATTTTAAACTGTGGGGGAAACGGCAGGACTGAAACTTTTTGGTTTTCTGTTGAAGCAGTGGGGTCTACCATGTTAGAAGGGGAATCAGCAGATACATTTAACGTTCATATTTTTTTTTCTGATTTGGTTGTGTAGTTGTAGTCAAGTTTCTCCCCATAGCTTTCCTGCCATTTCTACCATTTCTGTTTTCACCATACCTTCTAAGATTCATATAAACCTGAAGAACATGTTTAAAACACGTGAGTTAGTGTGTACCCTGAAAGATCCTCTCTTTTGACTGTAAAAGAAAAACTTTTGATTCAGATTTGACAGCTATGCTAAGTTCTACCCAGGCAGTTTGAGTCCTTGCCCCTAAACTAGTGTTTTCCAGTTTAAACACTTCTTTCTCTTACACCTCACAAAAAAAAAAGATATGAAACTATGGTAATATAATGACCATAAAAGTTATGGCAGTCTAATGCAACACAATTTTTCATAATTGTGAAAGATACACTTATTTCTAACCTCGAAAGTTTCTGAGATAACAGACTTGAAGTCCTGGCAACCTCAAAAATGCTACTCTAAGTTGCCGTGGTTCACCCCAGAAAACATACAGCTAGCAACCAATGTATCTAGTTCACAGGTGAAGTGTCACCCCAAAATTCTTCTTACAAATGCTACAGGGTATATTTACACCAATTTTTTTTTCATGGGAAATATGTACTACACAGAACAAGTAATGATATGATATACAGAGATTTTGTTGGTATTTACTCAGAATAAACAGTGTAATACATGCACTTTCCATTCACTTTTCAGTTTATCATTTGGAATTCTGTGTTACGTTCTAATAAAGCTTCTTCTAAGTAATTATCATGAGCATGAGGTTTATTTTTCTTCATATATATGGTTGGGTTTTTTCCCCCACATACATATTAATATACACATTTATATAAAGCTATAAATTATTCTGGCAAGGTATATTGAGTCCTTCAGTTGAATATATGTGCCTAACGTAAACCTCACTTTGAAGGTAAACAACAAAATAGATGTGCACATATTTTTGAAAGGACTGAGAACCTAGAATTTCTCATTCAGCGGGATTGCAAATGTCTGGCTCTTTAGAAAGTCAATTAGCTGCTTTAATTAGGTGTCTTAATAAAGGCCTAGAAGCTTAATATTAAGAACCCATTTAAAAATCCTTGGCTATGTGTTTAGGAAAAACCTTAAATCATAATGTCAGTTACATATGTACAAAGGTCTTTTTGTTTCATGTACTTTATCTGTAAATAATAAATACTTGTTATGTATTTTGTGAGAAATAATATACATATTTTATTATGAACAAAAGACTAATTTTTTTAAAAGTCTGTCACACATATGATACTGAAAACACTTCTAGCCATTAGAGATATTTTTTATCCTGTTACATATTTCTCCTCTAGCTAAACGATTCAGTGCCCAATTCCCGTGGACTGATTTTTCCATCTTTCTCATACTTAGTGATATCTTACATTAAAATAGGCATAATAAGTTTACTTGTAAATTAAATTGGTATTAAACACAAACAAGTCATAGAATTAAATTTTCTTTTCTTTTTTTTTTTTTTAAGTAAAAAGTAACCAGGAAGGGTGAGTTTGTTGGTACCACTGTGTTTAACTACTTAAGCAGTGTTTAATTGCAAAGTTGTGTTTAATTGCATAAACCACAGATGATATAGCCTCAGTCTGTTTTTTTCAGTCCAGCAAACATGTATGACAGTCATTAATGGGACAGACATTAATTCAGCTCCCACCTCTTAAAAATCTTTTTTTTGGTTTAACAACTATTACTTATTTTGTGAAGAACTGATAAATTATTTACTTACAGGATAACCTAACAAGCAATTCCAATTTTGACAGAAGAATTTTCTTCTAAAATGCCTAGCTTGTAAAAAACTAAAATAATGAATGAACAAACTAGGAGCAAACTCACTATGGCACAACAGAATTAGAGAATAAAGAAGTTTTTGAAAAATAACCTTTTTTTTTTTTTTAGAAGTAGCCTTTATTAATGACCTTCCCATACACACTGACCTTCCCAACTGCAGCTACCCTTCGTCTTTTATTCTATCTTCTCAACTTCATATCTGGCTGCAAAAGGGCATCAGTTACTTAGAATAAGAAGTCACACAAAACAGCTCTGCTCTTCTCTTTCTCCATCTCTTCTCCTTCTCCATCTCTTCTCCAGCAGTTGAACAAGATGGGCCTCAAGTGCCCAAAGAGCTGCAGAAGGGCAGGTTGATTTCTAGTCCTGCTAGGGTCCTGGAGAGGGCGGATGGGGCAGCAAGCCTGAGAGCTAGTCAAGGGAGAGAAAAGTGGATAGTGGTGGATGTGGGAGCGTCAGGAACAGCTTCAGGACTCCATGCATGAACACATACCTGCCTCTTCGGCCTTCCCTCTGACAGGAGAGGTGACAGCGAGAACTGGCAGGGACCCCTTTTTTACCTTTTTGACTTGGTTTCCAGTGCCATTGCTTTTTTCTGGTATCTTTCCTGTGGTGTTGAGGATACAGCTTTTAAACATATTGATCATTTTATTTACAGAACAAGAATTTTAATTTTATGATGTATTGATAAAGACATAGATAAAAGTAGTAATGTTTCAGCTGTTACAACCTAACAATATGGAAACAGCAAGGATTTTAAGCAACAAAATTATTTATGAGAGCACTGCTGTAGCAGGAAAGAGAGGATTTTTTAATTCAGCATCCCTGAAAAGGCTTGGCTGACCTTTCCCATCACACTAGTGGTAAGTGTAATGGGAATTGTTAAGGACACTCTTCTCTCTTTGTTCCGCAGAGGTTAACTGCTGGTCACCTCCTTCTGCTGTCACCTCTCTCTACTCCACAGGTGCTAACTATTCTTTTCTCTCAAGTGGTCTGATTGATTACCATAATTACATTATTCTCAGAGAAACTCTAACTGGTATTTAGTTTAAATTTTGTTGCTTCTTGTCAGACCTGATGAAAGGACTCTGAATAGTTGTGTGAATATGCATGCACATGTGTATGTATTGTCAAAACCTGTCAGCTAGAAACTAGCAATGGCTGAGAAAGATAGGCTTAATTCTAGTAACTTGTGTTTGCACGTTGTCTATTTATTCATCGATCTTTCTATCTGATCTCCTATCTGTCAGGATAGTGTACAATAACCTTCAACATCTATATGCTTTATAGTGCTGTTAGTGATGAATTGCTAAGTGCTGTAAGTTTCTCTTTTCCTTTATACCTTTCATAAAACAGTTGTCTTTGATTCTTTATATTGTATAGTTTTCCCTTTGATTTCCTCCAGACATAGAAACAGCGCTGGAAACTTTCTGTTTAAAAGGAATTCAAGTTGTATATTCTATATCCATAAGAAGAATAATATAATGTATGCATACTATGTTATGAGATAATCACACGTAAGGTCATGCTTCTGTATAGAATTACAATAAGAGGAATGAGGAATTGTTCTTTTTCCTCCGGTTACAGACAGGAATGACTTCTATGAAATCACTTTTTTCCAAATGAGAAAGCAAAGCAAAGAAAATATAGGAATGAAAACCATTCTGGGTAAGTACACTTCAGTATGTACAGAGCTGATAATTCTCCAGAGCAGAAAATCTGAGATCATGGCTGCATAATACTTGTAAGTACTGTGCAGATATCCCCAAGCCAAGACTCAAAGGCAGCTCTGGCACAGTGGAGTCTTTGCCGTATACCCAGGCAAATTAGCCAGGGTAAAAGTCAGACCATGCACCCAGTGAGATGTGGATGCCACTGTACAGCTTCTGGGATCAGATGAGTGTAGCTGCATGTTTCTGTTGCAGCCGTGTTGGACTGTGGTTAAGTGTTTAAAAAAAACACACAAAACCAGCAAAAAACCCTCAAAACCCATCAGAAAACAGAGGCAGCAGGCAAGTTCAGCATTGAACTGATGATCATTTACATTACTTAATTGATGGCACTGTTCCTGATGGCATGACATTGGCCACTGTCTATCACCATCCTGAGATAATGTCCAGATCTAGTTCAGTAGAGATCTTTTCCTACAGGTAATATGGACAAGATCTTCTAGGCCTTAAACAAACTTCCAACAAAGCATGCTTTTACATCATTAGACATCCAACCCTGTCCCGAAGTAAAGCATACATAGCTGTGATTTCATGTTATACAAACAGAGCCCTCATACTGAATCAGACATTTTGAATGGAAAAACAAGACGTATGAAATACAGGAATTATATTTTAAATCTACATCTAATCAAGATCCAAATGTTTTGGTGCGGCCATTGTCAGTTTCTGATGCTTGGCTTCAGGGCCAAAAAATGTTCCCTGGCTTTTTTTTTTTTTTTTTAGCAGCATAGACAGATACACATCATGATAAAATGTCAAATAATGTGCAGTGCAGCAAAGCTTCTGTTTAACCTTTAATATATATTTAATGAGTTTAAAAGTAATTACTGCAGACAAACTAAATTTCACAGGCTAGAAAAGTAGTTTTATCCTGGAATGTACACTACCTTTCCTGTCATATGGCAAAATTAACATTGTTCTAATGCATTTTTAAATGAGCAATTTAGACTTAGTTTAAGACCCAAAGATTTCTGTCAGGGGAAGAGAAAGTAATATCCCAGTGGGAGATTTTTTTAGAGTGACATGACCTTATCAACTTCTACTGTCATTCGTGAGCTGTTCAAGAAAATGCATCTTCTAGAAACTTTACAGAAAAGACTTATAAAAAGAGTTATAAAAAGCCCAGCAGAGAATAGGTATTATAGGTTCCTGTCTCTACTGATCCACAGAGAATGGGTTGTTAGAGTCCTCAGCTGCAAGTCATGGATCTTTAGTTCAAGGTTTTTACACAGGAGGTCTCCAGTTTGATCCTCATGTGTCAGTCCAGCCTAAGGCTGTCATGAAGGCACATTTGTAAAATGGTACAAAACAGCGCAGAGAAAAATGCAGTCTGAAGTAAAAACAAGTCAATCAATATTGTTTCAGAGAAAAAGAAGACTGTAATAAGTCATGAAGAATTAATATTAATTTACAACTCTGTGGAAAAAAAACAGAGAAATCATGCCTGGGGCCATGACCCTCCAGCTGCCTTGTTTGTTTTCAGAGCTGTTGTCCTTCCTGAGCCCTGTTGAGTTTTTTTAAATTTATTCATTTTTTGGGGAAAAATACAATAAGCTGTTTCTCATAGGAGACATGTTTCCAATGATTTTAAGGAAAACAGTTGGTATTTTTTTACTCCCTGATTTCAGTTTATGGGCAATGGTAGGAATTTCCTGTTACCCTCAAGTATTCTGTCATTCGCTGACTCACCAAGAGTCCACAGACTGCTAGATAGTTATTTATTTTCTTTGAAAAACTACACACAAGTGGGTAGAAGAGTTTCAGCACAGGCGTTCATTTATATTTTATGTTTTGTTGTTCTTTGCAGCTTTAATTTAGAAGTAATTCTGTCCTGCTTAGGTCTTCTCCCTCTCTTTGGCAATTTCCCTTTGTGACATATTTTACACCTACATCAGTGTATTGATTTGCAGAATACCTCTGCTATTTGGAGATGCATAGACTTCATTTGCTGTTCACAGCCATAACGATGATTGGGATTTTATCATTCCACCTGTTTGAAACTTAAACCTTCCTTGAAGACTAGAGGAAAAATACACTATCACCAGAGCTGATTTTTTTCTGGTCAAACGAGTGTCATTAAGATGTATGAGAGAGAACCTGACAGGTCATTTAAGATCCATTTTTCAGCAGTAGAAGCTAATTACACTGATCTTACAAGTGAGCCTAGTGATTCCTTTACAGAGCGTATTTAGTTGTTTTTCACTGGACAGCTCTCTGTAAGAAACCTTAATGCTTGATATTAAAGTAATGCTTCATAAGATCTGCTGTTCTTGATAATAAATAACAGGAAAATTCTGGTGCTCCTTGGAGAAGGGAGTTTATTAAGAGAACTATTTGGAGAGATATTGCATCTGCAGTGAGAACTGCAGTTTTGGGCACAGTGATTAGCTGCTTCTGCTGCTTCTCCCATACACACCCTTCCCTCTTGCGACTTCTTCTCCACTCTGTGAGTGCCATTCAATTTGCCTTGCTAGAGGAAGAGATCAGCTTAGTTAAAAGTAGTTTGTCGTGCCTATTTTGTGGCCAATTTTTCATAGATTATAATTTTGTGATATTTAAAAGCATGTGGAATTTTGCAAGTGGCCTCGTGCTGTATATTTTTTACTTATGGCAGAATACATTGTTTCATTTCCATTCAAAACCAGATTATAAGCATTCCTGGAAATCACTGTTTATTCCCATTGCTTTGTGATAGGAAGTTTGGTAAAAAGGTGGATAACATTTGTATTGAGGCTGTTTCTGTATTTTCCTCAGCAGTAAATAACCCTCATACTCAGTGCGATGTCCATTCTGTACTCTATATGCAGCAGGATGTCTATAGAAAAATTAAGTTATAAACAAGTAATTAATGCCTATGTACACAAAAGACTTGCAAAATAAAGTTGCACAAGCAACTTCAAATCTTCCGTTTCTTATCATCTCAACAACTGTTTTCGTGCCATCTGTAGTGTGATAGCATGGTTTCTGGGGAAGTCCACACGTATTTTTAACATGCACTTGATAACTGCAAAGATTTATATGGTATCTACGATAAGAAATTGGTAGATTTCTCATTCCTTTTTAAATCTGGCTATCACTTACCCAAAGCCTAGAGAAGGAATTAATATCTCCTGTTTTTAAACATTCACACTGTAAACATTTCTATCTGAGCTAGTCACTATATGCTCCTTCTGTAGTTGTTCCTCAATAGAGACAGGGAGCCAGTTTTAGAAACACTTCATCTGCTTTAGATGCCTATTTTGATGCAAAATGAATTATGTTCAGGAAACGCATATTTTTTCTCTATTAATTTGAAATGAAGTTTCAGGCGACTATCTCATGTGTAGAGGTCTGCAGCGTGTACAGCTACACTTGATACAAAGTCCACTACAGGAAACCATGAAAGGAAACTTCTGGTCTGTCTTTGCACTTGATCTCATTGCACAGATCTGCCTTGGAACAAGTTTTGTCTTTCTTGAGTATAAGGCAAATACTTGTTTCTGTGATTTAATATAGAACAGTACAGTTCTTTATGCATCCAATTGCTATTATTAGCTTCAATGTCTCTCCCCTTTTTATGTTTGCTGCTGATTGTGGAAGGAGATAGTAAGCATTCATTTACTAATTGTCTCTTATTAATAGCCAATCCTATTAGGGAAGGAAAACAAGCATTTCACTTCCTTGGTTTGTTCATTTTCATTTCCTCCTCATTAACACGTTGCCCTTGTCACTCAAGGAAGACTGCCATACAGAGTTAAAACCGGAGAACTCCAAGGCTGTTCTTGTTTTGTGTAAATCTCTTTACATTGCCAGATGCACTCCTAGATGTAAAAAGTTGGGCAAGGATGAGATGTTTGTTTTCTGCAGGCTTACCCAAAGAAAGCAAGGAGTCTGGAGTGCAGAGCAGCCACAAACTACTGTTCTCATTTGAAACTGGGAGGACTTAGCACTTCTGAGCAGTTTAGGGTCTATTATCTTTCAAAATCAGTTGCCCTCCCTTCTGTATATAGTAGCAAATTTTGTATAGCTTTTTAGGAGCCATAGTTTTAAGATCTTGAAATCTATTCTGGAATCTAAGTCTCATTACAGTGAAGGGGAAAATACAGTACTTTGAAACTGCAGTTCAGTTTCTTTGAAATCCCAGTCTATTCAGGTTTTAATCCTGGTTCAATACTAGGGAAAAAAAAAGATATTAATATGACAAATATAAAAATGGCTGCAGCTCTTCATTTGAAAGGACTGTATTAGCCCAGAGAGCTGATACCAATCACGGAGTAACACTGATGCAGGTAGAGTTCCAGTCTGAGGGGGCCTTCTGCACCAGAGGAGGCACTGATAATCACACCCTTTTTGGAAAGTCTTGTT
Source organism: Burhinus oedicnemus (assembly GCA_008921705.1). NCBI lineage: Eukaryota > Metazoa > Chordata > Aves > Charadriiformes > Burhinidae > Burhinus > Burhinus oedicnemus. Next base: position 829,681 of record VFFE01007518.1, on the reverse strand, counting down.
AGAGGTCATTTGGGGATTAATTGCAGTTTGCAGTAATGTAACAAGTTTCTTTTTTTCACAGCAGTCACATTTTGTTACACCGTCTTAGAGGTGAGTAACAAGAAGGCTTCCTCATGTTTTACACGGCACTGCTGCAACGGCGACACCGCTCCTGCCATGAGACAAGATGACCAATGTAAATAGAGGAGAATTGCTAAGAAGAGCAACTTACAGGTTTCAGAAGCAGGGAGGGAAGGACACTTTTGCATGTCCAGGTATCTTTCTGTAGAAAGGAAAAGATATATAAAGAAGTGCTAACCAGCTAGATTCTTTTGGTAGACAGTCACTAGAGCTTTGTTCAGAAAAATGAGTCAACAACAATAAAGGCCAAATACTTTCACTAAATACCTCTTTCCTGTGGGAAACATTTTCATTCGAAATGAACAATTTTTGCAATTAAATACATTTTATGTACAGTGTTATAACCTATTCCACAGTTTACTGGAGTTTCAGTGGCGGCAGGCCAATAACTGTGCAAGTGATAACAAGCATGATAGCTATGATGGATTTTATTTTTTTTTTCCAGTAAATGATAGACATACATCTTGGCATTGAAGAGATTTTAGTATATGTTTGAGCAAGGGGTGGATTCCTCTGAAGGGAAAGGGACTAATCAGGTTAAATGGGTTGATTTAATACTACTTTATAAATCAATAAAATGAAGTCCAAAGATTCACACAAAATATATTCATGAAGATTTTTTCTTTTTTGAGACTTCTAGATATCACAAGCTCCCTCTGCATCTGCGTCAACATAATTGGAACTGGGACTTATTTAGCACTACTCAAGTTCTTTTAATGGAGCTGATTATTATTTCAGCCTAAGACTTGCTCAGCACAGTAGGGAGGTCTAACATAGCATGAGCTAAGGCCATTAAGGTTCCATGGCTAAGATACTAATTTTAGGCTTTATGTTATATTTTAATGCAATATTTATCAGAATCTACAGTGAAGACAGAAAGTATATGCCTGAGGAGTTTATTTACTATTCTTTTTGCAGATGCTTTTAGAATACAATAAAGACAGGAATCATTTGTTCATTGTTTTCTTTTAATGGAGGAATTTTTATTATTATTTTATGAGAACTGTCAAGTGTGTGTATACATCTGTTTTACAGAAAACCTATTGCAGCCATATTCCTAATATACAGGCCCAGACCATGGGTGGTGAAACAAGAAGAAACAGTAAAAATATAATTCCTCCTATTGCTTCTCAAACACATGGTCTTACACAGAAATCTAAGGGATTCTGATTCCTAATGAACATTAACTCTTTCCTGTTTCTTGATCTGAGTTTCATTCTGTGGGACAGAGCAGACAAATGTTCTTTGGTCTTCTTTCTGCTGGAAATACAAGCTGAAGTCCCAGAAGATGATCCTCCTCCCTACATTTAAAACCCTAGAAGAGGCTCCAAGGACTTTCAATGTTCTTGGGTCAGTGAGGTTGATTGCCTAACTGTAAGGGCTGTAGCTTTTAATACTGTAACAAGGAACCTAAAGGGATGCATTTTGTGAGGTGCCAAGTGATTTTAACTCTACCTAAACTCAGTGGGAAGAGAAGGGAGTCAGCACAAGTTTGGATTATGTCCCAAGAAAAAACTCTACTGTGCTTCAGGTTCTCATATGAGTAGAAAGCCTGTAAATAAAATGCAATGAAGTGAATTTAATCTAATAATAACAATGCATAGCAATCAGAAATGTTCCATAGTAAAAGCAATGAGATTCTCATGGAAATAGATTCATAAACGCATCTCATTTGAGTTATCCGCACAGCCTTCATTAACAAAGCAGCAAGCACAGCACAAATACCACAAACAGCTGAGTGAGGTACAGATGCCCTTTTCTAATTCTGTGATCCTATTTCAGCCTCCTGCATTGGTTGAAAATAAACATTTGTACATCAACAGAGTAGCAATTTGCCATTATGCTTTCAGATAAAAAAATAAAATCGAGTAGTGTAATTTACCAATAAAAGAACATCCATTTTGTGTCCAGTAAAACATTCCTTATATTATTACTGAAACTTCCTTAGTAGAATTTTGCATCCATTGTCATCTGCGTGTACACAATGACTTTCAGTTAACTACGTAAAATTATGTTTCTGCAGTGGGTAGTTTTGGAAGCCTTTACTTCATTGAGCTGTTTGGTTTATTGTGTTCTGTTTTCTTTCTTTCTTTTCTTTTTAGTTTCTAGGAATTACTCGACATTATGGGTGAAGATAGCCCCTGCTTTTCTTGAAATTAAAATAACTTCTTTATAAGTAATGCACAAAATTTCTTTTCAAGCCCCTTTCCCATAATTATTCTCAATCTCTAACACAGGAGCATTTGACCTATGGCCTGGGTGTTGTATACAGCTCCTAGGACAATTTGTTTCTTTCCGTTTGCGGTATTGTATGCCTGTCTCTCAGCTCACATTTTTGGGTCCTGTGTTCAACATTATAGCTGGGTACGTGTTTGGTCACAGGGTGACAGAGGATGTGACATCCCCAATACCGGTCACATTATTTCTCATGAACTTCTACAATTTTTGCTATTCTGCTTCAGGAACTTCATCCAACTCAGGCAAGGAGCAGGAAAAACTAATATGTGTATAAGTCACATATACAGTGTAGATACTGAACACCTAGTCTTGTGGTAGAATAGGAGAGCAGTACTCAGACTCTCCTGTTTACAGAAATGGATACGTGGCAGGTATGACCACAGAGCCTGTTTTAATTTCTTAAGTCTGTTTATAAAGAAGAAGGTCCAGTTTTGTTAAACTATTTCTCACTCAGGAAAATAAGATGATAACATCCTGCTTCTCTGTGGTTTGTTCTGGCTTTCACTTTTCCAGGCCTCACAATGTTTAGCTCTTCTCTAAAGCTGTATCATTTTCTGATCTTTCGCTTGCAGTCTGCTTGTTTTATTAAGTTATTTACTGAAAAGAGGAAGGCTGAAAAAAAGAAAACAAATGTTCAAAACTAGAATGGAAATGCTATACAAACTTCTATTTTTTTTTGTCTTACGTTGCATTACTTCAAGTGATTCCGTGGTTATTTTTCAGTCTCAGTTATGATTTCTGAATGCTTGCAATATCACCATTTCCTTTTTGGACATATTCTTATCCATGTTGTTGTTAAAGTTGTTCACTTCTGCTTTCTAAACTCTTTCCTAAAGCATGTCATTTTCACTGCCTTTCCTTCAATAATTCTACAATTAAAATGTGTTCTTAAAATTGTACTGGCTCTACCTTGATAAATTTTTTTATCATGCAGTCATTATCTGCTCTTCATAGTTTCCTCTTTCTTTATTGCATTTTTCACTGCACTTTATTGTAATCAATCAGTACTGCTGTCTTTCCCCATCCTATTCCATCACTTTAAGCCATTTTTCTTTCTCTCTCACAAGCCAACTGTATAAAACATCATTTGTCTTATCTATTTCTTACCAAAAAAGCTTTTCCAGTCTTTCACTGGAATATATTCCTTGTGTCAGGGTATTTTCATTTGTAATCTTTCTCTTTTCCTACTTAAGAAAGCCTCACTACACACATCCAAGGACTATTGAGGGAAACATTATGTGAATAATGTCAATCAAACATTCTTGGATTTCATATTCTTGTAAGCAGAAGGTGACTTTTAAAATTTTCAGAACAATTAGTTCATAATTTTAGTTTTTGTGAGAAAAAAAAAAGTCCCATGTATCTTTGTGTGGTTCGTATGTTTTAGTTCTCTGAAATAAATTATTTTCCATACAATGAAAGGGCAAGGCAAGACAAGGCAAGGATGCAAAACCCCCCCTCCAACTGCTCAACACCAAACAACCGATGCCCAGCCAGTCCCTGAGCAATGGCAGTGCTGCCAACCTCCCTCTCCCCCCACCCCTCAGTTTTACTGCTGAGTATGACGTCATATGGTATGGAACAACCCTTTGGTCAGTTGGAGTCAGCCGTCCTGGCTGTGTCCCCTCCCAACTTCTTGTGCAGCCCCAGCCTACTTGCTGTTGGGGAAGAGTTAAAAAAAAAAGGCCTTGATGCTGTGCAAGCACTGCTCAGCAATGACTAAAACATTGGTGTGTTATCGTAACTGTTTTCATCACAAATCCAAAACACAGCACCATACAATCTACCATGAAGTAATTTAACTCTATCCCAGCCAGAAACAGTATAAAGTGTTAGTAATTCCATTATAATCTCTAGGATGTTTTTGGCTCGTGACAATCAATCAGGTTTGTTTTAGAGCTGAGACAAGAATATAGATTTGTGTATAATATTATACATAAGTTTATTTTCTGTCACGCTGTCGTGGTTTAACCCTGCAGGCAATTACCAGGCAATGTCTGCAGGTAGGAAAGGGGAAGCCTCCCTCAGACACTTCCATCTGCATAGCCTGAGCGAGCTGTGGTCTTGCCTTATCAAAAGCTGTGTACTCAGAGGGTGTTTCCATAAGTGTGCAAGGATCCTGTAAATCTGTCATATAGAGGAGAATTCACAAGTCAAATGGAATAAATAATTGCATTTTCTGGTCCCGTTATTATTTGAATAATACTCTAGAGCCACATGGCAGTACAGCAGAAAGTTGGCAAGTATTAAATGATAGGAAAGCATACCATGGGATGGAAGGGCTTTTTTTTCTGAGGAAGAGTAAGTATGTGGTTTTCTGCAGTTTGACTGTAGCTGATTTACAAAAAAAGAGATGATATGGAAGAAGGCATAAGGCTTTCCTCCTGCATGACTCTTCATGCAGGCACAAGAAAAATGTGGAAGATATAGGTTTTCTGAGATGCAAGTCAGCTCTACCCCCTGTATCACTTGCAGCTGCTCTGAATTGCACTGCTATTGTGTGTCTCCGACTCTATAAAACATGGAGACTTATTCTGCATGCCACTGCCTAGTTTTGGGCAGCCACCAATATGGGGGTTGGAAAGCAAGAGACAGAGCCTGATATGGTACAGCTATGCCTAGCCAGAGTTACCCTTTCCTTGAGAATTATCTGTTGTGAATGTTTAAAGATAGTATAGCTATAAATAACATAAACTCAGCTGTTTACTTGAAAATCTGGTCCACTGAGGTATCTAATGTTATAAAAATTATTAATTATACCATACAGCAAAAGAATACAGTATATCTAATAAAATATCAGTTAGATAATCACAGAATCACAGGGGTTGGAAGGAACCTCTAGAGATCATGTAGTCCAACACCCCTGCCAGAGCAGGGTCACCCACAGCAAGTTGCACAGGATGGGGTCCAGGAGGGTTTGGAATTTCTCCAGATTTGGAGACTCCACCACCTCTCTGGGCAGCCTGCTCCAGTTCTCTGCCACTCTCAAAGGAAAGAAGTTCCTCCTCAGGTTTAGATGAAACTTCCTATGGTCAAGTTTGTGCCCATTACCTCTTGTCCTATCACTGGTCATCACTGAAAAGAGTGGTGCCATCCTCCCGGCACCCTCCCTTTAAGTATTTATAAGCATTGATAGAAAATATTTAAGTACATGTAGTTGTAAGTATATTTACTATCATCAAGTAAGTATACTTAGTATCATAAGGACAGTCTAATTATAGCCAATTTGGATTATTTGGAATTATTTTTTCACCTGTAATTTGTAATATGCAGACTGTTGCAAAGGTTGTTGGTCTAGTTGTCCTCATATTTGCTTTAATGTTAAGTAATAACTTAAAAACCACTGCATCACAACCAACAACTGACCTGAAATTAAACAGTCACCCTAAGCATATTGTCTGTGCAGGTATATTCACTCTGGGAATTATTCATATGGTTTGTTTTTCCTCTTTTATTATCACAGCTTTGGGATGCTGAGGCCTGGCTACAGAAATGTTGAGAAATACATGCTCAGATTTTAGGAGAGAAAGGTATGTCCATCTGGCCAGCTAAGAGGCTTGGTAGAGCTTTTTATTTCCGTCTTGGAAGAACATAGGATTATTAATTTTTAATCTCCATGCTAGAATTTTGTAAGAAATGCACATTAAATTACAATCTTTATAACAGGCATTTCTGAAGAATCTACAAAACTGGATTGTGATGCCATATAATTGAGATTCCATATTTAGTCTCCCAACTCTGGAAAGAGAAAATAAAACAAGTGCACATGGTATGATGAGACTGACTGAATAACATGCAAAGGTTTGGCAAAAATGCTGAAGAAAAAAATGAAACAAGCAGCTAACAGCAAAATGTATTAATATGCAACATGAACAAGACAGATCTATAAACAGATCAAGTCAATCTAAAATAGTACATTTTCTTGATATATTTGTTTTCCAGAAAAACAATCTTTAGATGCTTTTGAATAGAATAGAATAGAATAGAATAGAATAGAATAGAATAGAATAGAATAGAATATTTCAGTTGGAAGGGGCCTAGAATCATCTAGTCCAACTCTCTGACCACTGAAAGGCTGACCAAAAATTAAAGCATGTTATTAAGAACATTGTCCAAATGCCTCTTAAACACTGATAGATATGGGGCGTCAGCTACCTCTCTAGGAAACCTGTTCCAGTGTTTGACCATCCTCTTGGTAAAGAAATGTTTCCTTATGTCAAGTCTGAACATCTGATGCACCTATGACATTTAAAAAAAATACTGAACGCTTAAGGAAGCTGAAGAAGATGGTGCTTAGTTAAGAGTCAGAAATGTGAAGAACTTGACCAAAGCGAGACTCAACACTAATGAAAGAAGAATTCTTAGGCTGGAGGAACAGAACAGAAGAAGTTAGTTAAGCACAAATTTGATGCTGCACTTCTACTGATTTTTCTTTACTGATTGGGAACAAAAAGGAATAGTATGTTAATGAGATGCCCTGATGACACAAAGACACTATTACCACTGAGCGAGATTGAAATGAGTGGTATAGCAGAATAAAGTTTATGAAAGATGATTGTTTATATTTTGTCTATCTATTATTTGGATAGTGCAAAGTTTATTCGTTTATCTTTTCCCTGCTTAGAATCCAGAACTTGTTTTGTGTATATATATATATATATATTTACTATTGTATTACTGGTCTATCACAGAAGTGGATGAAAAGGAATATAAAGAAGTACAAGTACTAACAGTACAGGATGATCATCAGATTAAACAGAGGAGGAGAAGATAGGTATATTTGCCAGTTACATTGTCAATTTGAATCACCAATGTGGACATGAAATAGGTAATTGAGATTCTGAATTGCATCAGGCAAGGTGTTTTTATCTAATTTTAATGTGTTTTACAAAGCCTAGGATATTTTTTATCTGTAATAATTTGTAAGAATTTGTTCAAAGGTTGCTGTCATGAAGTCAGTCCACAGTACATCTACAGAAGGGGTATTACAATGAACAAAAAAGGGAAGACTCAAACTTACTGAGTAGAACAAGAGAGCTTGGCAAACCATAGACTGAGAGAACGTATGACTGCTCTCTGAAAGTATATCACAAAAGTCAGTATCAGATAAATGTTAAAAAAAATATGTGAGCCCAAATGACAAAGCTAAAAGGCAAACTTTAGCAAAAGTAAAACAGTTTAAAAGGGATGTAGATTTCTAACCATTGAAAGAGTGAAATAGTAGAATATATTCCAATAAGAATATTAGGAGAAAACCCAATAAATATTTTTTAAGAAGGAAGTATTAAAGTTAAGAAAATTATGTAATCACTTGCACTGGCAAGTCATTTGACTAGATGGCTCAGGAGATTCCTCCTTCTTCTATGTTTTACCCAGATTTCTGAGCTTCTCATTTCACTCCTGTGTCCTTCTGTGCTATATCAAGGACCGTCACCAGTCAGGTACCACCCATAGGGCCTGTCATGTCCTGCAGCTTCATAAACCACACTTCTGAACCACTAAAAAGCTACAAGGTCACATTAGATCTGGAATCTTTCCACAGTCACCAACGTCTTCGGCCTTCTTACACTTTGAAATATCAGAATATGCTACGGTTTACTTCCCTAAGGAAAAAAAAAAAAAAAAGTTACAGCTATTAAATAAATAAATAGATAAATAAAATAATTAGAGTTATGTAAAATCTACCTGAGGTGGCATTTATTTTGTAGTATACTTGTGTAGATAAATACCTGTACTGCTCTAATTTTACTCTTTTTTCTGTTTTTATACTTCTATTCCTCCCAACAGCTACTGTAATCCTAAAAAAACCCCTTTTAACCATGTTTACATCTTGATTAAGGAAAAAAGAAAAAAACAAGCATAAATAATTTCTTCATGGAAACTGATTTGTCTCTGTAATTTCTGTGGACAGAATTTATGCAAATATATTTGATGTCGAAACAAAGTGGATTTTAATTCACAGTGCTGTATAAGATGTTTAGTTTTGTGTATGCCAATAACTTAAAATAGCAACTTAAAATCATTATTTTTTAAAACACTGGAATTTGATTCATAGAAACTTGCAACTGAATTTTGCAGGAGTGAAGAAAACAAACAAGAACCCAATGCAATATGCAGCAGTTCTGAAAGGAAGAGAATTATTATTATTATCCCTCTTTTAGAGATCAGATGTGGCATGGAGAAGTGGCATGATTTGCAAGAGGTCACACTACAGTCTGGTGGAGATGCAACCTTGGGTTTCTGACTGCTGTTAACACAAATAAAAATTACTGTGATAAAGCAAGCTCATTTCCAATATGCAGAAAGTTGGTTAATAATGAATCATAAAACCATTGCTCAGTCAAGCATTGCTGGAAATCATTGCTAGTGGGTTTGCAAGTTAATATTTAGGACCATTGTCAGAAGCATTATTTTTTCACTTTGTAGCAAAAAGAGATAGAGTGCCATTGTTCTTTTCACATTTAATTTTTAACAGATGACAGATCTTAGAATGAAGGAAAAATAGATAGAAATTAATAATAATATTTTAAATAAAAGCCTTAAGATGAATGTGATTAGTCTGATTTAACATCTAAGGACTGAAAATTAGTTCTGAAAGTCAAACACTTTGAACCTTTCCTTTGATGTTCTATGGCAAAATCTTTGTCAGTTTTGTAAGTTTAGTAAGCATTCACCTACCTTTAAGCAAGTGGATATTGTCAAAAACTAGCCTCTGTTCATTTCTTGTTTGTTTCTTACATGATTGATTCCAAATGCTGTACTGAACTAAGATCTAAGTAGAGGAAGAGTAGTAACTGATCTGATTATGAAGGAATGGAAATAAACAGGATTTATCCGGTAAACGACTTGCTGGAAGTTATTCACTTAGCTATTCAGCTTCTTCTGAGTGATGTGTAGGTATTCAAAAACACAATTCCTGAGGTGTGTGTGTGGGAAGCCTCTAATTTTTAAACATGAGAGCAACTACAAATATCCACATCTCTTAGTAGTTCACAATGTAATTATGGGATTAATGAATTTTGTAGTCAGTGTCAAGTCATTTGATAGCAAAAAAGAAAATTTGGAAGGCTGGAGCCCTAAAAATAGTCTTCCATGTTAAACTACTGTTACAAATCCAAATGCTTGGATCCTCTGAATTTTAAAAGCATTTTGCAAGCCATGCATTATGCTGCTTAAAATCATTGCAAGATTAAGTAGTAAATCTTTTTTCATAGATCTTATCTTCCATGTGGATATTGTTCTTTTGACTTTCTATTGAAATTCAAATTTTAAAACAAATGCCTGAGATACTTCTTCATAATTCACTATTCTTAGATTTCAAAAAGATTCAAAAGATAGGTGGTAAAATACTACACAGCTATGTAGCATTTCAGTGCAGCTCTTGTAATGTAAATTTGACCTCAGATTTATCCTGAATCCACATAATGAAAGCTAGAGGTTCTGTGCAAGAGAATAATGAAAAGTAAAGAAAGTGAATATAATCCAGATACTGTTCATAATATAATTGTACCAAGGGAAATGTCTTGTCATGGTGTGATTTTAAAACTCAAAAACAAGTGAAGGTCATTTTTAAGTTCTAAACAATCCCTAAAAATATTGCAACCTCTACGGATGATTTAGTGAAACATATATAATTCTGTGATTTCTTCTTTTATTCAATCATATTTTTAGTTTTAGCTAAATACTACAGGAAATATTTCCTACCAACATTTTTATTAGCCTTATTTGACTTCTAGTTTCTCAACAAACTTAAAGACTACAAAAAATTCATTTAACTTTATTTAGGAAGCAGCTTTGTAAAATCAATTTGTATTATGTGCATATATTCCCCTTTCCATCATTGTACATTAAAAAAAAAAGAGAAAATATGCTATTCATACTCTTTTCGTACATTCCTGTCCTCTCTGTACATATGTGTGTGTACATATGTGCATGTTACTAAAAGATTAGATGTTCTGCTTTTTCATAAGAAAACGTCAATCCTTATATAAATGCAAGCCGTATTAACACAATCTATACCCATATGAAAAAAAATTACATTGTAGTGTTTTCTAAAATAAATTGGGTAACAGTCATTATATTTATTATTATTTATTATTCTTAATACTACTATTGCTTTCCAGTGCAAAAGATACCCTTCACAGAATAATGACATTTTGTGAAACTGATTCATGTGGTAATTTGCACAGGTCACATTAGGTTATAAGTGGAATCCTACTTATTTCATGAATAAACACACATAGATGAGCAGGTTTTCATTATGGGTTAACTGCAGAGAAGTTTGAAATATGAAGTGATTGCTTGAAATGCAAAGACTAATTTACAAAGAGATGTTACTTACATTGTATTACTGGGGAAATGCAGGTACAATCTGTGCTATTACCCAATGGGACTACACAATAGAAAGTTTAGTAATGAAGATAGGCATCTTCAGAGCAGGTAACATTGGATTATTTGGTAATAACAAAACATCTGCAATGTGTTTTGAATCATAGATATCCTAAAGTTTGAGTCCAAAAAAAAAAAAAAGAAACAAATGAGGCAGTAGTAATGGATAGAGCTGAAGAATTGCAGTCCATAAAATTTTATCTGATAAATAACATTTCATTATCAAAATAACCCAAGAATTTTGTGATCAGTTTAGTTAGAAAGTTTTGATCACAGAAATATGTATTTTTTTTTTAGTGAAGTTGTTCTGGAATTAAACAAAATTGCTTTATAATATATTAATTTTAGGTTTTTGAAAATAAATGAGCAATCAAATTTCTGAAAAATCTACTCAGATGCTTGTAAGAAGAATTGCCAGGACCTGATTTTTTTAGTTCATTTTAGCTTTACCTCAAACAAAAAATATTTCAGATTTTTAAAATATTCATAGACCAAAAAGTTACCAAATAGTCTGTCTTCCCTCAACTTCACATAGAAGTCTGCATCAGTGCTCAGTTCCAACAGCGGTGTATTAGTAATTTCACTAGCTGTTGCTAAATGGCCTGAGGATTGAAATGACAAATGTGTAAAGACCTAGCAGAGTTCATTTTTTAATTATGGAAATTGCCTATTCCAGTAAGAGTGTTTTCTTTTTCCACTTTACATACATTATACTGCAGCAGGAATGTTCATAATTTGGCACGCGTGCTCTCTGAGGTGTGTATACTGTTGCTATACCAATTGCCACCTGAAAAAGGCTGTTATTAGGTTTTATAGAAGCCTTTTTGTAACAGGCTGCCTTTTGATATTGATTGTCGTGTGTATCTTTTTTGATAGAAAGGAGGCTAAACTTGTTTTTCAACAAGGCAGTTGTCCCAAAAGGGACAAGAAAATGTAAATGCCTAAACCCTTGAAAAGAATGTGTGACCTGTGCAGACATATTGTTAAAAAAAGTATGGATATTTGTCTTGTGAAACATTTCAGCTTTTTTAGGCTAAAACAAGGTTAGCATGTATCTGAGATTTTATATAAATTTAGAAAAGTATAAATCTATATGCTTTCTAAGAAGAGACACTTTATTACAGCAAAGAAAAATGTGTTGATTCTACACTGTAGTGATTAGACCATTTGTCAAACACTGTTACCGTTTGCGATAACATTTACAGGTCACACACACAAGTTTTCAGCTCCCATTGGAATCAGGCCTGTGAAATGGAATTTATCCCCCTGAACTCAGGAGATTGATTGAAATGATTAACTTTGGCAAATTATTTTGAACTTTTCTAAATGCCTTCCCTTTGGTCCACCTTTCAAAATGCAATATTATTGACAAACAAACAAAACAAAAAGACTAGACTAGACTAGACTAGACTAGACTAGACTAGAATAATAGTGTAATGCATCTGCTTTCACTGAAGTTTCTTTACAAAACTAATGCTTCTTTTAACGTATGTATGTCTCAAGAAAGGTCTTACTGCTTTTCCATGTTAGATCCAGACTGCAGAATGGTGCATCATGGAGAGCTTAATTATTTCCTAGCTGCCCTTTTTCACAGTTCTTCTCATTATATCTTATTGAAAAAGCTCAAAACTCATATATCTGTATATTACGATAAAATTATTTGGATCAAAATGTATCTTTTGTTATTGCTGAAACAGCTCATACCTACAGGAAATGGCAATCCCGTATATTACATACCATTCATTCCAAGCTATTCCTTGTGCAATCCCCACTGCCTGTCTCATGTGTATTACCTCTTGAACATTAATTCCAGTAAACAAGGTATCTGATCAGTATGGCTGATTGTAGTTCATGTATTTTTCAATGCAACATGAAGTTTGCTCATACTCTGTTTCTCTTTCGCTAGCTTTGCTCTTTGAGTCAGGAGAAAGATGAGTAGATGTGTCGGAAGCAGGGACCACTTACCTAAAACACTAAATTAGCTGCATCACACCCACCTTGAACCTCTATATCTGCTTTCAGCAGAAGGAATTAGAAAGTCAGGGTGATGAATCTTGGTGCTTAACTTTTGGCACTGCTGTATCAAGTGTCACAAAATCTGAAATTCATTGTTGGATTTAGACCATGACCTTTAGAAAATCAAGTGTTCCTCCAGTCCCTGCTGTTGAGTGCATGAGTGTAAGCTCACTGATGAAAATGTGGTTGCCTGTGGTTCAGGGTAAAACTTGACCTCTAGTTTTAAAGTGACAAGTCTGATGCTCAATTCCAAAATGCTCCTGTGAGACTGCTGGATTGATTTTCACGTTAGTTTTAACAACAGGCAAATGGACTGCTTCAGAAGAATCAAAAATACCTTTTTGTCTAATGTACTAGAGTAGGAAAATATCAGATATTTTATAAGCAGAGAATAAAATTAATTCCTAGATACCCATCTAAGAAATTTGATTTATATTAAAGCAAACCAAAACAAAGTGTTCCATTAATATACAAAATACTTGCCTCTCCAGGACTTAAAGTTCATCATTATATGCTGAAAGTAATGAAGATACTTGAAGCAGTATAGGACATCGCAGAATCAAAAATGTTGAAGCATTAAAATCTATTTTGAAGCTTGCTATTCTTCAAAAAAATTTGACATAAATATGCTCTGGATATTTAGTACCTGAGTTCCACGTTACCTTAGTTTGACGATTGAATCTGTAACAAGTTTTGACTTTGGAAAACTACCCAGCATGTCTGCTAATTATAAGTAGCGCAAACACCAGCATTTATCTTTTTAGATAACAGACAGTGCATAAGCATACAAAACCTGTAAAGCACTAAGGCTCTGAAGACTAAGAATAATCAGTACATACTTAATTTGTGTGGGATTCTTCTTATCTAGCTGTAGATATTGCAATGTGGTCATCTTTGTCTGATACAAACACTATTTTTTATTTTTATTTTTTTACAGTCAGCTGTAATTTTGACTTTTTTTTTTAGTTCAATTCAACCAATGCATTTTAGATGTCTGCTTTAAAATTATACATTTTATGTTCTAGAGGTGCTTATTTTCCCCCAATAGCTGTAAAAATACCCCAAGGTATTAGCTCAGATGTCAAAATCTACATATAATCTATGAATTCCTAACAACACTTATTTCAGGTAAGCAAATACACAGACTTATTTAAGGAAATCTTTGTTTCCTTCTCCTCCCTCTCTCTCTTTTCCCCCAGGGAAGAAGCTGAATAAATGAATATTGTTAAAGTTTATTACACACTGACCAATAATACCTCTTTGAACAGTGCTATGAAATTTCCAGGTATCTGAAAGACCAGTGCCCAGAAATCCTAGACAATTAGGTATAGTATTTGCATTTCTTTATCATTTTTACAAGCAGAGAGAAATTCTTTATCATATTTACAAACTCTGATGAATCCTAGCCAAACCATACTGACATGGTAATCATTCTGTGTGTTCACAGTGAAATCAATGCATCTGGGTCATGCTAGATTGCTTTTGCACAGATGAATGTCTTTGCATAGATGAATTGTCCATGCACAGTAGATGCTTTTGAAGTATCAGGTTTCTGCAGCTTTTGCAAAGATATAATATTATCAGTTTGGGTTTCATCAAAGAGTTCCATAGGACTTGGTCCTTCATGGACAAAAGTCAATATTTTTTCTTTGTCTTTTGAAATTATGTTTTGTTGTGTGCTTTACTCCAGATGTTAAGACACCCACACGTATACACTTTTGTTCGAAGCTTTTCCCACTATGAGTCAGAATTTGACGATGACAAAGATAAGAACCGGTCTGCAAGGAAAAAAAAATGTTGCAGCAAGCAGAATTTATGCTTTAATCAGCATCTCCTTCATCTGCTGTGATTCACACGTTTCTGCTAAGTGCAAAGCATTTTCACTGGAAAAGAAAATGACTGTTTTTCACTAGCTGAAAAACAAGTGGGGAAGCATTGCTGAAAAGTGTTCCTCCCTTTTCCCGCTAGTTCATGACACCAGAGAAACAAAATAAAATAAAAGAAAAGAGTAAAAGAAACACAAACTTCCCATCTTTGCTTTAGACAACAATAATTCTGTGTAGCCCTAGCTCTGCTCTGTGGGTGATTCCCTGTGAATTGCACTGCTGTGCTATTTTATAATGTGCTCAAGGGAGCTAACAGGAAACAAAGTCTTCTGTTTGACATATGAGTTAAAGCAAGAACAGAAGATTCAGATAATCTGTTTTTTCCACATATTTAGTTAGCTTAAAGATTAATATGATATCAAATGAGACAAGGTATGTTTGCTTATGTAGAGGTTTAGGGATTTTTCAACATCTGTATAGAAGCAGAGTTGCAAATAGTACAAATTCACGAAGTATTACTAAGTATTGAGAATAAAAATACATTAAAACCATTTCTTAATAACAATGACATTATGAAAAAATATAAAACAAGGTTAGAAGTGTTCTTACTTTCCGTTTTCTACTGCCTGCACACAGGTATATGTTTTCTATAACAAGTAATACCCTATTAGTACCAATCCATTCAGTCCAACTTGCTTTAACAGATCTGGGTTCATTGTAGACAAAGGTAAGTTGAATATACAAGGAAAGAAGAAGTATAATCTATTGGAGAAAATATATCTCTTTTTTTTTTTTTTTTTAACAACATGAAATCTGTTTTGAAAAAACTCAACTAGAAATTATGCTTTTTTGGATTGACTCAGGAAGATTGGCAGTATGATGGATTAGTATGTAGGAGATAATGAGGCTTTCTGCAATGCTATTTTAAGTGATAAAGTCCTGGCTTATTAACCCAGAATTGTAGGTGGGCTTGCTCTTGCCTTTACAGTGTTGCAGTTGAGGGAGGGAGGAAGAGGAGTCAATGAAGCTTAATAGGTATAAATCCAAAAAGATGACAAGATAGTAAAATAATGATAGTATCTAACTGCTACAGTTCATAATAAGGACACTAATAATAACCCATACATCTTTTAAAGTGAAAAAAAGCTGTGTGTGACATGAAGCTTTTCTTTGTAATTGTCAGCTAAGTAGGTTAAGACAGGTATTGAGCCAAGCCTTGTTTGATCTTTCATAATTTCCATCCAAACAGAGAATTATACATCCAGGAGAACTATATAGGAACTAAGGTTAAGATTTAAAGAGAATTTTGAAGTCAGATTACAGATGAAAAAAACCTTTATTTCTCAAATCTGACTGTGGAATAATAGTCTTCCTTTGACAATAGTCGCCATGAGAATTACTTGTTAATATGACAAATATTACCGAATGGTAGGAAACTGAGTCAATAAAGTGGGCCAAAGCTGAGTTATCTTCCAACTGGAATATACTGAGTTCAAGGAAATTGAAAAGAAATAAGATGGCTAAATATTGCTGCCCTTCCTTTACATGAAGGATTCCTTCAAAGGTGGACTTCAGAGTATGTTATATCTAATGGGACAGCCAAAACCACTTTTCCCAAACACTGGATATCATTTTTTACATATATTTTCATCCTTAGGAACATGGAAGGCACCCTACTGTGGCACTGATCTACCACTAAGCTGGTTGAGGCATTCAGCAATACTGATGCATCAGAGGAGGGTAATATGCCATGCTATATCCCAGAAATGGTATTGGTTGGAGAGGGGGAGGGGATTAATATATCAGAAGTAAACAGAAAAAGTGATTTAAGTTCTCTTCAGACAGTGATTTAAACCCTGAGGCAGTATGCCTGATATTAACACTGGCAAAATGAAAATCAGCTCAAAGAAATTTTGATAAGCACCTAAAAGTCCACCTGTCTCACTTGTATTTTATCTAAATAGTAGCACTTTAAACAAATCATTTGGAAATGCTAGCACCTTTTTAGCTTTCTTGAGCAACAGCATCCATGTGAAGGTCACAAATAAAATTTTAAACTATCTTAACTGAAAGTGTTACCAAAGTACAGAAATATCAAGAAACTTCTCTCCATTTCCTTCTGTACTATATTAGCTCACGGGGGCACAGGAAAAACTTATCCTGCAGTTTTCTGTCCAATTTACTTTTAATCAAAAACCAGGGAAAGGACAGATAAGCTACGATTTCCCCTTTTTTCTGGACATGGATGTACATTTTTTGATACAGTGATCTGGAGAGGGTAGAAAAAGACTCTTCAAGACTTAGCTCAGGCATGAAGGATTCTCTCAGTAGGTGGGCTGTAGGAGACATATACAAAACACTTCCTCAGAGGCATAGTATATTGGGATGTGAAGCGCTATTGAGATTCAGTACAGCCTTATGACCCATAGAATAATTTAAGAAAGGCATTGTAATGCTAATTGTCCTTCACAGCAGTTTGTTTTTGGTGATCTCAAAGGTACCTTTGAGCTAATCAGCCCCTTCACTCTTCCGCTGTATCTGCTGGTTCATTCATGCCTGTTAGAGGTGCAGTATGAATCTGACATTTATGCTTACAAGGTCAACAGAATTGTTATCATGCAACCCGTTCATTGTACACTTGTAAAATCTACTTCAGAATATAATTTAAGTTAATTTTGCTAAATACAAAAGACTGAGGCGAGTGGGGCATAAAGACGCAGGAAAGATGGTGTTATAAAAAATAGTACTCTGTCATGCTGTGGGACAAAGCTCCTTACAAGTGCATCTGGCCACCAGGTGTGGGTGATGGCCTCTAAAAATGTAGAGGCCAAATTAATAAGGCTACAGTTATATAAATTCAATACTAGTTAAGAAATATATTGCAAATATTTTGAAATCTGATGCAGTTTCTTGAAGTCAGAAAAAGCAGCTTATGAATTTCTGTATTTTTAACTGACACCCCTGAAATGTTTTCTCATGTCACAAAACACATCTAAGTACAGCTGTGAAACATAGCTTCAGACTCTCTTCTTCTGTTTAAAATCATTGTAATCCAAAAATGTCCATTCTGAAGAATTCCAAAGTTATTAATTTTAGGAAGTTATGCAAAGTTAAAATTTGTAGGGAACTTGAAATAAATCCACTCACAATGTAATTTCTATTTAATATTAATAAATGGGGGGGGACGGACACACACAGTTCTTTTGAAAGGATCAAATTGCCTTTGTTAGATTTTGAACAGTTTCTTAAATGAATTGAACTGCAGTAAATGTCTCCTTTCTGAGCCAAACCTTTCAATTGATTTGGCTTAATGAAGGAGATTAACTTAGTTCACTCACAAAAGTACTTGATCTTAGAACCTTTCCAAAGAACTATTAATTTTACAGTCTCTAAGAAGTATATTTATAACTGAGTACTGTTTAAGAATAATTCTTTGCTACTTGCAGACTCAGAACAGATTACTAGCATTATCTAATTAAAAGCTCTCAATTCCCTTGAGAGAGGTAAGCATTAGTGTTCTAATTTTACAGATGCTGAGCTTAAGTACAAAAACCTTTGCTTTTGCCCAGGGCCACTGATTCAGTCAAAGAATCAAAAGAATATTCAGAAGTTTCTGGTTTCTGGCCATAAGTTTTTCTTCATTCTAGTAACAGCTTTACTGATGGTAGGAGTTACTTTCATTTCATAGGGTGTTCATAGGAAGCTTGTCACTTATATGACTAGTGTACATGTTTCCTCACAGTTTTAAATTTCACTTTAATGTGTCTTCTTCATTTTCAATAGGGAGGGGAAAGTTAACTTTTACTAACTGAACACATTGGACCAAAGATGAAATACTCTGGATCGTACATTACCAGTAGTCCTCTCAGCCTGCCAGACTACTTATCATTCTCTGTGAGATTTATACCTCATCCCGCTCCATGCCTGAAATTCTGCACAGAACGGATGTCAGGAAAAAGAGAAAATACAAGAAACAGGTAGTAACTATAGCATATGCACCCTTCTAGGGTTTTCTACTGGCTCCACTTGAAAACAAAAGAAGATGACAGATCATGAGAAAACCAGTCCTGGCTCTGTTCACAAACTAATCCCCATTGTACTTGTTGGAAAACTAAAAATACTAGGAAGCTGGAAAGATATTCTTTAACAGGCTCCCCAGTTCCATTTTGCAGGCTGGATATTTTCGAGTACCTTGAATATGGCTCAAAGAAACATTCAGTCTTTTGTATAGGTTAATAACAAATGGATCTAAGCCAAAATCTCTATGTCTATGTCCTGTCTGGCAAGACAGACTTACACAATTTTGGTCCAACCAAAACTTGTTGAGGTATGAGCATCATTTGACATTGCTCTAGAAGAAACAACTGACTCAAAGAAAGGGAAAGGAAAAAGCTAAAGCAAGTGTCTCTCCAGACCAGGAATTCTCTTGTACCTGCAGATGGCATTGTTGATCTTTCACAGTTTTGCAGATTGCCTGAGTAACCTGATATGAAAATGCATACAGACACACACACACACACACTCTCGGAGGCAGCTGGGCAAAGGTACTAATACATAGATTAAAATAAAGATCTACAAAAACAGTGATAATGGCTAGGAAAAAAAAAACATACACTGAAAATCTGATTGGCATGTTAGTTAATTAAAATTAACAAGAAGGAAGATCTTAAAGTCGTATTAGGGATTACTTTCTGTGACAACTTTTCCAGAGTATTTCACTGTGGGAGGAGGTTAACACCCAATTTATTCATAGTCAAATAATTGTATTTAATCTATTGATGACACGAGCTAATGAAGGACATGGTGACATAGCAAACTGAGGAACGGACAAATCAGGTAAATGCATGAGGCTCAAATTTAAAGGCATATAAGGCTTTTATGGCCCTATATACCTGCTTAGTGAGTACAGCAGCAAACATAGTTTCCTGTAGACCACTGGTAATTTGGTTAGGTCTAGCCTTGATTACTCTACTCTTATATTTTTATGCTGAAAGAGATGTTGGTTTGTATGAAAAAGTTTAAAACGTTATATTGCACTTTTAGCAGTAATGTGTTTCACTTAATCTTAAAAATCCTGACTCGATCCAGCTGTTCACTCTTTTACAGTTTGGTTCACTATTTTACACTATACAGGGTACTTATAAACTGCTAACAAATCAGAACTGCAATTGGTATTCTATGTAGTTGTAAATGACTACATATCAGGAGAAAAGATGTGCTATAAAACATCTCTCATGCTGAAAGCACCTGCTCCAGATTTTACTAAAATCTTCGAAGTTAGTAAATTGTGCTTTTTTTTTATAATGCTCACAAATTTAAATATTAAATGTTTTTCTTGTAGCAATTGTTGAAAGGGAAATTATTTATTTCCCTGTCTGATAGAAGGAATAACTTCCTGATGTGGATCTGCTCTAAGAAGTGCTGCTATCTTATGAGTCAGGATTTCTTCATTTTCCATTTTTTATCCTCAAACAAGTTTCACTGCTTTCTAGAAGAAAGAGACAATTTCATGCCTCAAAAAGGGTTTTGTGGTCTGCGTTTCAAAATTTTGTATTATATCCACACTTGTATTGAGAAAGAGTTTCATCACGCACAATGGAGATCTTTAAACAATACCACTGTTCATATATAAGACTAAACCCAAGAATAAATAGAATTTCACTAAACAATACACTACATGAATACAATTCAGAAATAGTAAATTTTGAAGTGATAATAATTGAATTTCAAGAGATAATTTTGCAGAAGAGCAATCTGAAGAGTAAATTTTTAAGGGGTATCAGCCATTGAAATTCTTTGAAAGCCCCATTATTCTGACAGCTGTTGGCATGAACGACAGGACTTGCTAGGTTTTACTTTCTAGGTTAAAAGGAAAAAAAGTCAAGTTTACAGAGAAGAAAATTTATGTGAATTAACTTATCCTTTAAAGATAACTTTTCTGATGATCCAGTCATTTCAATATATATGTAGATGCTGAAGACGTAAAGTAGCACTGTTGAAACTCCCTACATTAGGTCTGTTCCTGAGTATACAAATGGACTGCATGCAGATGCCCTGAATTTTCAGACAACTGTAGAGGTACTTGTAGCTCTCCTTATTTTCAACTAATTTGCTCCCTCCTCAGCAAGAATGCTTTGTGAGAAGGGAAGCAGAGCTGCTATGCTGAAAATGTCACCGGTACATAGGTTTTGTTTTTTGGGGGGGCACCTCATAGAACCGTGTTGATAGAAATCACTGTAAAAATATAATGAATAATGTCACCTGATTGTCCAGGCTCTGCTAACTGCCAGGTAATGATACTCACTTGTTGATCTATGCAGGCTGTCATTAGTGAAAAGGTGGTTATCTACAATTTGTCTTTTAACTGGTCTTTATTCTCTGGTTTGTACATGGCTATAGCAGTAAAATAAATCAGGCTAATAAAGTGAATCATGTTTCAGGTACATTTTGAGAGGCTTTAGGCATTTAAATCAACATACTTTTTGGATCATAGGTAAAAACTTAGAGTACATGTTTTAATTGAGAGATGTAAACTGAAGATTACTGGACCGATAATCCCCATTGTACAATTTCTAGGAGATAGTATTGGGAGAAGAGGTTAGACTTCCACATATACCTTGAGACGACACAGTCGCTCTTAAAAGAGTCTGAAAAGGCTTTAGCTGAATAACTTCATAGAATTTGAAGTGCACATTAAAAATGCAGTGCAGTACTGTGTAAATTCACTTCTGAAGTGTAGTGACAAAAGGGAGAGGCTGAAGAAATTAGAGCAGTTCAGATAGTTTTATTTTTGTCACTTCAGTTAAAACAACAGCACATCTGCTGTGACTTTGGACATGAAAAATGCTAAGTGCTGTATTGCTCAGCTGTGTGGGGAAGAAGTAGAGCTCTCATTTGAGAAGCAGATACTGTAATTTAAGAACATATGATGTCATTATCAAGGAAAGCAAGCAAAAAACTGCATAGTACAGAGGCTGCTGCTGGAACAGAGCATGACTTACTAGAATGTTACTCTAGACTGAAGGTCTATAAATGAGCAGATTTTCTTAATGTTTCTTCAGTGTAGATTTAGGTTCGTAATCTGCCATTTTTGTGATCAAATAATATAAACATACGCATCATTTTTCAATTAACCATCTGGGTATCATCTAATGATTGTGTAGCACAGCGAGCGTGCCACCCTGTAGTGCCAAGATGGATTGATGTCCACTGTAAGTCTCATTTAAGAGACAAGTCCAAATAGGAAATTCCCCCTGTTCCACTTACTGCTGTATCTTTTTAACGTTAACAGGACCTTACGCTGTCCTAAAAGACTGTGAGTGATAGCTTGTCTTACAAATAAGAAATAGAAGAGGACTAGCAATAAGGAATTAGAAATCCAGTTTCAGAACTATGTGTGAGAAAGCTTCAGCAGTGTAATTCTGAATCCCCCATTATTCACAATTTACATTTCTGCATAAATCTTGCAAAGTGTCTCAGTCTTTCTGCAATACCTGTCCACAGACTCCCCAAAACACTGCTGTTTCTCAGGGATATACACTGTTTATGGCTGATTTAAAATACTTTCTTGAATGGATTGTGTATTTTGGAAAAAACAGGTACAGAACTTGTTTTTCTGATGCCTTCACATTTGTGACATATGACATTTAATAACCTGACTGTGGTTCATCCTATCAAATGTGCAGCAAACCATGACATAACATCAAAACATGTAGCTGAAATTTTAAGTACGTTCTTTGTTGGTTATGTGCTGAGCACAGATATTGAATCCTGAATAGAGTTGAGAGTAATACTTCTTTGTAGTCACTGCAGTACTTTCATGAATACTTGTTTGGATTACCAAAAAAATCAGGTGTGTTCTGTAGAATTGGTATGTCTTTTTTCCAAGGCAGCAGACAAGAGTAGTGTCAATATTTGCTAAGATTTCTTTATATTATCTTGAATTATATGGAACTGTTGAAACAGATTATTAATTTTAAAGCTAAAATAATCTGCTGGCCAATGCATATGGGAAACAGTGACAGCCCTATGTCAAAGGTTATTTCAGAGTACTAGTTATTCTCTGCAAAATATAGCCAGAAAATAAAATTAAAAAAAAAAAAAAAA
>VFFE01007518.1:787278-805449 GCA_008921705.1 Burhinus oedicnemus | reverse complement strand
GGGAGACAGTCCTCCACAAACTTCTTCAATGTGTGTCCTTCTTATGGGCTGCAGTTCTTCATGAACTGCTCCACTGTGGGTCCTTTCCACAGGGTGCAGTCTTTTAGGAACGGACTACTCCAGCGTGGGTGACCCATGGGGTCACAAGTCCTGCCAGGAGCCTGCTCCAGCATGGGCTTCACTATACAGGGTTACAGGCTCCTTTGGGTACATCCACCTGAGCCAATGTGGGGTCAATGTGGGGTCCTTCACAGCCAGCAGGGTGGATATCTGTTCCACTGTTAACCTCCATGGGCTGCAGGGGGACAACCTGCTTCACCATGGTATTTACTACAGGCCGTAGAGGAATCTCTGCTCTGGCACCTGGAGCACCTCATCCCCCTTCTTCTTTTCTGATGGTGTCTGAAGGGCTTTTTCTCACATATTCTCACTCCTCTCTCATGGCTGCTGTTGTGCAGCAGTTTTTTTCCCCTTCTTAAATATGTTATTGCAGCTGCGTTACCACCATTGCTGACTGGCTCAGCTTTGGCTAGCAGCAGGTCTGTCTTGGAGCCAGTGGACAGAGCACTGGCTCTGTCAGACATAGAGGAAGCTTCTAGCAGCTTCAGAAGCTACCTCTGTAGCCCCTCCATTACCAAAACCTTTCCATGTAAACCCAACACAGTGAACAATGAAAAAGGGCAATGAGAAATATTCCCAATTCCCTAATTCCATCAGAATTCCATAAGAGATCTATTAACACTATACTGAAGAGCACTGACAAGATGGGCAATTCTTCTTTCAGAAGCAGAGTTTGAAAAACTTAAGAAGTTCTACTGGCAAAAACTAAGGCAAGAAAGGTATTAATGAACAGAAGAAAAGAGAGTTTCAAACTCTAAGTTTTTGATTGTAAGGACGCCAGGAAAGAATCTTCGAATCTATTCTTAGCCCTGTTACTATCTATACCAGGCTGCTTGTCCGGCTTTCAAAGGAGATGTGTTGCAGAACTTCAAAATGAACATATGTTTTCTGAATTGTAGCTATGACTTTATGCATGACATAACTGCTTCTTGAGAAACAGAATGAATTTCTGAAGAAACAGACTTGATCTTTGCTAACTAATTTACTTCCATTCTTAATAAACCACAATTTATCCATTTAGATCATATTTAGGCATTTATTCAGATATTTATTTCACCACCATACACTGAGGGCCACCCAACTGGAAAACAGCTTGGCAGAAAATGACCTAGGGGTCCTGGTGGACACCAACTTGAACATGAGCCAGTAAAATGCCTTTGTAACAAAGAACATTAATGGTATCCTGGGCTGCATTAGGAGCAGTACTGCCAGCAGGTTGAGGGAGGTGATCCTCCCCCACTACTCTGCCTTGATGAGGCCACACCTGGGGTGCCGTGTCCAGATCTGGGCTCCTCAGTACAAGAGAGAAATCGACAAACTGGGGAGAGTGCAGGAAAATGACACTAAGATGACAAAGGAACTGAAGCATCTCTCCTATAAGGAAAGGCTGAAATGGTTTGGACTGTTCAGCCTAGAGAAGAGAAGGCTCAGTAAGGATCTCCCTAATGTGTATACATTCCTGAAGGGAAGGTGCAAAGAGGATGGAAGTATGGTCTTTTCAGTGGTGCCCAGTGAACAGTCCATCTGAACAGTAAACACTTTTTTCCTGTGAGGGTGGATGAGCACTGGCACAGCTTGCCCAGAGGGGTTGTGGAGTCTCCCTTATTGGAGATCTTCAAAACCCATCTGGACACAGTTCTAGGCAACTAGCTCTAGGTGGCCCTACTTGAGAGGGAAACTTGGACCAAATGACCTCCAGAGGTCCCTTTCAACCTCAGGCGTTCTGTGATTCTGTGATTCTATAACAGTGCAAGATTTTGTCATCTTTAAGGAAAAGTAATACCAAAACATGTTTGGGTTTTTGTGGGGGGGGAGGTGGCTTTTTTTTAGGGGGGGGGAATGAGCTCTGATACTTCAGGAAAGAACATTACCATCTGAATTTTAAGACTGATTGCAATGCGACACTGAAGATAAAGAGAATTATGTTTATAAAAATTACATTTTCTGCATGTATAGAGAAAGTAAGGAGTTTGGGTTTTTTTTCCTGGTAGAGGAGATGTGTGGAGTACACCATTTACGCATGTGTAATAGGGTGAGGGCTTCTAAGGAAAAAGGTAAGTGATGAAGCTCACAGGCAGAGAACATAGGAATGATTCCATTCTGGAATAAGTAACTCACAGATCACAGATTTCTGCGAAAGAAGTCAGTCGCTGATTTTGTTCTCTGGATGTCCTAACATCCTGGGAGAATGGGGTATGAAATAGAAATCAATCCACATCCTTTGGTAGAAGAGACCAGTTAAAAAGGACATCAAAAAGTAACATTCACCTCTTTTCTAGAACTATATAGTAGTAGACTTTCTGCTCGTTGCCATAGAATCAAAACTGACCTTAATCAATAGAAAACTATTATTCAGTTTTTCAAAATTCATCCTTCCAAACTGTATCCAGCATTCTGCCATTTGTATTTAAAAGGTTTGCCTTTCTTTATATCTTTGATTCCTGGTCAGCTGGTGTAATTTAAGAGAAGGAAACATCAGTTGTTCAGCTATGGTAATGGATTAAAATATACATTCCAAGTTTTAAAATTACAGCCTTTGCTTTAGAGCAAATCATGACTGTGGAATTCCCATTATGTATTAGGTTATGTTGCATTCTTCATGTTTTTTCCGTAAACAAAGGATTTGTCTCAGACACATTTTTTAATAACACTTTTTTATTTGTCTGTCACTGTGTTGCCCTCAATGTAAAAATCAATGACATCATTTAAAACTGCAGTTAACACTTCTAATTATCTTGGTTTTGTCAGACCACTTTCCAATTTTGTCAGAACAATTTCTTTCCATATTATAACTTATGAAGCTACCTGCTCCAAAAGTCTGCAAGCTCTTCGAATGATAAACATTTCCAGTCTAGTTTACTATCATTTTGGTTAGTTTTCTATGAGCTTTTGAGACTGCATTCACAGAAAACGTTACATGTTGCCTACATGCCATCCACAGTTTAGATTCTCAATGTGAAAAGTACCTTCCACTAGCTTTTAAATCAAAATTACCACCAGTGTCAAATTCTTGGCAATCAGGGCGATTCAATTATTTCCTGATAGCAGAATGACATATTCTCCTGACTATGTTTTTATTAAATACCTAAAAGCTATAAATCCCAGCAATTTGTCATTCTTCTGGGTAACAATCTATAGTGTGTCAAAAAGCTTTTAGTCTTTTGTTATAATAATAACCATATTTATTGTTCAGTACTTCACAGTTAATGATCTATACATAATGCCCTCCAACACAAAGACTGAAACTTGCTGCAGTATAATTGTAGCTGCCTTGTATTACTTATGCACTCTCATAATTTATTATCAATTTCTATTCTAAACAACTACGTGTGATAATGTGTCTCGAAGACTGCTGTGGTGAACTTCCCAGGCTCATGAGACCAGCAGCAAATACTGGTTTGACAGCTAAAGTCTAAGAATTCTGCTTTCGTGCATGGTGCATTTTCTTGTTAGCACTGCACCTAAAAACAAAGCCATTGCCTTTTACCTGTCTGCTCCTTTCACCCACGTGTTTTGCAGATGAGTCATTACTCTCTCTGCCATCTGCTTTTCACTATTCAAAACGAAACATATGTCCCAAATCCATATTGTAGTCCAAACCAAACATTTTATAAAATATAGAAAATACTATTATAGTTGAGTATTAATTTTTGGTAACTTTAGGTATTTGACCTAACACATTTTTTTGTTTGGTTGGGTTTTTTTTGGTGCCAGTTGTAAAAGAGATTCAGGCCATATGCTTCCAAAAGCAAGTAATGCTCTTATTTAACAGGCAATTTCTTCTCCAGAAGGCTCTCTCATTTCGTGACTTATTGTATTTATACGTGTATATTTTATTTAGTAGTGAATTATTCTCTATGTTTTCTCCAGACATTTGATCTTAGTAACTACCCAGGGAAATGTTGCTTTTTAAGTTTCTTAGATTAATATTCAATAACAGCCTACTTTTTTTTTTATTTCTAAAATATTCACAACTTGTACTTGACAGTGTAGTCTTAATTTGTTCGTTTGTTCTACTACTCCCACACTATTGTAATTCAGCTCCTATGGATTGTCAGCAGAAATCTATTTATCAGCTGCATCTTGTTCAACATACCATCACAGGGTTCCTAAACAACAACAAAAAAAACCACTTTTCATTCCATTCTATCAGACCTTCATTGGCTCCCAGATTGCAACAAAATTGATTTTATGGAGCTTTATATGACTTTCTCTTCCCTCTCTTTTACTACCGTATGTTTTTACTTGTTCACTTTTAATCAACCTCACAGCACATTCTGAACCAGCAAAATCCAGTTTTCAGTTTGACTGTTCACCCCCTACAGACTATATAACTAAGGTCTTCCTTCTACATAGTTTTTTCCTACAGCTTGGATGTATGGAAGTAGTGTACATACAGAAATCTATTGTGTTGTCTATTTACTTATGTAGTTAGATCATGCAGGAAAGAAGAAAAGAAGGGGAAGAAAAGCTTGAAATGGAAACAAAAGCCTGAAGGAGGAAGCTGAAAGAAAAGAGAACAAGGCAGATACTCTCCATAAGACATTGCATACAAGTCCTAAACACATTAATATAATCTATGCTACCATTACCTCTGTCACCAAAAAATACCCAAGTAAAGAAAGTTTCAAGCAATATCAAAGAGAGGATGATGTCAAGAAGAGCAGAAAGTTATAACTGACATATTTAATCAATGCTTCTGAGTATATTTACAAGAGAGGACACTCCCAGCTTACTATTTGGCACTAACAGTAAGAATACTTTATCCTAGACAACTGCAGGGTCTGTGTGGCAAAAGGATTAAATTAATTGAAGAGATTCAAAAGTAGCAAATTTCTAGAATCAGGCAGAATTCAAGCCAAGTTGTTTAAAGCACAGCAGAACCAATGTCACTCACAATGGAAAGAAATCCAAAATAAGGGTCTCTGAAGGCTAAGAATGTGAAATGAGGAGCAAAAGCAATACTATAATTTCCGGCCACCGACATATGAGCCTGATACATAGAAACTAGGATGGCATCTGAATATAATGTCTGAAAGGAAGTTTATAAAAGAAAACAAAGAAACATTCAGATTGGACCTCTGTTGATTTCTAAGTAATGTATTTACAATAAAAAAAAAAGACATCACTTACTGTATTCTCCTTGCTTAATGTAAGTTAGATGACCTGCCTTCTGATGGAGCCAACATTAGTGTGCACAGAGTGACACTAAAATTCTCTGCAGAAGACCTTCCATTCACAAAACCCAGGAATATCTTAAGCCTACCTCTTTGATGTGATGAATATCTCAAGGTTCCTATTATGTAGGATCAAGATTTATTGTTTTTAGGTTTTTAATAACATTTTGCAAAAAGCAACATATAAGTTATTATTTTTACATTTCAAACTGTTTGATGGAATTATTCCTCAAGGAAATCAGCTGTTGTTACTATGCATCACCATTTTATTTCAAATTCATAAATCTGTATTGATTTTCTGTGGCATATAATATTTGGGTAATAGCTCAAACAAAATCCATCTGGCATGATCAGCTGGGGATGCTGAACTTAGCAAATCAGACTGAAAAGTTACAATATGCTGTGTCAGTAACATAATATCAACTATTCAAGAGGTAATAATTAAAGCCACAAAAGGAAAGAGGAATAAAATAATAATTTAAATTAAAAAAAGATAAAAAAAGATAAAAAAGATGAAGGAACAAAACAAAGTACTCTAAGAGTTCATTCCACAAGCAAAGGTACACAATAAAGATCTAGATTTGATGAAGAAGAACATTTAATAATTAATAAACATATGGCCTGGCATTTGATATACACATCCAAAGAAGATACTCATTACATTGTATAAAGAAAGGAGATATTGCTTGGGTTTTCTAACCTGTAACCTAAGTAGCAAAGAGAGTGCTGCAGATATCTGATATTCATGAAGCTCCTGCACTGGAAGGAATATCACAGAATCACAGAATCATACAATGGTTTGGAATGGAAGGGACCTTTAGAGGTCATCTAGTCCAAACCCTGCTCTATATCTTCAACTAGATCAGGTTACTCAGAGCTCCGTCCAGCCTGACCTTGAATCTGTCCAGGGATGGCACTTCTACCACCTCTCTGGGGAACCTGTTCCAGTGTTTCACCACCCTCATTGTAAAAAATTTCATCCTTATATCTAGTCTAAATCTACCTTCTTTTAGTTTAAAACCATTACCCCTTGCCCTGTCGTAACAGGCCCTGCTATAAGGTTTGTCCCCATCTTTCTTATAAACACCCTTTAAGTATTGAAAGGCCACAACAAGGTCTCCCTGGAGCCTTCTCTTCCCTGGGCTGAACAACCCCAACTCTCTCAGCCTGTCCTCATAGGAGAGGTGTTCTATTCCTCTGATCATTTTTGTGGCCCTCCCCTGCACCAGCTCCAACAGGTCCATGTCTTTCCTGTGCTGAGGGCTCCAGAGCTGGATACAGGAGTCCAGGTGAGGTCTTACCAGAGCAGAGGAGAGTGGCAGAATCACCTCCCTTGAGCTGCTGACCACACTTCTTTTGATGCAGCCCAGGATGCAATTGGCTTCCTGGGCCGCAAGCACACATTGTCTGCTCATGTTCAGCTTTTGATCCACCAGTACCCCCAAGTCCTTCTTTGCAGGGCTGCTCTTAATCTCTTCATAGAATCATAGAATAGTTTGGGTTGGAAGAGACCTTTAGAGGTCAACTAGTCCAACCTCCCCTGCAATAAGGAGGGACATCTTCAACTAGATCAGGTTGCTCAGAGCCCAGTCTAACCTGACCTTGAATGTTTCCAGGAATGGGGCATCTACCACCTCTCTGGGCAACACTCAGTCTGTACTGATACCGAGGGTTGCCCTGACCCACATGCAGGACCCTGCACTTAGCCTTGGTAAACCTCATGAGGTTCACATGGATCCACCTCTTGGGCTTGTCCAGGTCTCTTTG
This sequence comes from Burhinus oedicnemus, assembly GCA_008921705.1. Taxonomy (NCBI): domain Eukaryota; kingdom Metazoa; phylum Chordata; class Aves; order Charadriiformes; family Burhinidae; genus Burhinus; species Burhinus oedicnemus. The sequence continues at coordinate 798,385 of VFFE01007518.1, read as the reverse complement.
AATGGCATCCCATCCCTCAGGAGTGTCAACTGCACCACTCAGCTTGGTGTCATCTGCAAAGTTGCTGAGAGTGCACTCAGTCCCACTGTCTATCTCACTGATGAAGATACTGAACAGTACTGGTGCCAGTACAAACCCCTGAGGGACACCACTTGTCACCAGTGTCCATCCAGATGTTGAGTCATTAACTGCTAGCTTCTCAATGTGACCATCGAGCCAATTCCTCATCCACCCAGCAAATCCAGATCTCTCTGATTTAGAGAGAAGGATGTTGTGGGGGACCGTGTCAAAGGCCTTACAGAAGTTCAGATAGATGACATCAGTAGAGCTATTCACTCCATCATAGAAGGCCACTCGGTTGGTCAGGCACGACTTGCCCTTGATGAAGCCATGCTGGCTGCCTCAAATCACCCCCCTGTCCTCCATGTGCCTTAAAATAGCTTCTAGGAGGATCTGTTCCATGATCTTCCCAGGCACAGAGGTGAGGCTGAAAGGGCGGGAGCTCCCAGGGTCCTTCTTTCTACCCTTTTTACAAAGGGGTGCAATGTTTCCCTTCTTCCAGTCACCGGGGACTTCACCTGACTGCCATGACTTTTCAAATATGATGGAGAGTGGCTTGGCAACTACATCAGCCCATTCCCTCAGGACTCTGGGATGCATCTCGTCAGGTCCCGTAGACTTCTGTATGTTCATGTTCCTCAGGTGGTCACAAACCTGATCGTCTCTTACAGTGGGAGGGACTTTGCTCCCCCAGTCCTTGCCTTGCAGCCCATCCACTCGAGAGGTGTGGGAAGAGAGGTTGCCAGTGAAGACTGAGGCAACGAAGCTGTTGAGTACTTCAGCCTTCTCCTTGTCCGTCGTTATCAGATTGCCAGTCTTGCTCATAAGGGGTTGGGGGGGCAATGTATGTTCCTTTTCTGGCTGCCATACCTGTAGAAGCCCTTATTATTCTGTGTATCCTTTGACATGTTCAACTCCAGCTGCACCTTCGCCTTCCTGACCCCATTCCTACACAACCAGGCAGCAGAATATCACTACATTTGCTTATACTTTAATGTTTGGTTCAATTCTAAAGGCAGTAAAAATGCATCTAGGGCAGTTACAGTACCTTCTATCAGAAATTAGAAAAATACATTTGGAAAGTACAACACATTATGAACCTCTCTGGCTTCGTTTGAAGCATCAGTGAACACAGTTTCCTTAATTTGTAGGTAGGTTTTGGTAAAATGAAGTTCAGTGGAATTCACCTATTAGTAAATAACGAGTAAAGAAAACTAAAGCCTTTTTTTTTCCTCTTCCAAACCAAGTCGCACACACTCAGTTAATAAAAAGGTAAGGCTGCTATTACAAGAGTACTTGGTATATTACAGTTTTGGAAAGGTGTGGTTAGAGATATCAAACAACTGCAGACACTCCTATCAGTGTCTTGAGTGGGACCAGGACACGTATGCAACAACTGCTGCTGTATTTGTAGTGTGGAGAGCAGCTCCAGATACCAGAACTTTATCAGGTTACAGAGGGGAAAAAAAGAACTATATGCAAAATAACTTATAGTTTCCTTGTGCCTTAGGTCAGACCTATTCTGCCAGAAATGTGGTTATAATACACTCATACATAACAAGTTTTCATTGTATTTTTTGTAAATGATGAAATTTAGCAGTGAACAGAGGATGGAACCTTTTTGAGAGAAATTATTTGAGCTGTCTTAAACATTTTGCATAGGAGACGAGGTGTCTGCATGAGGTATCTGTTTGTTGATTACAATGGGAATTTATATTTATTTGGTTTAAGATAGACAGACTTACATTTAGGGACAAAGATTCATACTTCTGCACTCCACAACAGCATATATTTTACCATGCTTTCACTGAAGTTAGTAATTCCAAGGCTAGCTACCATGTTTAAGTAAGAAAAGGATACAACTACCTTACAGCTGTAGCTTTTAATGTTAATACTATCAGAGCTTGAGATATTAATAAATTAAGATCTCTACTGGCACATTGCACCTAAGCTTTTGTCCTGTCCTTCACTTTCTATTAATCTTTTAGATTATCCATATGTTAAAAGAAAAATTGTCCAACCTAGTAGCCCAATTAAATTTAGTACTGCTCTTTTAAAAAGACATTCTCAAATTAGTATTCAAGTATTTTATTAAAAAAAAAAATCATAGTCTTGCATTTGAAACATTTCAATCAGAAAATTATATTTAAGATGTACTAAACTCAGCATAATGGTTGGAGACTGTGCCATCTGTCCTCTGTTCCACGGGGCTATTGACCACTTTTGTGACAGTCTGAAAAATAAAATGTAAGTATTAAAACACTTTCATTCTAAATTCGTTTTGCAGCTCAGGAGCCATACCATTTACAATCTCTAAAAAGTCAGTTTGGTCAATTATAAGTGAATAACAAATTAACTGAACAGCAAGGTAACAGTGGATAAAACTTCTATTTAAGTCAAAGAGAGCTTTACTACTGACCATAACAGAGCTAAGATTTCACTCAATAGAAAGATTCCAGACACTGAAATTTAACATGAAAACTTTTGTTGTCCTGATTTTTTGTTATAAATAAGCTATACAAAATTCAAATCAGAGTCTCAAACCTAGAGGATGCATATCTAGGAAGAAATTTTTTTCTATTCAAAGATCTATTGATTTTCTTCATTGGCATGTTTCATTTTAAACAAAGTTTATATGGAAAAGTACAGGAAATATTTTCTTTGATCTGAATTCAAAGCTGCAGTCCTGAGGACACACAGAAAAATACACATAAGTTACTAAAATCAATGTGTTAGTTCTCAATTATTGTGTTTTAAGTAGATATCCTTGCTTCAGAATATTACTTCAGAAATGAATGTAAACTCAAGGGCTTGTTTCCCCCACATAATTTAGTAGTATGTTTGAAAATGCATAAAGTATTTCTGAACAAGCTGGTATATCCACATACAGTACTAGTGAAATCGCATTCAGAAGCAGAGATAATTAGCAATTCTGCAGCGCTGCTGAGATAGTTACTTCCATTTCTTGGGCTGGTTTGTTTGAAACTTTTTGGTACATCTTTATGGTACTTCATTGGTCAGACACCAAATACACCCTAAAAGATATATTTTGCTAGGTAGGGTTGTGTCTAATCCTTATACATTTTTTTTTAAATTTTTATTCTATAGCTACAGCTAACTATTGTTTGAGCACATAATTAATAAAAAACCATATTTCTGTTGTCTTTATTCCCATTGTAGTTTGCATTTCCTTTGTTTCAGGACACATCTTCACAAGGACAATTGACATCAGAGTTATACTGTTAAAAATAAAATGTCACATGCGTTGTTTAATACACTTGTATGCTCAGGTTTTCCTCCCTTTGAAGCCCAGATAAGGACAGGTGATGCTATGTATTCAGTATATCCTCCTGGCTGGGTCAGGATGCAACCTAGACATGGATCCAGCTACCAGAGTTGAGAAGCTCTTTTGGACTCACCATTGCCAGTTTCGTCAGAGAGCTGCTGTCGCGGGATGGAAGTATCAGACACAGTTATGATTTAGCAGCAATTTGGTTTATTTGTGATTTGAGGCAGATCAAGAGATTGAGTTCTAGCAGCACTTAATCATTAACTGAGTTAAAGGTTTGCAAAGTGATTTAACTAAATAAATGAACAGCGACTTGATTACAGATTCGAAGATGACAAGATTCACATCAACTTACTATAAGGTATCCCAGACCAATACAGATATATATATGAGAGCAAAACACAAATTTCAGATTAATATATATACATATAAACAAGGAATGTGAGCTCACACACACACACGAACACGCACACACCGCAGTTTATAACCGCTGAGATCAAAGATCTCTTAGTATCACACGACTTATTGAGTTGGCGGGTACCCCTTTTAACTCCTACACGTGCACGGAAAATGGAAGAACATCCACATCCATAAAGCTAAAGCATACAGACATATAAATGGAGAGGTGGATGAAAAGAGAGACTAGTCTATATTTAAAATTTCCCTTCTGAGCTAGAGTAAATACTCACAATGCATCGGCATTCCTCAACGGGTGATTGCTGAGGTTTGAGATGGAATGTCTCGCCCTGGCCTTTAGTCCTCGTGAAGTTTTACCTGACAGGGGAGGTACTGGCCACAGCCCGCTGCGATCCAGAAGAGCTCAAAGGGTCTTCACTAGAATCGCTACTTATAGGATCCGAGATAATTGACTTTCGTCAGGTACTTTTCCACTCCAGCCCAGCTTGGACAATGGAATAGTCCAGTACTTTCCACTGGTTACACGAGCCCAGCACTTGTTAGGACTTGTGGTCCTGGTACTCCCCTCTCTGTGGCCACGATCCATATGTTGTCAGGGGTGATCGATTAGAGTTATTATGTTCAAACGGTAGGAGCCATGGAAACCAGGTGCACTAAGGGGTTGCCGTAGTGTTCTAGTCCGTTGCTCTCCACCCTTTCTTCCTTTCATGTTAGACCATTCTGTATTGTTCTGGTCATGGTATTATTATGTGGCCCAGGTGGGGAGGGAATCACGCCAAGTATCGAGAGGCCTGAGAGTGGCAGGGGGGGTTGCACCACCACAGCTGCTGAACCAAGAGAGCAATGAAATCTCTGTAGCCTAACATTTAGGGTGATCAGCTGGAAAAAGGAACCCTAATTTCTGTTTATGTGTCCTATTTAGCTCTGACTTAGGTACCTGATTTTTTAAGAAGAAAAGTTGTAACTTTGGCATTTTCTGTATTCATTTGTTTTTGTATTGGTTGGTGTATTTATTTGTTTATTTATTTATTATTGTTATTTTATTATTTGCAATTACTTTTCATTGCTCCTAATGCAAGCTGAATAGTGCCACTTTCTCCTCCAGTTTACAAAGGGCCTCTCATCCTGGGCTTTGCTGATCTCAGGAAGAGGTCCATGACGCCAGGCATACACGCTCTGAGGGAGACAATAGCAGGACCTGTATGGGTAATGACATTCAGATGTAAAAGCAGAGTACCCAAATCTTTTATAATGCATATATGTACAGTATCCGTCTTTTCCTCAAATGCAGTTCAGTGCCTCTGTCAGACAGCAGTACAGGAACGGTACTATGATCTTCTGACCTCTTCTGTAGTACTATGGAAAGAGTATAATGATCACAGACTGCAGCCATTATTTTGAGGCCTTTGAGATGAAAGCCAGTAACATTACTGTTGATCTTAGTGTGAAGTGTTAATGATAGTACACCAGTAATGCTCTTATTTTTTTATAATTCTTAATATTTTAAACGTAGAAGGAATCTATGACATACATTCAAAAAAGTACATTAAACCTCAAAATAAAAAAATAAAAATTAAAAGAGGCAAATTGTTTTATGTGCCAAGGTTGGACCTTGGGAAGGACAAGTATTTCCTTGGACAAGGAAATTCTGAGATCCATGACCTCAATGGGCTGCAAAAGACTGTATTTTCTTTTGCCGAGGCTAAGGCAAAGCTGCATATTCTCTTGGCTTCTCTGACTTTCCTTTTCTGGATTGTATATAAAATTGCCTCAATATATTATAGCAAATGACACCTGAGGCTGAAATAGGGGATTCATAACATTAGGGAAGGGAAATACATATGTGAACAGAGAATAAAACCACAATGTACTAAGCATAATTACACAAAGAATTTAAAGCTAGGCTATTGTATTCCACTACTCTTGCATGCATAAAGACAAAGTTGGTTTTTTTTAATTTCTCCTGTTAGCTCACTTAAAATTTCCTTCAAGAGACTGGCAATTGGAAACTACCAAAGCAAGCTATTAAATGTGTTTGAAAATAAGTTTTTATATTAGAGATATATTATTCACTTCCACTTTTGCTGGTCAGTAAGCAACAGGACATGTCAATCAGATAAGGGCCAAAATACTACTGATGCATATGGTTATTTTGGGTTTTGGGTCTAAGTCAGATTTTTGTAAAAAATTATTTTTTAATAATTTTCTTGCTTCTTGTTTACCTCACTGCTATAGAATATGGTTGTTTGGGGTTTTGTGTCAGAGAAAGATTTCTCTGCCACCAGCTTCTCTCTGCAGACTAAGCTAATTTTATAAAACAGAATAGAGATTTCAACTCTAATAAATCTGACTCTGTATTAAGACACTGTGTCCCTTTTTTAGTTCTTTCAATAAAGCCAGGAGGGATTGATCCTAAAGACTTTCTAATCATTGTGCATGACATTGGAAATATTTTTTCAATCCTACCCTATCAAAATGATTGCTTAAACATGAAAATCTACATACCCTGTATTAACTAGTATGAGTTAGCTTGTTAGTACAAAAGAAAATTGACAGACTATCACATAAAATTAATTTTAATTTTTTCTTTGAAGTAGTATCACAAGAGAGACTGATATTCACTGCTGCGATATTCAATACATCATGAAATATAATCACAATCTGTAACACAGAAAGTGGTGCCACAAAAATAATGTACACTGATTTTCTTCCTGCTGATTTTACAAAATGCCATTCAAGACATGCTTGGAAAGTCATAGAATCATAGAATCATGGAATTTTTTAGGTTGGAAAAGACCTTTAAGATCATCGATTCCAACCACTGACTCTACTCTACCAGGTCTGCCACTAAACCATGTCTCTAAGCACCACATCTACACGACTTTTAAACACATCTAGGGATGGTGACTCAACCACCTCCCTGGGCAGCCTCTTCCAATGGTTGATAACTCTTTCAGTGACAAATTTTTTCCTAATGTCCAGCCTAAACCTCCCCTGGTGCAACTTGAACCCATTTCCTCTTGTCCTATCACTAGTTACTTGGGAGAAGAAATCAGCTCCCATCTCACTACAACGTCCTTTCAGGTAGTTGTAGAGAGCAAGAAGGTCTCCCCTCAGCCTTCTCTTCTCCAGACTAAATAATCCTAATTCCTTCAGCCGCCCCTCATGAGACATGTTCTCCAGACCCCTCACCAGCTTTGTTGCCCTTCTCTGGACATGCTCCAGCACCTCAATGTCCAGATCTCTCTGCAGTGAGAAGTCCTTCAGGTGAGTTTTGCTTTTTGTTTCTAGTGTTGATTAGCTTCACATTACACTATATTTAATTTGCATTCTATAAGCAAAAGCAAAACTATGATACATGCTCATGAAACTACACACTGAGATAACAGTTGCATAAACTTATGCATGTGGTTAACTTTCAGCATCTAAATATCCTAAAGACATGATCATGTTAAATGGATTAATGAATCAATACTTGCAGAACTAGGGACTAATTCTATACATTTTTCTTATGGTATTCATTATAAGCTTTGTGATGTCAACATTACATCTGGAACAAAGCACTGAATGTAATTGCATGGTCATCTTATTTCTTATTAAAGGTTGCCCATCCAAACACTGTGAGTAATCCTTAACATAAGACTTTTAACGATTTCAGTCCTTTAAAATCCAGATCTCCTACATCCATAGAACTGAAGTATGAATTATAATTATGCATCAGTTAAAGTTATCTGGCAAACCTGCAAACCAAAGTACTGAGGGTTTTTCTCTTTCTTTCTTTCTTTCTTTCTTTCTTTCTTTCTTTCTTTCTTTCTTTCTTTCTTTCTCTCTTTCTCTCTTTCTCTCTTTCTCTCTTTCTCTCTTTCTCTCTTTCTCTCTTTCTCTCTTTCTCTTTCTTTTTTATCAAGCATTGCTTCTTGTGCCTGGAAGCTATAGTAGCAAGAAGGTTGGAATGATATTCACACTGCTGAATTGATGTTATTAACAGTTCTTCTGTTATCCTGTAGGTCACTTGCTATAGAGGACAAAGTTATAAATCTCGTGAGGATCCTTCAGACACTAAGTCAAAGGTTAAAACAGGCTATAGAAAATAAATGACTAAACTGTTCCTATGGGAGCTTTCTATGCACAGTGTGTTGGTGGGATACAAGTTTCCACAGCAACCACAGATTCAATATCAGAGCGTAACAGTCCTACATTATGCTACATTACCTCTGATTCCTTATGCCTAGCTAGTGTATTTGTATGGCCTCCTCACCTATTGTGGTACTGAATATATTTTTCACCTTTACATGCTTTACTTTAAAACTGGACTCCTAAAGTACTTCATAAGCCGTAAGAGCTGTTGAAATTATGTAAGTGACTGGCATGTACACATCAGATAAACCAACATGTTTGTGACCTTGGCAATTTCAGGAACAATTGTCTTTACATGAGAATGAATTGATTTTGAATAATTTCTACAAGATTCTGTTTTATAAATAATAAGAAGAGGAGCTGGGAAACGTTGCATTTTCTTTCCTTTGTTCTTACTTATTTTTCCACACATAAGATATTTCATCTGTAGCACTAGAAAAATGCTAATATATCCCCACCATTTTCTCCATCAAGGTGTGGGAGGGTAGCCACTTATAAACAAGTTCAGAAGAAAGATTTTTTGGAATGCCACTATTTGTATAATTAAAAGCTTGATGATCTCTCACACAATTTCAAACAATTTCTTATTTCAAGCAGTATATAGCCCCAGAGCCTGCATATAAATAAGGCTAATTGTACTACACTACTACCTGAAATCCTATTGTCGAAGCTGCTTTACTATGTGGGCTTATATGAGGAGATGAACTTTTAACCAGAGAGCTTTCATTCTAAATAAATAAAAAATGGGAATAAAAAGGTGGGATTATTCCTGGAGCACAGTTAAGTGAAGCAAATGAAAAGAAAAGGCTTATGATCTGTCTTGCTGCAGTTAGCAAAACACTTAAGCATATGCTGAACTCTAAAAAAATGGTTTCTTCATAAAATGCTTTTTTTAAGATATGACCTTGAGTGTGAAGTTTTCTTCAATTGCACAGCTCAGTTTGATGCTCCCTGCATAACGTAAGTGCTTGGGTTAGGTTGGTATGTACATTACACGGTTTGACTGTTGTACAAATCCCAGTTGTCTACTACAGAGTGGCACCGAAAGTCTTTCCATGATCACAAAGTGATCTGTGGCTGCTGTAGCAGAGCTCTTCCGCACACCTCCATTTGTGGTGGACAAATAGAGAAATAAGCCACATTTAGCTGAAAAGCTAAAAAAGATGCCTAGAAAAAAAAAATAAAAAATTAAAAGCTAAATAGAAACAGGGATTCATAAATTATAATATTTCCCTTAAGCATATTTGCTTAGAAATCTAACTAGCAGGAAATGAGGACATTTCTTCACAAAGCTATACAACAGTTAATGTGGGCCAGTGAAATGAGTATACACAACAGACAAAGCAGAACTAGATTCTTTGCTTTTGGTATGTTTTCTTTTCTTTCTGAAAATACCTTGTGTTCTAGTGATGTTTCATCATATGACTTTCCTGCAGATCCTACAAGTTGATAGGAGATCACTGAAAATCACCAAGTGTGATCAAGTTACTGGAAGCACTATATGACAAGAAAACCCGAAAAATCCACAATAATAATAAAAACTGACTAACCACTTTTAGCTTGACTACTGGACAAATCCAGACTATTTTTCCATTGTAGTCATTGGTGAGTGAATTGCTCTAAAAGGCACAGAAAGCAACCGTATCAGCATACATACACGGCTAACTTTCTTCGCAACTATGGATAATAAGGGAATTGAGATCATTGTAACTTCAAATTTACCATGGAAAAAAAAAGCTCATAATAATTTTGTTCTGTTACATTCCAGTCATTCTGAAGAAGTAAAAGGAGAATTGGCTGACAGAAATTCCTTGTATAACTTCTCTTCCATGGTTTCACACGATGTTTCTTAAATAGAGCACTAGAACAGGCTGCCCAGGGAAGTAATTGAGTCACCATCCCTGGAGATATTTAAAAGATGTGTAGACATGGTGCTTAGGGCCCATGGTAGTGTTATGTTAATGGTTGGTTTTGGTGATCTTAAGGGTCTTTTCCAGCCTAAATTATTCTAAAAAACAAATCTAAGACAAAACTTAAGAGGAATTATCAATTTTAAATTGCAAGACAAGAGTTTGCATGTTTATACAATCTTCTCAAAGCTGCAAATGTTAAAAAAGAAATGACAGCTTTAACCAACAAATTTATCTTAAATACATAATTCAACTAAATGATTAATCATCTGTACTGAAGTGTTATACATTGCAGCACTTTCTGAAGTGGAGAATTCAGAGTGTTAACATGAAAAACATATTCTGTGCTTTTCCTTCAGGCTTTGGTTGTTATATATAAGCTTGTCTAAAATAATTAAATATTTACTGGGACAGAAAGAGGAATGACACTGTATCCTGATCATTAGTGCATTCATCTAGGACAACCAAATTCCATTCCCTTTTGTAATTAAAGATTTTACACAAAATGGAAGAGATTCGAGGAGAGACTGGCAAAGAATCACCATCACCATGCAGTTTGATGGATATGACAATCTTGGGGTATATGGAGAATCTTGGCTTAAAAATCTGTCATAATTTGGTTAAGGAAGAAATAGAAATTAGGGTTTTCAGTGTACCCAGTGATTTTTCTGAGAACATATTAAAATAAACGGAAATGGTGAAGAATAAAAACCCCAAAACTATCAAAGCTAAAATCCTTTTCTGTGCTTTGAGACCTGATTTAAAAGCCATACTTTAATAAAACAGATCAGATAAAACCTTGGAGGTAAGAATAAAAGAACTTTTTGTGACTTCTACCAGATCTAAGGTGCTTTTAAGTTTGGGAACATTTAAATGTTTCCTAAGTTAGGTTGCAGCTGACTTGACTTCTGAAAACAGAAGTATTGGACTTTAGCGTATAAAATTAAGTTTGTGGGAAAACCACACAAGTGAGCCAACAAAAAGAGTTATTTCTCTTTTATATTCTATATGCTATATTCTGTGTTTTAGAAAGATGCATACAACACCTAATATTGTAAACATTAATTTATTAAATCCTGTAGAAGAACTAGATAAAAAAAAGTCTCATCTGTGAAAGAAACTGAGAAAAGTTCATCACTAAAATCCAAGATATTTTATATGCTCTGAAGTTACATTTCAAAATGTAACACACAACACAGTTGTGCATATTTTAATAATTCACAGAAGTGCCTTTTCTGTTCCAAAATGTTGGAGTAGCTTTTTTTTCGTTCGGTTTGGAAGGAAGGAAGGAAGG
>VFFE01007518.1:727771-779319 GCA_008921705.1 Burhinus oedicnemus | reverse complement strand
GACTTGGGGGTACTGGTGGATCAAAAGCTGAACATGAGCAGACAATGTGTGCCCACAACCCAGAAAACCAACTGCATCCTGGGCTGCATTGAAAGAAGCGTGGTCAGCAACTCAAGGGAGGTGATTCTGACACTCTCCTCTGCTCTGGTGAGACCTCACCTGGAGTCCTGCATCCAGCTCTGGAGCTCTCAGCACAAGAAAGACGTGGACCTGTTGGAGCTGGTGCAGGGGAGGGCCACAAAAATGATCACAAAGCTGGGGCACCTCTCCTACGAGGACAAGGCTGAGAGAGTTGGGGTTGTTCAGCCTGGAGAAGAGAAGGCTCTGGGGAGACCTTATTGTGGCCTTTCAATACTTAAAGGGTGTTTATAAGAAAGATGGGGACAAACCTTATAGCAGGGCCTGTTACGACAGGGCAAGGGGTAATGGTTTTAAACTAAAAGAGGGTAGATTTAGACTAGATATAAGGATGAAATTTTTTACGATGAGGGTGGTGAAACACTGGAACAGGTTGCCCAGAGAGGTGGTGTGTGTCCCATCCTGGAAACATTCAAGGTCAGGTTGGACTGGCCTCTGGGCAACTTGTTCTAGTTAAAGATGTCCCTGCTAATTGCATGGGGGAGTTGGACTACATGACCTTTACAGGTTCCTTTCATCCCAAACCATTCTATGATTCTGTGATTTTATGTTTCTATGATAGTATCGAAAGCAGAATTGGACTAACAGAATTAAAAACTAGGACGAAAAATGTCTTAGCAGAGGCCTTCTCATCACTGGAGTTACTTTTAAATGACTGCAGGGTGATTAATACATTCAAAAGTATTGGGAACCGTCCTGCTTTGACAGACTGTTTGAGCAGACTGAATACCACTGGTTGTTCAATATCTTGAAGAACGTTCATGTTTTTTTCTTCATCTCTTCCTCTCTCTCTTTCTTTTCCTTCCTTCCTTCCTGTCCCTTCCTCTCTCCCTTCCTCCCTATTCCTCCCTCTCTCCCCCTCTTCTTCTCTTTCCTTTCTTCCTTCCTCTTTTCTTCTCTCTTTGTCTATTACTTCCTCCCTCTTCTTTTCTCTCTCTATTTCTCTTCCTTTCTCTCCTCCTCTCCCTCTCTCTTCTCCTTCCCCTCTCTCCCCTTCTCTCTCTCTCCCTCTCCCTTATCTGTATCATTTCCCTTTCAAACAGACCAAAACTCTGATTCTCTCTTGTTTCTTCTCCTGGGGCAGATACTTTGACAGCCACCTTCCTAAAGTAAATTCCTCCAGCCTTTTAAAAACTGCAGGTTTTGTCGGTTGTGGTGGGTTTGGTTTTTTAACCCCTACTTGACACATTGGGAGCTCATAGCTATCCAGATTGTTTGTCCCCTGCTACTATTATTTCCCTCCATGGAAAAAAAACCCAAAAATCCTAACCACACTTCCTTATACTATGCAATTTCCTTTAGCTGTGAGTTTAAAACATATACCTTCAGACTCTCTCTTTTAAACAAATCAAAACTAATGAATTTACTTTAAACACTGTAACAACAGGATGATAAAAAAAATATGCTTCAAAGAAGTTGCTAGAAGTTATTGCTTCCTGCCAGCTTGGCCTTGATTTTTCTAAAAGCTATGGAGTGTACAGATAACTAAAGATTTTTCTAAAATAGTCCGGGTTGACATGACTTTTAAGAGAAGTTCATGGAAGCTTTCCTTGATGAAGTGTCAGCAGCTATCAGAGTAATTTTTATTTTTTTTTTATGTGCTGGTAATGGAAAAGAAAGCTGTTGCCAGCCATGTCAAAAAACCCTCACAAATAAAATAAAAAATTCAATAATCTGCTCTTTACCATCACCTGTCAATATATATGTTAGATAGTCTCATCAGCAGAAACATGTGACGGTCAGAAAATACAGGATTCTTTGTGGCCAAACTTAGGATCAATGCTCAAATTCAAGCCTTGCTTGCTTCTGACTAAATTGAAAGAACATCTTTTCACTGATTCTATTGCATGTTGCCTCAAGATATTAAGCATCACTTTAAGAGTCTGATCAAGGAGTCAGCAGGGATGACAATAACTTGAACAGGGTGTTGATGATTCTACCATCTTATATTACAGAAATTGAACATAAATCACTTACAGTATTAAACTGTTAAATTCTATGTAGCATATTGGTTTCCTAGGAAGTGATTAATGACTTAGAGTCTGAAGCAATCTGTTAAACACGCACACTCTTGGACATAAACTCACTGTGCTGGAGAAAGACTTCCAGTGAAAACTGACGTAACATTCCTTTTTCTCTTATCCTGACTATATTCTGATGGCTGCTTCTGGAAGTAACTAACAAGAAAATAAATTTGTTATAAATTGAACTAGCTATTATTTTTCACAAAATTCCTTTGTACTAATTCTGGAATGGCAGGCTACCAAATATTTAAATATACCCAAATAGATGAAGCAAATCAAGTATGCTCACATTCATGCTCTGGCATTGATATTCTTGGACATATCAAAACATTTTTCCACATGTCAACTCCTTCCCACACTAGGATGGCAGAAGTGCATCCATCACAGTAAGTCCCCATTCTAAATGGATTTTTTTAGATATTCATTTAATGCAAATTAGTATTGCAGCTATAAATACCATTAAAAGACATGTAGCTATGTAATATATATACACCACTATGTATGCAATAAATGCTTGTCTTCATCAATGTGACATGCAATGACAACAATAAATTGTTCTAATGAAAAGATGAAAGAACCAAATAATACACAAGGAATAGAATGAAGAAGATGAAACTAGGTAACTAAAATTGAAATTTCAAAAAGGCTAAACTCGTTTGAAAGTAGCTAAAAATGGGAAGACAATTAATAAGCATACACACACAGGAAATTCACAAATATTACTTTATTTCTTATATTGTATTTAACCAGTATTATTTAGCAAATATCTAAAATGCAAGTTCAAAAATAAAAAAAAAAAAATTAATTCCACTATTTTATCAAATTTAACTTGGAACAGTAAGGGCAATTTTACAAAAGAATCTCATCAAATTGAAAGGTAAGAGCTAAATAAAATCATCAGCCATAAAGGAAAGCTGGAGCAGGAGGCAAGGGTGAAGCTTTCATTACCCTTTATATTCATGCACATATGGGGCTGACATAGCAAAAGGATTATGATTGCTCTCAATTTCAAGACAGAAACAATTTTAAAAGGTACAGCACAATTGTTAGGAACTGAAGATCTGGCAGCAATCAGCCATAAATGATGGAGCCCAGCAACTAATCTATTTTAAGTAATGAGGGAAGATGACATAGAATAGAAGGTAAGGTGCATATTTGAGGAGAATTCTTTTGAGAAGTTATGCACACTATAGAATTTCAGCATTAAGAGTAATAACAGTAGCTTTATTATTAGACACAATCCATAATAAATCTTCCCAGAGAAGTGGTGGATTTCCCGACATCCGACACTTTTAAGATTCAGCTAGACAGGGTGCTGGGCCACCTTATGTAGACCATGCTTTCGCCAAGAATGGTTGAACCAGATGATCCTTGGGGTCCCTTCCAACCTGGTGTTCTATGGTTCTATGATTCTATGATAACTTCTTACTAACACAAAAAAAATATAGAGTTTAATATTGTGCTGGCCCAGTCATTGTTACCTCAAGTTTCTATTAGCTGTGACAACAGAAAAGGTAAGGAGCAAAAACTATTTCACAGGGGAATTCCTGTAAACTCAGGAGGAGTATTAAAACCTGTCTTCAAAATACACCCAATATTGATCATGGGATCAATAAATCTATCATTAAACTGCCGATAATATTACAGCAGCAAAACCTAAGCTTTACTGAGGGACAGCTCTCATATTTAAAGTTTCTAGAGTAGCTGGAGAGGACCCCTCTGACTCATAAATGCTCTAGTCCAGATATCCTATGAGTATTTCTCCAAATTTTTGGAGACCCCTCTGTTAGAGACATATGCATGTGTATGTGGTCATGCACATGCAAATATGCATGTTTATGCACTGGGAAGGTAGAATACAGAGACTTGTCAGTTCTATTCTTGGAGTACAGGGTGATAGAAATAGTATGAAAAATAATTACATTTTATCTTGGGACAAGTTTCTTATTCCATCTCCCAGTCAGTACTATAGATCTGTGGCAAACAAAATTTCTGCTTCGGAGAAGCAACAATTCTGGTGGTTTTTTTTAAACTTTGAGAACTTTGAAAATCTGAAATTTCTGTTCAGATGATCATTCTGATCACTAAGCCTTCCTGCTCACAAGCAAAGAGAGCCATCCAGTAAAGTCCCCCCACACCTGTATTGGTTATACATTTCTCCCAGACTGGAGCACAGTTGCCAAACTGCAGAAGAAAGGTTGTGCATCTCTTGTAAATCAGTGGAAGCATTCAGCAACGTTTCAATGAAAGCAAGACACTCAGTTTAAGCTTACTTTTTTTGGAATTACTTTTTTTTCTTTTGGATTGGGCTGTGTGGAGCTCGTTTCTGAAGTGATAAGCATGGAGTGGGAAGGTAAAAGATGAGAAAAGGCTTTTCTTTGCCTGTCTGTATTTCACCGTTGCAGCCAGTACTCATTCGTGCATCTCTTTGGGAACCTAGGTCTCCAACACTAATAAGAAGAAGCCAGAGACAGACTATGGGAATTACACATTGCAGTCTGCTAACTGACAGAGGAGGAGCCAGGAAAACATTCAAGATGAAAAAAAAAAATCCCTGGTGTGAGGATCTTGGGCACCAGGGTCAGCTGCAGCCATAAATTTAGCTTCTGCGGAGGCTTGCTGAAAACTACATACAAAGACAAAAATCATTCAAGGGATGAACTCTTCTTATTTGAAGCCTTTGCAGATGGTTGATTCTCTAGGTATATCACTTTTATGACCACCAGCTGAAGTAATGTCACTCACCTTGAAACAGCCAGTCAAGCTTGTTCTACTGAAGGTTGTGATTATGCCCTTTTATGATTTTTTCAGCTTCTCTCACTTTTTTCTTTTCTGCTCTCACACAGGTAGACATTGAATGAATTATTAGAGAAAGGATCGTTGAGAAAGAATTTCAGTTGAATGGGAAGTAAAAAAAAAAATTCCTTCCCCCCAGTATGTATCTTGTCTAACTTTTTCTATTCTAATTTGATATTAGGTTCAATCTCATGCCAAATAACAATTCAAAACTGCTACTAACAAAGTTTGCTTCCAGTATTTTTCTTTGGGCATTTGTTGCAGTGTTGCACGAGGTACTGAGAGTGCATGACATACAATGTTTTCTTTCCTTTTTGAAAAACAAAAAATGTCACTTATTTCTATCTATTTTTTTCCTTTGCAGTGGTTAAACAGATAAAGAAAATGAGTGTAGAACTCCCCTCCTGCCCAATATATTACATCCTTTCCATTGAGAAAGAATACCTTTTTGTTTGTTAATATTTTCACAGACATTAGAGATGACTGTAATTATAACATACCATGTTTTTGTTTTTTTTCTTGCTTTTTCTCACTTTTTCCTTTCTGCCTTGGAATGGCAGAAAACGTATAATATCCATGTTTATATCCCTCATCCAATTTATTTTCTTTACTGTTTCATTTACTGCTGCTTTAATGTTTTGCTTTGTCATACCATAGTTTTTCAATAACTTTTAAACTTTTGGAAAGAGTTGCAGTCGTAGAACCACAGTGTCAGTTTTCTTTATGTCAGTCAGTTAATTTTCTAGAAGTTATTAGACAACATGTCTAAAGTACAGAACAGTGGAAAGAAAGATGGCAGGTAGGCATGTAGAAAGGATAGAATCTGTATGCTATTCAAACACGTAGGCAATTGCAAAAAGACGAACAGCACCCTGTCTCAAGAAAAGGATGAGGAAGGGAGTAAAAGAAAAGAAAGGAAAACCACAAAAATCAAAGAATTCTACTGTAAAAACAGATACTTTGGGCAACAACTAGCTTTTCAGGAAATCTTTTTAAATAATGGGAGGGGAAAAGGAGCAAATTCCCATTGAAAAAGGAAATTAACAAACAAACAAAAAGAAAACACCTCTGCTTTTCATTCCAAATAGAAGGGCTATTCCAGCTTTATCTGTTGTGTGTTACTTTTAACAACCCTTTATTTGGCAATTGCTCACAAGCATTCTTACTGCTCTATAACAAAACCAAAATGAGGTATGCACCTGAGAATGTAGAACTTAAAAAACAGGACAGAATAAAGTGACCATCTACCTCACTTTAACACTGGGATCACTCTGAATAAAACAAGTCTTTCACATCTTCAAAGTGCAATGGGATTTCTTCCAGTAATCATAATATCTCTTCCATAACCAAGAAGTGTTGACTGATAGACAGGACAGTCACTGGTATCTAGTGGGACAAAGAGAGCCTCAGCAGAAACTCCTGATGCCTCTCCCCTTGTGACTTCTTGAAACTACCAAAATTTTAGCCTTGTTTCTCAGGATTTTGAGGCATGAAGTGTCAACATTGTCAACAAACTAACAGTTCCCTATGGTACATCCCAACAGAGAGGACTGTTCTACAGAAAATGAACCAAGAAAGGTAGGTCAAGAGGAAAAAAAACCCAACCAAACAAAAAATAAATAGCTTTTTGTTTTACACTTAATATGTTAAAAAGTAATGTAGAGGTGGAATACAAAAGATGGAATACAAAAGAAAAAAATTAGAGTTCCTTCTTTGCTTCTCATATTGGCGGTAGCTACTGGGAGGTAACTGCTGAATTAATTATTGATCTGATCATTTTGCCAATGAGCCAGACACAGTGGCTTGGTGAAGCATCTGGTGCTTGTTGCCAGGCTCTCCCCAGCTTCCTCAAATGCAGCAGTTCTCCAAGCTGCTCTGAGCTGCAGCAGCAATCTTCACTGTGATAACCATTGTTTCACAGCAGCTGTGGGATTTGTGCTGGGGGACTTTTAGTAAGCCCAAATATGTTGTAGATGGAAGGATTTCAAATGTCATGCCTGTTCACCCAGGAGTTCATTCATATAGCGACTTCTGCTTCAGGCTTAAGTCCTGAGGGCTGTTATGCCATGAAACTGCCAGTATAAGTGGAAGATTAAGTCCTTTCACAAGCCCAGCTGAACTTTTGATGGTTTTGGAAGCTTGGTCCTGTGAGCTGGTAGCCCCAGGCATTTAAACTTGCACATTATAGATTTAAAAAAAAAACAACAAAACAAAGCAAAATAATCCCGCAGCAACAACAACATTAAAAAAACCCCAACAAACAAAAAAACAAAACCAAAAAAATAAGTTCTGTAACACTTGGAAAAGAGTTTTGTAAGAAAGACTCCAATTGACACATTGGTCCAGTGGGGGTCACAAGAAGTCTGTAAGAGGCAATGAGGGATTTAATGTTTCCTAGAAGAATAATTTCACTGGAGAAAGTGATATACCAGCAGTGTTACTTCCTGTAACAGTGACATATGACAGCCTGGGTTTCTTCTGGAGGTGTGGAAGATAAATGGAAATAAATAGTTGATGAACTTTTGTTCACCTGATGTTTTTACCTGTGAGGAGTTTACAACACCTTTGCCAGAGATGTTGAGGCTGAGACTGCCTTTTTGCCAGGGAGAGGTTATTTCCCATTAAAATAGATCTGAACACTTCTGCTATATGAACCTTAACACTTGCTTCACCTTCAGTCTTTTTTGCAGATGGCTGATGATTTTACTGACAGCTCAAAAGTCTACTGGTCTAATCCTCCTTCAGTTTGTTTCCAGAACCAAACATACTTCAGTGACTCAATCTCCAGGTAGAAGTCAATGACAAGTGGTGTCCCTCACCAAGCTGAGTGGTGCGGATGAAATGCCTGAAGGATGGGATAACATCCAGAGGGACCTGAACAAGCTTGAGAAGTGGGCACAAGGTCAAGTGCAAGGTCCTGCACCGGGGTCAGGAAAACTCCCAGGCTGGGGGATGAAGGGATTGAGAGTAGCCCTGCAAAGAAGGACTTGGGGGTACTGGTGGATCAAAAGCTGAACATGAGCAGACAATGTGTGCCCACAACCCAGAAAACCAACTGCATCCTGGGCTGCATTGAAAGAAGCGTGGTCAGCAACTCAAGGGAGGTGATTCTGACACTCTCCTCTGCTCTGGTGAGACCTCACCTGGAGTCCTGCATCCAGCTCTGGAGCTCTCAGCACAAGAAAGACGTGGACCTGTTGGAGCTGGTGCAGGGGAGGGCCACAAAAATGATCACAAAGCTGGGGCACCTCTCCTACGAGGACAAGGCTGAGAGAGTTGGGGTTGTTCAGCCCGGAGAAGAGAAGGCTCTGGGGAGATCTTACTGTGGCCTTTCAATACTTAAAGGGGACCTAGAGAAAAGATGGCGACAAACCTTATAGCAGGGCCTGTTGCGACAGGACAAGGGGTTTTAAACTAAAAGAGGGTAAACTTAGACTAGATGTAAGGATGAAATTTTTTACGATGAGGGTGGTGAAACACTGGAACAGGTTGCCCAGAGAGGTGGTGTGTGTCCCATCCTGGAAACATTCAAGGTCAGGTTGGACTGGGCTCTGCACAACTTGTTCTAGTTAAAGATGTCCCTGCTAATTGCATGGGGGAGTTGGACTAGATGACCTTTAAAGGTCCCTTCCAACCCAAACTGTTCTATGATTCTACCATTCTGTGATTTTGGACAGAACTGGTCTCTTTGTGGTGCATGGGTATGTTAGAAAGGTGGAAAATAATGCGATTCATGCCATAAGACTCAGCTATCTCTTGGTCTTCTTTAGTATCATTATACATAATGGTAAAACACGCTCACACAATTTAACTTGTAGGAGAAAAGTATATACACAATGTATGCAAAATTAGTTGAAGATTCTTTCTGTATCCTGTTGCTTATTAGTTAACTTTCCACCTGAAAGCAGATGTCAAACTCTTGAAAAATCAGAGCAGCCATCAAACATACTGAGGTCAGGGAACAGCTAGTCCGTCTACCCAAGCTGTCCTTTTGATGTGCTTGGACACTTAGGAGATATCTCAATGCTTGTCTGCTGTTTCCCTGTTTCAATTTTTAATCCTCCCACTACTGTATCTCTCAAATACTGTCTGAGGGATTTGAAAGTTCTTTGCTAATGAGCAGACCTTTATCCTTTCCCTAAATGCCTAATTATTACACATTGTCTATGCAATAAATAAAAGAAGATTAAAAAAAAAATCTCCATGTCTGACACTAGGTGATACCACCTTAATGGCACAGATGCTGTTTAGGGTATTTTTCCCCTTATATAGCTGACATATTGTTGGGAATATGTAGTTCCAGAGGCCCAAAATGGAGCCTGGGGGAGATTTAATAGTTATGTAGGGCTAATGATCAGGCAGCAAGTGGTTGCAATCAGTCCCTGATTCTCTTAAATTTCCCAAAAATGGATGTGACCACTTTATTTGAAATCAGCTGTTTAGGTATAAGAGAAAAAAAATGTCATATTTTACCATCTTAATAGTCCATTCTCTGAGCAGATATGACCCTGTGCAATATTGAGGATGCTGCCAGTATCACAGGATGGGATCACTTGGATAGCACTATGGATGACAAGCCATGGACTGGGACAGTTCAGGGGGGCTTTAGGGGCAGCGTTGAGGGCAGAATGGTTGCTGATAGCTTTACTTGCGCTTGAAAGGACTCACAGTCCCAATAGACCCTGTATGTGTGTATGTGTGTGTGTGTGTGCATGTAAGTGCAGGTCTACAAAGTTCTGGGGATTACAGCTCCCTCCACTTCTTTCCCATTTCCTCTGCTTTTCCTTATCCTTTACCTCTTGTATCACGGAGACATAAGTGTTTTCTGGAAGACAGTCTTTTGATGCAGTGAAATCTTGTTTTGTAACTGTACCATGTGCAGTTTAAGAAGTGGTGGCATGGAAAGGGTAGAATTTTTCTCCTTTGCCATTAGAGCTGGGTCACAGCTTTCCTTTTTAACCAGCCAGATGAGACAGAAAGAGTCCAGTCCTTCTAGGTGACTGTGGAAACCTGGAGGTGTGTGAGAAATACATGCTGGAAAGGAAGAGGCAATGAAAGAATTCAATGTGTCATTTGACTTGTGCTAACCCAGAAATCTGCCAAAACTGGCTTTGATCTTCTATTGCTTGTCGCTATACACATTGCAAAGGTGTTTGGCACGTTGTCTAACTTGATTAACCTGATGGACAGTGCATTCTGCTGCCTTTCCCTGTGTTTTCTTTCAATTCTCTTTGCTCAGTGTAAGCAAGCAGAATCAGTAAGGCGGTAGAAGAATACAAATGCATACACCTACTTCTCTCTCCCTGCAATACCATGAGATCCTTTCTGGGTGCCCTTTTATCTCTTCTTGGTTTTCCCACAACATAGGAATTCCTCTCTGACAACCAAATATGCATGTGTTTCAGCAAGTGAAACTCACGGCTGTGCTGTTTGGCATAGGAACAGCTACTGTGTTCACAACATACCACTTCTTATCCT
Source organism: Burhinus oedicnemus (assembly GCA_008921705.1). Taxonomy (NCBI): domain Eukaryota; kingdom Metazoa; phylum Chordata; class Aves; order Charadriiformes; family Burhinidae; genus Burhinus; species Burhinus oedicnemus. Next base: position 768,883 of record VFFE01007518.1, on the reverse strand, counting down.
GGCTGTAGAATGGGATGGAGGCATGAATTGTGTGCGATTTCCTGAAAACTAGGAAGTTTTGCCTCTGCTTCTGCAGACAACACTTGTGACAAGGACACCAACAGCTTATGGTTATTTGAGAGTCTCAATAACTATGTCTGTTGTTAGAGTTTGAATGCAGCAGTAAGCGAGGTTGCAAAAGTACAGAAAATGGTGTAAGAACATGTATATGTAATTGTTTAGATGAAACATTTGGATGTGCCTTAGTGGGAATGTGGGAATTATATATGCATATCCAAGATGTGGAATATTGGAAATACAAACTCCCCATCCCAAGTTCTGAGGACCTGAATGTGATCTAAAATACTACAAATTCCACTATCGCTATTATAAAGGTGGTAATGACTGTATTTATACTGTCTGATTCACTCCTCACCTAAGACTTTGTGCCTGCAAATGCTAAGGATGTTTATAACCATTTTTGGTTTTTTTTGGTTTTGTTCTCCCCCTTCATTGTGTGGTAATTATACTTGAGAGAACACACTCTTTGCTAGACGTATTTAAAATGCACACAATGGCCCTGCTATTTACTGAAAGAAAATGTGGTTACATGTCATGTTAATGGAATCAGAAAACAAGTTTTATTTGTTAGTGCTTTTTCTGTTTACACTAAATACTCAAATGATTAAACCATCTTTTTATAAGTGAAAATCCATTCTCTTTGCCCCATTGTAAAGACAGTGATATTAATATAATGAAAGGTGAGAGGATAGCTTACGTTTGTTGACTACTAATTCAGCAGTATAGCTTCTGGAAATTTTTGTCATTTATTGCTGCTAAAGAATTTATAACCTGGAGAAGCTGGTGATAATGGTCTTTAAGCCTTACAAACTCCCCAAACCACTGGATTAAAAAATCTGCTGTTTTCTGTGTAGTCCCTGAAGCACACTTTAATGGTTCTGCTGAAATGGTATCAATCATACAGGAACCATTCCACAAAGTTACAGTGAGGCACTCCAAGATGGTTAAATGGTTACATTTTCTGAAATGTAATACAGTTTTAAACCAGTATCTAGGAGTCCTAAAAATTAGAATCTTTGCAGCAAAAATTATGCAATCCATATTTTTCTTTGTTTTTAATTTCTGTAACTTTGGACTTACAGGTTTTGTGGAGTTCTCTTTTTTTTTGGATGTTTTATTTCGACTTCTATTTATCTTTCTTATGCTTTTCTAATCATAGGTGGGAATTTGTAAGCAGGTGTGATTTTCTCATCATTTATGAGTGTGATGTTTTGTTGATTTTTTTCCCCAAACATGACCATTCATGCTGGGTATGTGTGTATGTTTTCAGTCTGGAAATTTGTCTGCTTTTGGTTACTTAAGAGGAAATTTGTATGTTTTCATAGAAAATATTTTTAAGTATTCTCTTTAAGGAACTACAGTGGTTAGAAAAGTCAGGGTTTTTTACATATCATTACCAGTAGTAAGACATTGCAAATGGATAAAGGCCTAGGAATTTTTAATCTCAGTTGAATACAATTGCAATTAAAGAAGGAGTGCTATTTACTCCTTCAGTCCTTCCAGAAGCCTTTTCTGCAGCTAAATTCAAAGATTAGTCAATTCAAAATTGCCTTATTCGTGACTATGAACTGATACCACAATCAGGTCAGTGAGACCATAATCAACTATAGTCTGTGAGGGAAAGAAATAAACTGTAAATCTTTAAAGCTACATATTTTAGGAAAAAAAGTTGGAGGTTGCCTCATTTTTCTTCTCGAAGACTTTACATAATGTATTTAAATAACATGAGCAGGTATAATCAGTTTAGTTAGGAAAAGTGAGAATCGTGATATCAGTTAGCAATCACTAATAAAGTATTTTCAGGCAGATTCACCTTCTAGTTTATTCTACCATCTTGAGGTGGTTTATCCTTTGAATTCTAAATTCTGCAGATCTTTAAAACATGCAAATATCTGCTACCAATTCTCTCTACTCCGACTTACATTTCAAACAATAAATGCAACAATAGTAAAAATTACAGACAGTGTAATTCTATAAATCGTCATTATGCTGTCAGAGAAACTATAATCCATAAGGTTATTACACCAAACCTTCTGTTGCTTCCGAGTCCATGAAGTAAATGAAAAAGACCCATGTTCTCTTATGCTACATAAAAGCACAGGAAAAATTGTAAATGTTGGCAATAGTGATTGTGTCTTATATTTCTTGAAGACATTTTACATTACCCAAATTGCAGTGACCAGACTATATCGTTAAAATAAGAAGACTGTCCTATTTAATAACTTACTAATGTTTTTCTAAGGCTTTAGGTGCTTCAAAGCTATTTGGTCCTTTTTGATCCGGGTGTACCACCTTGAACAAACTAGAAAGTTTAGTTAAACATTTTTGCAGGAGGAAAGTAAAACTAGTCGGTAGCACGAAGAGTCCACATTCACACTGAATCTCTTCTTCCCGCAGATTTTGGGGGTTTGAGTGGGGTTTTGTTTGTGCTTTTTTTCTTTTTTTTTTTTCTCTCTAATGAAGACTTATTTAGCTTGTTTCTCTGTTACAGTAAACATATGCTTTAGAGTGTAAATCTGAAATAGCAGAAATGTTGTTCAAAATGCACAGAAATCGATTCAATACAATGTCTCTGATGATTTGGAGTCTGCATTTTTCTTCAGTTATACAACACAATAAAAATAATGATTTTCAGTATATCAAGATTTTAAAATAATTTTACAGGAATTCATTTCTGCATACTTGAAATTATTATTTTCTGGTTTCATATTTTGAAAGTTCACTGTAATTAATATATTTTTGTAAGATATAAAGTATCCTAATCATCTTAGCTATCTTAGCTGTAACATTTCTGTTTCTGTTTTCTTTTTTCCTTTTTTCATTTGGTCGTGATGACTATAGCACAAAAAAAAATAAAAAATAATCTGACTTGTTTTCTTCCTGAGGCTTCACCATTATCATGTCAGGAAGTGAAAAAATAACTGAGGCAGATATTTGTCAGCTCTTTCCTTTTTAAGACCAAGGAAAATTTCTATTATCCAAGCTTCTAGAACACATTTTGGGATAAAAAACAATCCTTACTAATAATCTCTTTTTTTACTTCCAAAATGTATTTTTATGGACATTTCTTTCAGATTTTGTTTTAGCTATTTATTTTTCAATATTTTTAAAAACTATTTATAATTACTTACTTGTTACAGTTCCCAGTATTTAAAATATAACCTTGAAAACAATGCACATTAACTTAATTGATTTCAGTTGCAGCAGCAAATCGTGCATACCTAATGCTGGGCAAATGTAATGATCATTTTTAAATAAGATGCTCATTTCCATTCCTGCCTACTTGTATGCCTAACACAGTGTCTTTGCTCATCAAAGCTGCAACAGCTTTGGACTTCTGGGGTACAGGAACAAGTCTCGGCCATTTCTTGGTTCCATGTTTGAATAAGGCTTGAGTTCAACAGACACTCTCTGTTCCCTGAATTGCATGGAAAGGAAACATAGGCATGTGTGTTGGAGGTTCTCATGTGTACGCAGTGCTCCAACATACACTTTTTGTGTACATAGAGAGGACCAGAAACCCAGAGTGTACTGCGGTCACTGCCATCCACTAAGTGCAATGTAGGAGTCCAAAATCTAGTCATAACTGAATACTTCTAAAAGCAAACTTTTAGAAGTAATGCACAGGTAAAAAGGAAGAATCCACCTCCAAATTGATACCCCATATTAAGACTTAAAAGTAAGTTTCTGTATTTAGTTAACACTATAAAACAAACAAAAGTCTTCAAACAAAGGAAATTAAGAATATGCATTTTCTACTCATGTTATGGACAGTAATTTTACTTGTATTCACTTACATATCTGACAGGTGGGAATTATGAGTGAACTATTCTATATTTGACTGAGAAGCAGGTACACTAGGAAAGCCTAGGTTTGTGTTTATTCAATTCATAACTATACTCACATTTTCACCATAATTAGCAATCTAATTGCTTATATTAAGGGTCTGAATCTGCAAACACTTAGGCATATGAAGAACTCTACTTGAGTTAGTACCCTGAGCAGAATTGCTTTCTCATTTACACCTATTGTGACATTTCTATCTGATCTTCAGCTGCTTTTGCTTTGTATTGTGTAAATATTTCCACTTCAGTAGACTTCTGCAAGCTTCTAAAATTTTTCTTGGTGGAAAGTATGAAATATATTAGATATGGTAATGTATTTTTTAATCTCCAAAATATTTCTTAAAAAAATAAGTCACATTTTATTTTCATAGAATCATTTAGGTTGGAAAAGACCTTTAAGATCATCTAGTCCAACCATTGACCCTACTCTACCAGGTCTGCCACTAAACCATGTCTTTAAGCACCACATCTACACGACTTTTAAACACATCTAGGGATGGTGACTCAACCACCTCCCTGGGCAGCCTCTTCCAATGGTTGATAACTCTTTCAGTGACAAATTTTTTCCTAATGTCTAGCTTAAACCTCCCCTGGTGCAACTTCAACCCAATTCCTCTTGTCCTATCGCTAGTTACTTGGGAGAAGAGATCAGCTCCCATCTCACTACAACCTCCTTTCAGGTAGTTGTAGAGAGCAATAAGGTCTCCCCTCAACCTTCTCTTCTCCAGACTAAACAATCTTAATTCCTTCAGCCGCTCCTTATAAGACATGTTCTCCAGACCCCTCACCACCTTTGTTGCCCTTCTCTGGACACGCTCCAGCACCTCAATGTCCCTCCTAGACTGTGGTGCCCAAAACTGAACACCGGACTCAAGCTGCGGCCTCACCAGCGCTGAGTACAGGGGCACGATCACTTCCCTCCTCCTGCTGGCCACACTATTCTTAATACAGGCCAAGATGCCATTGGCCTTCTTGGCTACCTGGGCGCACTGCTGGCTCATGTTTAGCCGGCTGTCCACCAGGATGCCCAGATCCTTTTCTGCCAGGCAGCTTTCCAGCCACTCCTCCCCAAGCCTGTAGCGTTGCTTGGGGTTGCTGTGACCCAAGGGCAGGACCCAGCACTTGGCCTTGTTAAACCTCATGCAGTTGGCTTCAGCCCATCCATCCAGTCTGTCCAGATCTCTCTGCAGAGCCTTCCTATCCTCAAACAGATCAACACTGCTGCTTAATTTGGTGTCATCTGCAAACTTACTGAGGGTGCACTCAATCCCCTAGTCCAGGTCATCAATAAAGATATTAAACAAGGCTGGCCCCAAAACTGAGCCCAGAGAAACACCACTTGAGACCTGCCGCCAGCTGGATTTAACACCATTCACCACAACTCTCTGGGCTCAGCCATCCAGCCAGTTTTTAACCCAGCAAAGAGTACACTTGTCTAAGCCACAGGCTGCCAGCTTCTCTAGCAGAATGCTGTGGGAGACTGTGTCAAAGACCTATCTAAAGTCCAAGTAGACAACATCCACAGCCTTTCTTTCATCCACCAGGCGGGTCACCTGGTCATAAAAGGAGATCAGGTTGGTCAAGCAGGACCTGCCTTTCATGAACCCATGCTGGCTGGGCCTGATGCCCTGGTTGTCCTTCACATGCCACGTGACTGCACGCAAGATGATTCGTTCCATGATCTTTCCCGGCACTGAGGTCAGGCTGACAGGCCTATAGTTGCCTGGATCCTCCTTCCAGCCCTTCTTGTAGATGGGTGTCACATTGGCAAGCCTCCAATCATCTGGAACCTCCCCTGTTGACCAAGACCTCTCATAAACGATGGAGAGTGGCTTGGCAAGCTCCTCTGCCAGCTCCCTCAGCACTCTCAGGTGGATCCCATCTGGGCCCATAGACTTGTGGCTGGCCATTTGGCATAGCAGATCACTAGCTGCTTCCTCCTGGATTACGTGGGGTTTATTCTGTTCTTCATCCCTGTCTTCCAGCTCAGGGGGCTGAATACCGTGAGGATGACTGGGTTTACTATTAAAGGCTGAGGCAAAGAAGGCATTAAGTACCTCAGCCTTCTCCTCATCCTTGTTGATAATCTTCCCCTCCGCATCCAATAAGGGGTGGAGATTCTCCCTGGCTCTCTTTTTGTTGTTAGTGTATTTATAAAAACCTTTTTTATTATCTCTTACAACAGTGGCCAGGTTAAGTTCTAGCTGTTCTTTTGCCTTTCTGATGTTTTTTCTGCATGACCTAACTAGATCCTTATACTCTTCTTGCATTGCCTGCCCCTTCTTCCAAAGGTAGTAAACTCTTCTTTCTTCCCTGAGTCCCAGCAAGAGCTCCCTGTTCAGCCAGGTCAATTGTCTTCCCCACCGGTTCATCTTACGATGCATGGGAACAACCTGCTTCTGCTCCTCTAAGACTTCCTTCGTGAAGGATGTCCAGCCTTCCTGGACCCCATTTGCCCTTCAGAACTGTCTCCCAAGGGACTCTCTCAACAAGTGTCCTGAACAGGTTGAAGTCTGCCTTCTGGAAGTCCATGGTAGTGGTTTTGCTGACCCCCTTCCTTACTTCACCAAGAATCGAGAACTCTATCATTTCACGGTCGCTAAATTCAAGACGGCCTCCAATCGCCACATCACCAACCAGATCTTCTCTGTTTGTAAGCAGCAGGTCTAGCAAGACACCTCCCCTGGTAGGCTCACTTACCAGTTGTGTCAGGAAGTTATCTTCCACACACTCCAGGAATTGCCTAGACTGTTTCCTCTCTGCTGTGTTGTATTTCCAGCAGATGTCTGGTAAGTTGAAGTCTCCCACTAGGACAAGGGCTGGGGATTGTAAGATTTCTGTCAGCTGCTTGTAGAATGCTTCGTCTATTGCTTCATCCTGATTGGGTGATCTATATAATCAAGAACAGAAAAACGACATCTTATACCACATTACAATAATATCAAACATAGCCTACTGCCCCATTACCAGCAATGACTGTGATAGCTGAGATAGCTATAGCTGAGATAGCTGTAACTGAGATAGCACTAACCTGTCAGTCTACTTTCTTAGCTGTTTCACCTTTTTCCATGTTGAAAAAGAGCCATAACCCCTGCAATCCTTCTCTTATATCAACTTTTTTTTTTTTTTAATCAACCACCAATATTACCTCTCACCATATAGTCATTAACAGTCTTTAGCGAAAGCACTTGTTAAGGACTTCTTGAAAGTCTAAATCCAATATATTTACTGTTTTTCTCCTAATCCAGGATTATGTCGATCTACTCAGAGACTTTAAGTGGACCAGAAATGTAATTTGCCTTTTTGTTTTGTTTCCTATGCTCATTCTGCTGTTTTGCCAATATCTTTTATTATCACTTCAACCAGCTTCCTAAATACTGAGTCAGGGCTCATTGTTTTGTAATTCCTTGAATTGTCCCAAATACCTTGGTATGAAAATAGCTACATTGTTTGAACCTACAGTTTCATTCTGTGCTGTTATAGCTGTGTGACTGATTGCACATCTCTGTTAGTAACTAAGCTATTTCATTTTAAGCCGTCCCAAAGAACTCTCGGGTGAGAACCATCTGCTTCTATGAATGTTTGCTCTTTAATATATCACTTCGGGCTCCATCTGACTTCCCATTATCTGACAACAACTCGTCTTCATTACCTGAAGAGAGCAGTTCCAAAGCACGTATCTCCTCAGCTTCCTGATGCTGGAAATTGACACAAATCAATCATTTAACATCTTTGCAAGGTGCTTCTCCTTAATATCCCCCTTTGTCTTTGTTAATCCAAGGGACTCAGAGGTTTTTCTACCTAAACCGATACAGTCTAATTAACTTTAAGTTGATTTTTTATAATAATATTCAGCTTCTCTTTGGGTTCTCTTCATTCCTACTTTATATGCCAAACTTTAAAGGTGTTACCATTTTTTTTTTGGTTAATATCCATTTCAAGTCAATATGCATGACCAAATACTCAGAGACTGAACTCTAAACAGAAGAGAAATATCTACTCTCTGATGGCTGTATTTTACTTTCTACAAAAATCCCACTGAGGAGCTTTGGTAGAGTATCTCTCCAAAGCAATTACAAATCTTTATGTGCTACATATAATATGGTGACAGATCTCTATTAATAAACAGAAAAAGGAATAATTTTACTTCTTTGTCCTTTGGGCTCCTGGAACAACACCATAAACAACAAAATTGAGCTAACATGCAGTAAAGGCTCCTTTTAACGTACATAACTACATAGTGGAAAATCAAGCTTGCCACACACCTGTTATTTCTCACTTAAAAGAAATACTCTTTTTGTTAATACATATCTAACAAAATTTACACCTTTGGCTAAAGCCCTGCTCCATTATACATTTTCATTGTATGAAGCACAAGTAACACAATGTCAACCTTTCAGCTGAAGAAAAAAATGTCTCATATAATGAATTCCATCATTTTGGATCTCAAAATGCCAGATCTTTAGCATGCTGAATTACTTCAGCAGGTGTTCTGAACATAAATATAACAAGAACATATTCTAGAAATTTGTTGAGTTGAAATTGTTTACCTTTGGCAGAAAGAACAGGATGATGGAAATAATACTCTGAAAGGAAAAGTTCTTTATAAATGTGGAGTGCTTTTTAAGTGTGAAGTTCTTTTTAATCAGATTTTTGTCTTCATAGATTCTTTTCAATGGGTTGAGAAATTTCAGTTGATTACTATAGTTTGTGTATATGTATGTTTACTCGGAGTTTCCACTCTACATTATATCTTCTAGTTTATTCCAGCTACCTTTTCGTATCTCTTAGTTTTTCTCTTTCTACAACCTCTTTCACGTTCAAGTTTTTATTTGCTGAATTGTCTATATCAGGAACATCAAGATGTATTCTTAATTTTATGGAACGCTTTTTGAATGTTGTAAGAAACATGCATTGTGACTTTTTTTTTTAATTAACTAATGATACATATTTTTTAACAAGAACATGAGGAATGTTTTGGTTGGTTTGGTTGGTTGGTTTGTTCCCTTCTCTCCATGCTGCAAAGGTCAGCTGTTTAGTTGTCAATCCTGGGTGATATTCAAAAGTTTTCTAGTCACTAAGGAGACTCTTTCAGGTTGGTTGCAATCTCTAAAGAGGACATTTTTGGATAACAATGAACAAAAGTCAATGCAAGCCATTTTTCTAATAAAAACTGCCAACTTTTATAAACAGTCTTCTCTGCATTTCTACTATGAAACACTTGGGATACAGCAACTGTTTAGCTAAACACTGTGGAATTGCACTGCTATTTGAAAGAGAAAATGAGTAGCATGGGGCTTGCAAGATGTAAAGGCAGTTAGTGGATCACTAAGTCACAGAGGAAAGCTGTAAGGGAGCAAAAAATGGAAACTGTGTCTGTAGAGGCCTGAAGAAGTCATCCTCAGTACTCTATAGTGATTCAGGTAAGTGCTTTCCACATTCTGAATCTTAATACTAACTCTTAACTGTGATACACAATGAACGATTAGAATACTAGGATTGCTTGCTTATCCAAATTAGATTTTGATCACTCAGATTTGCTGAGTTTTGAAAAACCTGATTTAAGGCAGCCCTGATTTGAGTGGGAAGTTGTATCGGTTCACCTTCACAGGTCTGTTCCAAACTCATTTGCTTTATGACTCTTTTCCAAACCTTTTCAAGTCTAATATAAAATCTGAAAATATTTTTAATATCTAAAAATATTCACTTTTCTTAAATTTTTCATTACTGATAACCTCTAGTGTTTTTCACTAAGTTTTTTTGTGATCAGCTCAAAAAGCAAAGCAAAATTTGTGCTTTGTGACTCTTCAGATGAATATGACACAAACATGGAACAACTTTGGGGATAAATATATTTTTTGTGTTAAAGGAGACTATACACAGCGTCCATATGTTGTTTGAGATTCAGATCACAGAATCACAGGGGTTGGAACCATAGAATGGTTAGAGTCAGAAGGGACCTTAAAGATCATCTAGTTCCAACCTCCCTGCCATGGGCAGGGACACCTTCCACTAGACCAGGTTGCTCAAAGCCCCATCCAACCTGGTCTTGAACACCTCCAGGTATGGGGCATCCACAACTTCTCTGGGAAACCTGTTCCAGTGTCTCACCACCCTCAGAGTAAAGAATTTCTTCCTGATATCTAATACAAATCCACCCTCTTTCAGTTTAAAACCATTACCCCTCATTCTAACACTACACTCCCTGATAAAGAGTCCCTCCCCATCTTTCCTGTAGGCCCCCTTTACGTACTGAAAGGCCACTATAAGGTGTCCCCAGAGCCTTCTCTTCTCCATGCTGAACAACGCCAACTCTCAGCCTTAAATCAGGTTGACCTCATGTAATCAAATTAGTTAATTTTTCAGTGTGATACTCTTCCTTTTAACAGCACTTTCGGTCAAGTTGATGTATAGGTAAGGTCAGCTTGGTTCTTATTCTTCAGTATATCATACATATATATGTGTGTGTATAGAATAGGATAGCCCAACTCTAAATAGTAATTTGATGCCTAATTTCTTTTGAAATAGGCTAATAAGAGATATTTAAACTGATAGAACTTTTTCTTTCTTCTTTCCCACTTCCACATCATAGATTTACTCTGTGAAAGATGTAAATCAGATGTAATGTATTCTGTAGAGGATTAACATTCTGGGGAAGGGAATAATTAAGGTATTGTTTATTGTTCTCATTCAATATCCTACGTATATAAGAAAATAGGGTGTACCAGTTCCTATGAAAATTACTGTGAACATCTGTCACAGGAGGGGTTCTGTGTTGCTTTTACATCTTCTAGATTCCTATGCAAATAGATCATTTTCCTCCCTTCTTCTACTCCTCACTGTGCCGTGATATCTGGCAATTTTCCAGTAACTACAGTTCCTATGCCCTGCAGTGATTATAAAAGTAGTCCTAGTAATACCCTCCAGAGTTTACACCACTTCAACATTTCTGCTGTGCAGTATGAAGAGCCTCATTTTGCAACACTTACTCTGGGAAACTTCTTATTGCGTTCATTGGTTTCTAACCACATGACCCAAAATCTAAATAAGAGGTGAACATTAAGCTAAATATAAATGTTAGGCATTCTTTTCACCCTTATGCTGTGCTGAAATCAGGTATGGTTGCTCTCATTCTAACAATATTGCTCCAATAAGTCTCAGCATACTTATAGTTTAGTCTTCTAAGCAAAAGGAATTAAGTACTGTCCTAAGGCTAGTAAAGATAACATTTTTTCAGTAAAAACAATACAGTGATTGCATAAAATCAGATTTTTACATTATGATATAATTTCCTGCGGTCAAAGCCAAACAGGAATAACTGTTAAACAAGGTTGAACAGTAGGGAAGAGAATGCATTTTTCTTTATGTGAAACTAATGTTCCAGTTATATTCATTTCCTTTCTTATTTCTCTGTTGTCCTAGAGAACTCCACAAAGAAAGCATCACATGCAGAATTCAAAAAGATGTAGAAAGTTCTTTGTGGCTGATTATTAAATCATTTTAATATTCCTGATACTAGTCAACATATATTGCCCAAGATAAGAATTTGGATTTAAGGACTTCAGAAGTTCTCATTTAAGGTAGCCATTTTTCTAATAACATAAATATAAAAATATATATATTTCTATTGCTATTATAAAATTACAGTTGCAAAGTCCACACTAAGAAACAACATATACTGCACAAGATTTTTCTTTTGTTTTTACTTTGTTTTTCTTTTGTTTTTCTTTTTTTCCTTCTTCTTTTTTTCTTTGCAGAATATCAAGCTAATATGATATACCTGTGGTTTCTCTCTTACCTCCTAGCCAAAGTATATTTCATGTTTCTAGCTCTCCGTCCATCCAAATCTCTTTCTTTCTCCTTATAATCTTTGAAATCTTCTGTTGCACTCAAATGCAACTTTTGTCTGAATGAGGACAACAGGACAGAACCACTAATGACATGATTACCCAGAAGCAATCAAGTATATGGCTTACTAACTGAGTCATGCCAACATGTCAAGTCTACTTTATCTCTTTCTAACACAAAAGGCTCCTCCATTAATGTGCTTGTTACAGACATTCGGAACTGGATATTGCTAATCTTTGATGTGAATCAGGAGACAGTCAAATCTCATCTGCACATTTGAGTGATATTTAGCTAAAACATCTAGTTACTCTGGGCTTTTAAACCATGCATTTTTCTTTCAAAATTTTGCTTTGAAGCAATGGCTAAATTCAGAAGGGGACATAGGTAGTATTTCTGTCTGGGGCTAATTCTAAGACATAGGCTTGCTCAGATCCTAAAAATTCTGCTTCATTTGCTGCCTAAACCTGCAAATACCTACATTCATGGGAGTTTCTGTTTCCCTTGTGGTTTTGTTTTTTTTTCCTAATTATCCATATTTCTGCTCCTGGACAAAACTAATGATCAGCTGATCAGCTTCCAAAATGCAGCAGGACTTAGAAACTCACTAGTCTTATCCTGAATCTGTCTGTAATGCCTGCTCAATGTGAGTTTTCAGTGTCTAACTCACATAAAGGACAAAGATGAGATAGCACTCATCTCAATAGTCTAGCAAGTGGAGGACGAGATCAAGTATAGAAAAAACAAATTAGGGGTCATCTGTTCTAGCTATATACATCTAGTACTTACTAAGATCTAGTGCCTGGGAGATAATCTCCTTTTATAACCACTAGAGTTCTCTTCATTTTTAGAAAGCAATTGATCTGATTAGTTTAGATGATCACCTTTGAATTAATGCAAATTGCTCCTTTGGAAGTAGGGCTTTTTTTCACTATAATTTCTAAAGAGAGGTGTAGGGGTCTAGCTTGTGTTTAGAAATCCAAGTGCATAACAAGGGACAATGTATTTCACTTTTAGGTTTTCTTTCTTCTCTGCCTTATTTGGAACAACTGAGAGAGGACATCTATCCCATGTCACAGATGATCTATTCAGCAATAGTCTCTAAGGTACTACGAAGTAAATGTCTTCTAATGAAGCTATGGAAGTTTTCTTTAAAGAAAGGAATACAAACTGGGTAAAGTTGGAGTGGTCTTACTGGGGAAAGTATGAGTGATCTTACAGTGTGATAGTTTAGGTAACAACCAGATGAAGATCTGGACCCCTTCCCTGGTTTTACTGTTGTGCATATAATCCAGTGAACCAGCTTCAAGAAAACAATAGTTTAAAAAATAGTTGGTTGAGATCTCTGTTCCGAAGATGGCAATAGAAATGTATCCTCCTATTTCTGCTGTTCCACATGACTAATGATTGCACTAACCAATAAGTTATTGTGTTTAAGGAAGGCCTCAGTCATATTTTTTCAGGAGTCTAGGAAAGGAATCTGACCCAAGAATACAGACAGATGCACCCTTCCTCCTGCCCACAATTAGGAACCTACTTCTGTAAGAAGGTAGAGGGTAAGTCCTTCCCTTCCCCTCAACAATTTATTGCCTCCAACTTTCCATTGTTTAACTTCTTAATCATTCCTCTGAAATAAACACAGAAGTTTTCTAGGGTATAAGTTGGTACTGTGCAGAAATATTGAGAAGTACCCCAAGAGACTACTGCATTAAGTCCTGAAGAGACAAAGAACTTGCTTGGGTTTTTCCACCACACCCAGTTACCAGTCTACACAGGAATTGTTAGGACCTTAATTTCTCCTTGTACAGATAAGCATTGATCAAGCAGCTTACTACTTGAGCAGCATACAACTTGGGCAGCAGATCTCATAAAGTGAAAATATGCCCAAGAATTAGGCACTGCCGTGTCTAAAACCTTCTGTGGAATTAACCTAAGTCATTTGAAACTGCTTTGATAAGTTGTGTCTATGAGGAGAAACACCTTGCAGTTTAATGAGGTATCAAGAGAGGCAGGAAGATTAATTTTTTTTTCAAAAAAGTCCAAAGTGCAATTGAGGAAAGGGTGGGAGGTCTTTCAATCTTATTTTATTTATGGCTTTCATCAAAAAACAACTCTATATATCAAAGGGTCATGCCTCAAAGCACAAGTAAAAATTTCATTAACAAGGCTTGCTGTAATGTCTATTAAGATCTGCATCATGCAGAAGAAAAGGAAATAGAAAAGGTTCAAACAGAGGCTAAAGAAAAACAGATTTTACTCTGGCTAAGAATACACAAAGATACTACTTTAAGTTACCTTTCTGAGACTTGATTTGATAAATTTGTTTTAAACAACTACATCCATAAAGTCTGAACAGTTTAATTTATGACTACTCAAATAAAACATTCTAATATACCAGCCTCTCCTTGCAAGTTTCAAGGTTACCTACAACAGATTAGAGCTGTCAAGCCTCATGGTGCTTATTATATAGTGTTCCTGTTAAGGTTTCTATGAAACCATTAGCCTTTTCCTTTGACATTTCCTGTTCTGCATGGCTGAATGTGTTTATAAACCACATATTGTTTTGAAGGTAGTCTAAGTAGTGTTCAGGTTAAATTAGTTGCTAACAAGTTACACTTATTGAATTGCCTTTGTTTACACCACAAAAGAATATTGTTATCCTTGGTGGTTTCAACGGTTTCCTTTCAAGTAGCTCATGTATAAGCATATTAATTATTTTCTTCTTAATAAGAACATTGAGAAATTGTGTTCTGGGTGCTAAACATGTGGTTAATGAATTAGTTCTTACATGTTAGTGAAGTATGTCATAAAATTAGTTTAAATATTTGTTTCATTGAGTAGGGAAACAATACAATCTTTTCAAGGCATATTTTGCTTAACTGTTCTGTAAGAAGATATCTATAAGGATAGTAATAAATTTCTGCTTAATATTTTGCAAAGAATGGAATAAAGTAAACAATTAAAAAAAGAAATGTGGAAAAAATAGCTAGGAAAAAAACCTGAACAAAACAATAAGACCGTTAATAGATACCATACTTTTATAGAATTACATCCACTACTATTTTTAAGCTCGTGTTTACAGTTGTCTCATTTATACTGTTTTCTTGGCTGAATATTTTTATGACTTTTCCCTTTTACAACTAATGAAACCTTTAAAACCAGGAGAATCATGTAACTGATATATTAATTTTTTGAAAAATAAAAATAAGCCTAAGAGTTTTCCACAGATAGACTACTATAACAGTTAAATTCAATAACTATGTAAATTCCATCAACAGAATTTATGCTCCTAAGGTAGACAGACTATCCCAGTGCAGATCCTCAGCTGCTGTAAACTGAATTTCACCATTTGATAGCCTGATGGTAATTTACTTGAACTGGGCATTAGACCCCTCCTTGGTTAATTTCCCTGAGACAGAAACACGTGATCTGGTTTGCAGTATAATGAAAATATGGAGATAATACTGTTAAGCATTTAAATGACTTGTTCTCAATGGCAACTGTGTACTAAATGGGTTGTTAATATAGTAAATGAAAAACAGTGCATTTGTTGCTTTCATAAAGCTTTATGCTATGTGCGATACTTTTGGATAACTTTTATAACCCCCACATATTTGCAAGAGGCCAGTTGGCTGATGTTAAAAGAATACATAAATTTTCTACATTGCTTCCCCCAGAGTATATGGCAAGAGTTCAATATTTGCAGCTGACTCTATTTAGTAGACAATAATTCAGTGTGGAAAATTACACAATACATACAGGTTGACACAGTTTAACATAATTGACAGTTTGCTGAGGGACATCCCAGATGAATTAGCTTGCACAGGGAATAGCTGTCTATCTCAAGGTTAGACTAAGGGAACCTATGAAACCATGATATGCAGAGGTACAGCAACTTTGTAGAGACATTACCTCGCTCTTGACCTCATTGCAATAAATACAGAGCCTCCTATATTCACTCTCTGGGCACTTAAGTAGCATAAAAATACAAACAACAAAATGTAAATGCTCTTTTTATTGGGATATAAAGCTATCCTGTGAGATATTAAAGCACTCCTAACACATTTGTAATGTTTCTAAAATGCTAAAATATTATTCAGAATTTGACAGCTAGATAGTGCAGCAAATGCAAGAACTGAAAAACACATAGCACCTCTTGTTCTACATTTATCTTAATAATATATGTACACTGTTCATATATTAACCTTACTGCAGTAATATTTTTGTGTCTTTTGACAGCGCATAAAAATGGTGAGAAGAAACATAAAAATCTGAGAAACATAGAAGTGTTATAATTTTGAAATATTTTCCTGTACTTTGTCTGTTTCTAAGGAGGCAAGAATGTTTAATAAGGTCCAAGGTTTAACAGCAGTTTACAGAGAAATCAGCTGTTATAGGGAATAGGTCAGGAATTATTTAATTGGACTATGTTTTTACAGAAATATTTAGGCTGAGATGTGTGATAACTACATAAATATTAGGTATGGATTAATGGAAAGTTTTAACTTTTTTTTTGGTTTTAATTTTTTAATAATATTTCTAATTTCAGAATATTCAGGATGAAATTTCAAATATTTATAAGAAAAATAGAAAAGGAAGGAATTCACTTGAAAGTTTCAACTACAAGCTGAATCAAGCCCCTTATTAGAAGTCCCTTTATTTCAAGGGAAAACTAATATATCTCAAAGTCTGTCTTCTCTGAACAGGACAAGAGTAGTTCAAGAAGGGTAAAAGATGATATTGAAAAAGATTTCATTTAGAATTGGTTGCTCATTCTGAAATTGAAAGTTATCTGGAAGGTTTGAACACATCTTCTCTAAATATAGCCAATTTTAAAAATTACCTTAAGAAAGACAAAGGAAGTGAAAAAAAATTTGGGGGAATTTAGGTGACTGTTCATGAACTTTGAATAATTAAATACTTAATTAGTTTTAAAAAGTATTTGTCTGAAATATAATTTAGGATCTTTTTTTTCCACTACTGGTTTATATGGCACACAATGTCAGGGATCAGATCCATAATTAAAATTCTTAAACAGGAGAGAAACATGGAGCTTAAATGGAAGATGGACATTCCCAAAAGAGATAATGCACACAAAAATAAACATTACAAAGCTAAGTCTGTGCCTTCTATATGAGTTCAACACAAATCACACAGAATTAAATGTTCAGCCTTCTGAAGTGAATTGCACAACTTCTATAGATATCAGTAAGACCAGAACTTCACTGCTGCACTATAGTGAATAGCCAGTTTGACATTTGTACTTAAAGCCTTGATGTAGCTACCAGAATGTGCCAGTGTAATTGGATGACCTGCAAAAAAAGAAGTAAATTAAGTCACATAAATGATGACTTGAATTTTGGACCAACAATGTCCTTGTATTTTCACTATACCATAGTGTTTAAATCAGTTCTTGTGAATCCTTTTCCAGATGTATTTTCACAAAGTAGCAACAAAGGTTTCATTACCACAGTAATAAAAACTTATTTAATAACTCAAAATCTACCTACTTGGAAAACCAATTTTCTAATGGTCAAAAAAGCATATATTTAACCACTGCCACCAGAAAACCTTTCAAAACTCAAAAATAATTATGAATAAAAATATTTATATGTACATATCAGAGTTGTGTTTCTGGTACAAAAGAGAGAAATAATAGAACATATTTTAAATATATGAAAATATGTTATGTAGGAAGTTAAACTGTTGAATTTCAGAGCCATAAATTTTCAGTACATGTAATGGGATTAGCAAATCATTTAGGAAGTGATTTTGTGAATTTGTGTGTGTGTGTACAGGGAAAATTAAAGCAATCTGATTTCCAAAGTCTTTTGGTCAGAAGAACTACGGAGAACTGAGGATTACACGTCCTCCAAAGATCCCTTCTAACGTAAATTGTTTTTTAAATCTATGATGCTATGACAAGAATGCAGTCTTAAGTAAAATAAACATTTATAGCTCCTGTATAGCTCAGTTTCATGGAGTCTTAATGGTTGATGTTGGAGAGTACGACCTTAAATATAGTCAGGCCACTAGAAAGACTTGTTCACGTGAGCCATTCCTTCTTAGTTATCAGTGATCACAGCAGTAGTTATCTTGGAGTGAGACCCTTGTGAACTGTTAGGACAAAATCAATAGCTGAGGAATAAATTTTCTGCATTGCAAGATTACTCAAAAATGTCTTAAGAGATCCAGGGACTAATTCATTCACCCTCTGCTGTGGGAATATAATCAGTTACTCGTAATTGCAGCTCTTATGAAATTTTCCCTCCCATACTGAATTCCTGACTCAGCTGTACTATTTATTCAACAGAAGGATAAGTAGTAAGTTAATCAGCGCTCTCCAGAAATCTCTAAAGCTATTACATAATTGTTTGACATATTTGATGTCTCATATAACCAGAGATGCTCAGTTCTAGACAATCAAGGCAATCTTTGAGCTTTCTGCGGGTTATAGGTGCACATAGGTACAGGTGCACATAAACATATTTCTAATTGAGGCCATGAAGAGACTAATCAGGAATACCTGTGGGAAGAATTGAGACAAATCCAGACCAATCAAATAAAGCAGAATAGCTGCAGGGGCATCTGCTAAAGGAGCATTTTTTGTTAGGTGTTTTCTGCTTCTCAATTTTTCCACCTCTCCATTTCTACATTAATTGTACTAATATCAGTCATAGAGATTCTGCAAAGCAAATGCAGCCTCCACCTATAGATGTGTTGCCATTTCTCATAGAATTACATCTGGATATCTTAAAAAAACACTACTTGGTGGAAATACCCTTTAGTTGATAAAATAGCTGAAAAAAACTTCAGAATAGTCAAGCAGGAGGAAAAGAAATGTTGATAAAGAATGAGACCATGGGCAGTAAAAGAGTAAACATGACGTTTCCCTATAGCTTGAAGTTATTTGGAGATTCTGACACTGAGGTGTGAGCCAGAGGAGAGCATTCCCTGCACCAAGGTACTTCAGAAGAAAGTAAGAACTTATTCTAGGAAGAGATTTTCAAAGTGATTTTTCACGTCATTTAAGGCTACGCACCTGATTTTTTTTGTGCTTTCAAAATCTTTTCTCAAGTTACTAAAATGTGCAGATAAAACTCCAAGTATACTCACAGGGAATCAGAACAGTGAAAGTGTCATTTTATAAAATCAGTTTTCAGAGATAATTTTTCTTTAAGAAAATTTCTGTTCCTGAGCAGTAAACAAGAAACTTCTAAATCACCTCCTTAGTCTTTCAGCTTTTCCCTGGTGTTTTCTGTACATTCTTCAAGTTTTAAAATCAAGAAGTCCTTTCTATTTTGCTGTCTTGGACAAAAGGTTAAGAATTTCTTTTCTTGTGCTGCAAACTTTTTTAAATTACCTGTTTCACGTTTCTTAAGAAAGCAATACAAAATATAGGTGTAATGTGCTTAATAAAAGAAATAGTAAGCATCATCAAAATGGATTGAGTGAATCTCTAGCATAAGACATACTTAATTTCTGTAATCCAACCTCTTTCCAACATAATTGGCAAGATAAGTATTCCTGAGCATATCCAGCAAAATCTGCCCTGATCTTGACAGATCTGTTTACGAAATCCTACCTAATAAATTTCACCATATTCTTGAGGATATGTTGATGTGGCCTCCAAAAGTATTTCTTTACCAATAGTGTCAGGAGCAAAGTCACAATCCTTCTCCGTGTCCTCACACTAGGATCTCTTGTTTGTTTTATTACCTTTGAGCAGACTTTTATACCTTTAAATCTATTTTTTTTTAAAGTAATATTAATTTTGACTCCCTGTACAGTCTTTTCTATGCAAAAAACAACTTCTGGACTGCGAGAACAACAATGTCATATCAATATATTTTTTCCATATATATATCCCTCTAAAACATCACAGAGCTGGTTTTGATTTATTAGTTACACTTTTCAATGAAGTAAAAATACTGAGAAACCTAAGGTCTTCTATCATAGGCAGAATTCCTATTTATTTGCATTACAGCAGCTTTATAGATATTAGAAAGAAATATGTTAGCAAGTCAGTAGGTAGAATCTGAAAAAGAAGTTATTGAAAAAAACCCCACTTGGGAGTGGGGAAGTTGTCCTTTAGGAACTGTAGTGTCTCTTCCTGCAGCAGGTTACTTTCTCCATGACCATGAACAGATCTCTGTTGGAGAAGCTTCCCACAATCAGTTTAATCAATTTATTTTTAAGTTCTCATGCATTCTGTTTGGACTAGGCAACTAGTTTTTACAGCCTAGCTTGAATTTTTGATTCACAATCTGGCATCTTAATTCTAGTTTTCATATCAATCAGTGATGTATATACATAAATATATGCATAGGTGCGTATGCAAACACACACATACACATAGGTGTATGTGTATACATAATATGCTACAATTGTTTTTATTTAATGAAAAAAAAGTGCATTTAAAAATTCCAAACTTCTATAGACATTTATCTGTCTCAGTGTACAGCTATATAAAATCAAAAACTGAAAACAAATTAAAAAGGTCTAGTTCTTTCTTTGAGAATATCAAGATACTTGAAGTGCAATTACAAGCTATAATGAATTGCTTCCCAGGATCCAAATGGTAAGGAATTATTGAAATACATGGTGACACCTCCACAGGGATCTAGCAAAAATGATGTTCTTCCTGTAACTGAGCAGCTCCACAGTATTTCTTTCCTTTTCATATTTTGAACTGTAACTAGTTTCTTGAATCTTATGTGCTCACAGGTTTGTGTCGATGGGAGTTACAAACACTAGATGCAAAAACTCCTGATGCCTCTGCAGGAAACATCTCTTTCTTATTATCTTGGCGATGGTTTGTTTCCAGCATGCTAGTGATGAAGAAAGAGAGAAAAAGGAATGAGAGTGAGTCTTTAGCTGTGCTTAGCTGTGTGACCTTTCTTTCTGAGATTTGCTGCCAGCTCTGAAGCTGGGGTATTCTTTTTTTGTGGGTATTCTTGTCATTAACAGTGCTCTATTAACTCTGGAAAGAACAACAGTACAGCTGGTGAGAGTGTGCCTGCGCTACCACGCACTTCAGAACTCAAGGGGCTCTGGCTTAAAGAAGCAATCATCTTCATTTTATGAAATTTTATTATTTTTATATTTACAAGTTTGAGAGGAAGGTTTTATTGGAAAAAAAGCTGTATCAAACAGCACAATAACTGTGGACCACAAGAGATTTCAAAGTCAACAACGTATAAGCCATATCCCAGAACGTGTTCTGCTTTTAAATACCAGCCTCCTATCTGAATCTGTCATTTACCTTGTTAGCTGCAGTTATATTCCTGTCCCTACATTATTCCCATTTTAATGTATTTTAAGTATCCAGACTCATGATCATAAAATAAAACATTCAGCTAACAACCTTTAGGAAAAACGTGACAATTTGTCATGTATGTGTCTTAGTATATAGAAAACACCTCAAAATATTTACTAGACTTCAAAGAAATAGAATATTCATTTCAGCTTTTTGTTTGTTTGTTTGTTTAAATTCTGTATTTTTATTGTTCCATTTTTGGTTTAGTGCCTCTCAAAGACAAGATTTTCCTTTTATCATAATGACCTGGGTACAAGACTTGTAATTACTACTGTATTCATTTTATGGTTTTTTTTAACAGATATATTTATTTATAAATAGATATATAAATATATTACTTTATATATAAGAGAATAATTAGTAATTATTATACAACAAGAAATTCAAATAAATCCTAGGAACAACATGTTTTAACCAAAAGATCACTGGGTTACAACCTTGATTAATTCAGTAACTGGACTGTATCTGCTACCAAGGTTCTTCTCATCTTCTGAATAAAATCTTGACACATTGGCCACATCCAGACTTTTTTCTCAATGTACTCCTGAATACTGCTTTACAGATTGCACCACAGTCTGAAGTATCCTGTTTGCTTCCCACTGTAAATCTTTACCACAGAATCGCACAGAATCACATGGTTTGGAAGGGACCTCTGGAGATCACCTAGTCCAACCCTCCTGCCAGAGCAAGGTTACTTGCACTGTATGACATCTCCAGGATACCTGCATTATGCACAGTGGCACCAAGAGTCACCCATTGCGGTTGACTACTCAGAAGCCCTGGCTGCTTGTCAGCCAACAAGTCATTACTAGACTTGTACTACGTGATGGTCTGTATCATGTGCATGTTGTAATCCACTAAGCTGCCCCATGTAAATCCATGCTAGTATCTCAAATTTAGTATTTGTGCAGGAAGGGAACGGTGAGAGATAAAGCAAGAGTCTTAAGAGAGATTAAGGCAAGGAGGCAGGTACATCTGTGTTTATAATGATGGCATGACAGTATTGAGCTCTTGGCCACCCAATACATTCAATTTCATGCCGTTTTAAACTGTGTCAGCTCCAGAATCACACCAGTCAATCACTATTCAATGGACCAATAAGATAATTGTTTGTGTTAAGATCATACCCATGTGATGGATCATACTCACTATACATAATAATTTTTGTCTCCATCAAAATTTCTTGAAAGGATTATGCTGTCCCTTAAACATAGGCTGATCAGTAGTGGGATAATTTCTCTAGGTTTTCTCTTAATCCGCAGAGACCTCTTCAGTGCTCTGCCAATTGTCTTGCACAGAACTAAGAGAACAGAGGTATCACAGGTGTGTAAATCTGATTTTCCATCAATTTTATTTACATATGATTCATCTCTCCTTAAAACTCAGAGCCAGAATCCATTACCTAGCTCTGTATACTCCTTCAGTCCACCATAACCCTCCATGTCTCCTCAAGGGGGCTATAAAATTGCTTTTCATTCACTAACACTTGCTCTTTGGTTTAGTAGAAATATTTGAACTGAAGGCCTTCCTGTAGGACTGACTTAGAGTCAGCATGCTCTCCCCTGCAAAAATAATCAATATTTGACAAATATAGACTCACAAATCCAAATTGTCACATGCTATCTGCAGGTGGAAGGTAAACTAATTCCAGGTGCAGTTTCCTCTCAGTGGCCTGCAGATGAGGTGGGATGTTTTTACAGCACAGAGACCCCATAGAAGATTGTAGACATGACTACAAAGATAAAAACTTGTCCTTAGGCAGGAATAGCTAAAGAAGTAGGTGGTAGCCTTACCACCTTACTACTTCTTCTTTTAACAAAGAACCTCAGCTACATAGATCCTGAAAAAGATGTAGCACTGAATGAAACAGGAGTGCAGCATCTAACTTCAACTTTAGGTCTGTTGTGTGTGAAGTTTATTAGGATATTATAGTTATACAAGAGCCTGGGAAAAAAACCCCACTTTTAGTACTCATTGAAGCGGCCTGAGGACACAGCCATGTAATGGATGGAGTTTGTGGATTATTAACTGAATAGAAGGTGAAAATAAATTGAAAGTCCAGCACCTGTGCACTTTGGAATTTTTATTAGAGAGCAATGCACATGCTATAGTAAAAATGACAGCTTAAACTTTACAGCAGTGGTTTTATTTGTTCCTAGGTTGCTGTTTTTTGCACTTTTGTTCAATTAATGCTAGGTTATTACTCCTGACAACTAATATGACTGGAAAGTCTTCCAAATGTAAATGTAAGTTGAACTCAAAGTGAAAAACATATGAGACAGGTTATACATAGCACTATAATAACACAGTTGATGTTGACATTAACATCTCTTCAAGATTTGCTTACAAAGTAGCTGGGTATGAAGAGAAAAAGACTTCATATATAATTATCGATTAACTACCTAAGAACTTTTACTTTCTGCCTTAATGTATTTTTCTATTGTAAAATTCTCTTCTGATGTGAAACTTTCTATATTTAAATAAAAGCTGGATGAATAATTGGTGGTATGTCACCTGATAAATGTCACCTTCTCCCAGCTTTTATTTGACAAGAAATTTCTCCAATGCATTTGTTATTTGGAATGATCACTGGATCATGTATATAAATAATTGTAATGTCTTAATAAAATTAACTCATTTTTTGTAAGAATCCCATTTTTTAAATATAGACTGACTTGCCTGACTGTAAGCCATACTCACTATACTCTGAGGTGAGGTGATGGCTTTTTAAGGAATAAGATTTCAGATTAAAGTTTTCTTAATAATTTGGAATTCCACAATTTATTTTTCTATGAACTCCCTTGTTGTGGGCAAAAGGGAACTAAAGAGTGGATACAAGAATTTATTATTACTCAAGTTATCTATTTTTTAACAATCTAATGAAAATACATCTAAAGTTTGTTAGTCCAGGTGCAATGATACTAACATCATAGCCCAGATGATTTAATTTTTATAGAAAAACTTTATTAAAAATGCATCAAAAAATGTTCTACAGAAATTTTCTAGTATCTACACCTTTTCTCTGCTATTATGCTTATCCTTCCAGTGCATCCTGAGTTCTGAGAGTGATGGAACTGGTTTTCCTCAAGAAACTAGGAGTTTCCAATGCCTAGTCAGTGTACTGAGTTCTCTGATGGGAGGAGGTATGGTCTTGATGGAGGGAGTTTCTTCCTCATCTGTCTTAGATCTGATTTGGGTTATTTTTACATATTTTCTGACACAGTTTCCTTATGCACTCTTTCTTCACTCATTTCGGAGTTAAAGTATCCCTATACCTTAGCTATTAGCTAGTCACTTAATAGGGTAACCTCAGCCACAGTTAACACACGAGGTCAATATTTATTACTTAAAGACTACATATATTTCTTAGACCTTTTCATACATAATATTTACAGAGGTAAGCTAAAACAGTTTAGGCAACAGTCACCCGACCATTTGAAAGTTTCTGTAATGACTGAAAAAAGCTAAAACCAGCTCAGGCCAAGCCAGGTCCAGACAAACCTGTGGGCCTGCATTTTTAGATCAATACAAAACCTGGAGACTTTCACTAGGAATGAAAATGTCATTTTTATTGGACAACAGTGTGCACGCAATAAAATGCTTCCATCATTATTATAAAATATGCAAATGGTCTCAATCTTACTTGTTACCCCTCTCTTTATAACTTCAAATGCTACTTTCATGCTTTGTGTACCTGCTTTACAGTCAATTGATATTGAGTTCTTGCTCATGGTGAACCCTATATTCTTTTCTGAATGAGTGCTTTCCAAAACACAGTCCTGCAGTCCACCTATAAAATCCAGATATCTTATTGTTCCAAGCCTACTTTTGTAGCTGACCTTGAAAAGGAAGATTATTGAAACATATTATTCCTTTTATGTAAAAGATTCTGATATTTCAAAAAAGACCTGAGTAAATATGTCATATTTCATGAAGGACATTATTCCACAAAAAGAAAACAAAGAGTGTCAACACCCACACCCACACACACCCCACCCCCCCAAGCCCTTACTTTTTTCCATTTAAATGGTTTCAAAAGAAAATAATCTTTATGACCAGCTCTGGTAGAAGTGCCAGCCAAACACAGTTTTATTTACCATTCTGGCAAGTTTGTATCCTTCTCAGATTTTATCAGCTGCAAGTCCTCTCCAGACTTTTGTTAGAAATATTAACACCAAGTCTAGTGCTGATCATGGTACATGCTTCCAGGAATTCAATGTTTACCATTTTCTGAGGTTTGTTAATTAATCAGCTCTTAATTCATGCAACACGTTATGTCACTGTGTAATGACTGACATTGCAAGTCAAGTAGAAGGACCAGCACTACAAAAAAAAAAAACAAACCTCTCAGACAAAAATAACATTTATCTTATTACTTTAGATTCTTTTTTTCAGTCAGTACAAGCTGATGAGCACTTAAAATTTTAAGAAAAGACCACTTAGGCACCTCAGTAGGTCTGACATTTCAGACTCTGGTAGGTGAAGACAGCATATTATCCAACAAGTCACCACTCAGAGCTTTCAAAAGCACACATGGATTGAATATGTATGTATGTTTACATCTCCTGAAAACCTTTTTCCTCATGAGAAAAAATGGAGCTTTGTACTTTTGCTGGGGAAAGGGTAACCGGTGCTGGGAAGTGGGGAATTTTATCTCACGTGTGTCTTTTATTGGAAACATATGGAGGTAAACAGGATGTTTTATGGTCAGGAACAGACTCTACAGAAGGAGCGAATTCAGCTTAAGATATGATTCCTGACAAAGACAGTTTGGCAATAAGATACCTTCCTAGAAGAAGGTAAGTTTGTGTCTGCTTGATCATTTAAGCCTAAACCACATATCATTCTGCCCTAGAGAAAAATCCTGTCCTGAGGGGAACATTAACTATTGACTTCAGGCTTAAACAGATCCTATCAAATTAATTCTAGGATCCTTTGCTCAATTTGTGAAGTACCTCTACTGAAAAAGTTTAGACTTTTGTTTCTGAATAACTAAAAATGCAAAATAAAGTAGGAAAGTGCAAAAATTCTGAGTGACTGGATTCCTAACAGAACTTGAAACTTTTTTGGTCAGAGAGAGCACCTGATTTTCTACAGACTGTCTGAGAACTTGATAGAGAATATTATTTTAAAGAGAAAGTACTCTCCAAGACAGGCCACTGAGTTAGTGCATAAGGAATATTTAATTCACTGTACATCTGCATTAACAATGTACATCTGGAGTTGGACTACAAGTTTCCACCTTCTCATTTGAGTGTAATATTCACTGGCCTACAGTTCTTTCCTGGCTTTTCTCTTCACTCACTGAACACTTAAGCGCAGGAAGGACTTTCTATATCTGTTGTTAGTTAGGGGTCTAAACCATGAAGACTGTCATGATAGTTAAAAGAGATGCACATATTTAGGAACAGAAAGAAAGCCTACAAGCTGATAAAGAACCAGTAAATTCACTAAATCCAAAACTAAATTTAGATACAGACAGATTTTTTTAACAATATCCTCTCCTGGAGTTTCATGTTTTTATCAGCTTTCTGAGGATCCTCTGGTTTTGTTTTGTTTGGTGGGTTTTTGTTTATAGTTGGGTTTTCTTTTCCTTTTGCTTCTGCAACCCGTTATGAATTCTACTCTTCAGTGTCAAACCTGGTGAAATTTTTCTGTAGTGATGTAAAAATAATTACATAACAGAGGTCCATTATTTTGTGGGACACAATAAGGGTCTTGTTCAGTCTAAAGTTTTGCAATCTTACATGCTATCTTATATACTACTTCACATGGTTGAATGAGCCTGAGGGTGGTTATCTCTAACTGGTAAATGGGCAGTGGCTAGTGATTAAATTTTACAAAGAACTTTCCCATTCTTCTGCCAGAGTATCTTAGCTAGGAATTGCACTCATGTTGGTGCAGGTGCTACATCAAAAGTTTTTGCTCGTTTTGTTATCTTCAGTGGCAGAAAAGGTATGCGACATGAATACATTGTAAGCAGTAACCATGACTGGTTGAATTACTACAAAATTATTACACAATCTAAATTCTTCAGCTCAGATGCAGTAGTTTTCATGCTAAACTGCTAAATAATTTCATGGAATCCATGCAAACAAATTTGAAACTCACCTTTAAGAAACACAACTTATATGTCATTACATTTACATATTTGCATATCATAATGAATAATGCCCCTCAAGTGTTTATTTTTCCCCTTAATTAACAGCACTATAAAGTTTAGAATTTTCGGTCTGGGGAGATTTTTATTAACTTTGTGTTTTAAATAGATTGCATGTTGTGTATACCATCTTCAATGTCATTTTACAGAATTGAATAGTTGTATTAATTGCAGTGAAGTTACCACTGGCTCATAAATTAATGGATAAAAAATCCTCACAGTGAAATACCAGGAACATAATTAAACTATAGAGCTTCTACCATTTTTGGGTGACATTCTGATAAATTAAAATTGTAATTACTCCAACTTTTTGGATAGGGCTGATGCTGGGCAGAAACCTCATTTTTTTCCGTACAGAGACTGCCTCTTAGCAGAAGGTGATTAACCCAGTAGAAGGTTATTTAGCTTTTATTACATGGAAGATTACAAAAGGCAGTTCCACCCTCCCTATGTTTAACTACTTCTTGATCAGGGTGAAATCTCATCTCCACTACTCAGAATTGAAGTGATAACAATATCTAACATAAGTAGCAAATATTTTAGTGTAAGTGAAAGAAATTATATTTCTGCTCTTGGCCAAATTTTGCTGTCACATGTACAATATTTGTTGGGGCAGCACATAATAAGTTCATTGATGTTATGGAAATGTTCTTTCTTTTTTTTTCTTTCTAGTTATAATTCCATATAATTTATTGCATAACTTCTAGTATTTAAGGAGTAAGTGATAAGGTTATGATCTTCTGTCAAAAAGTTGTGAAGTACTGAAGAACAACATTAAGAAAATGATGTGTGTAACAGAAGTACCACTTGCTCAGGCTCTTTTCTGCAGTCTTATACAGCTTCTTTTTAACAGTACTCCAGAAATTCAATACTATACAAATCTGATTTCTTTATGGGGAAAAAGAAGCAAAGGTGGGAAGAGTGGATTTCACAACAACAGGCATGTTTTAAACATTATTACAATACAAAATGTGTGCAGTTTTTTCTCCCTGTTCCGCACTTTATTGTGCTTAAACTTTTTTTGTTTGTTTGCCTCGTAAATCAAGACTGTTAAGCAGAGATCTAGAACTGAACATTTCAGCTCAAAAAATCAGTTTTATGAAAAATTGTTCTAAAGTGCAGGAAAACAGGGGACATTGAATAAAAATTTTTGGCAGCCTGGTTGTATCTGCATCTGCAATGCTCTCTAAAGTTATATTTACTCATATTCTTATGCTGTGCATTTAAAAAAAAAAAAGTCATTATGAAACAGAATTATATAGCATATAGAACTGGACTTTGGAAAAGTCTCCAGCAAATTGTCATATAGCAATATGCAAAAACTCCTGACCTAATCTGTCAGGGTTCTGCTCCCTAAGGGAAGTTGAGCCATGGCCAAGGAGGAAATTTCAGGGCATTTTTGGCCAGACCTTGGCCCACAGTACCCAGCAAGGTAAGTAGAACAGATCTGGAAACAGTAGACAGGTTCAACCACTAGTCTGGATCAATATTATGGTGATGAGGCAGGTCCAAGGACGCGGCTAGGAAGTCAGCTTGTAGGTTAGTGTTAGAATCAGGACCAGTGATCACCGAACAGGTCCACAGTGATGATAGGACCAAGGCCAAGGCTGGCAGTCAGTCCATCAGCCGGGATCTGAAAGATGGGGCTCCATGGCCAGGCAGGGGCATGGAACTGAGATGGAGACCGACACTCCTCCAACATAGCTCAGGAGGGGGCTGATGGCCCTGGGCAAAGCTGAAGTGGAACCTTTGGGCCCATAGTGTGGGGGAAGGCTTCATGTAAGTCTGCTAAGAGCCATTAAGGTTTATTTGCACACTCAGGGCCCTGACATAAACCAAAGATTTGAGGGCTGAGATTTTCTTACTGTACTTTGCTGTGATCAGATAGTGTAGAGCACAGAAAAGTCAATACTGTGCTCTGTGAAACATGCAAAGCCACAGAAGAATCTCACTGAAGTCTGCTTCTAGATCCGCACTTAATTCTTCCCAAAACTCTAAATAACAGTTATAATGCTGCAGTCTTAATGCTTTTGCATATGGTCTTGTTCATAAAAAACCCTCTCTTTCTTGGATAAAGTCTATGGTCACTTGGCCTAAAATGCTAGTGAAGGAGCATCAGCTCCTGTTATAAATTTATCAACTGCATATTCACTTACTTCATAAATCTAATTCTGCATATCCAGTGTGCAGTTTGCAATGCAGTCACCCTTACTTGAATGAGTTAGAGTGGCATATCTAAAGTACAATGATTAGTACTAAATATTGCAGAAGACAACCATCACAGCGGTATTAAACTTTCCCCGATTTAGTTTTGCTACCTGATACAAGAAGTAAGGTCTGCAGGTCTGTAGCCTGCTCTTTACAATCTAATGCTCTGTGCCAGATGCACTGCCTCTTCCGTATTCGGTAGAAATCTCGGCAGCAGCGAGACAGATGCACTGAACAATGTCCCAAAAGGAGGCATGGCTCCCTCCATTTGCATTCACTACGTTGGTCAAAATCCTCTGATCAAAATTTTCTGTCCAGAAGGAAGCTAAGGTCTTCTTTTCCCCTCCATACCTCACTGCTAATGTGTGTCCTCGTACACATCAGCATACCTTTTAAGACATGCTGTTCCAGACTCTTCCTAGTCACTGAAGAAGAGATGACGGAATGACAGAATTTTCAGAGTTGGAAGGGACCTCTAGAGATCATCTAGTCCAACTCCCCTGCTGACACAGGAATGCCTAGAGCACATTACTCAGGACTGCATCCAGGCGGGTCTTGAAAATCTCCAGAGAAGGGGACTCCACCACCTCCCTGGGCAGTCTGGTCCAGTGCTCTGTCACCCTCACTGTAAAGAAGCTTTTTCTTAGGTTTGAATGGAACTTCCTATGTTCCAGCTTGTGCCCATTGCCCCTCATCCTGTGGACCAACAACCTGTTTTGAAGTACCGTATCTCCTTTGGGGTGAATTTCCAGAGTCCCACATAGTTATTTTTGTCGTTTACACAGAAACATGCAAACACAGTTTGTTCACAAGGAAATGCAATATTTTGAACTTAATTGAACTTTGGTTTGATGCAGTTTGCAACTTGTAGGAAATACAAAAAAGAAAATGAAAGTGTAAGCTCTCAATTATTTCCTGTCATTTCAATGACTGTGCTGGCAGCTTCCTGAAAAAAATACATTTAAGACCTTTGTAGACATCCAGTATCTTTAGTACTCTTTAGTTGCCTTTTGAGATAGAAAGGCAGAAGAATTCAGAATCAAATGCAATATGAATATAAACAAAAGTGGTTATTCCATCAACTCCAAATTAACGGTTAGATAAAAGAACTTTCTTTTACACTGAAACACAAACACCTGTTGCATGAGGTGGGTGGAGAGAAACTATCTCGCGCCTCTTTCTAGTGTTGAGCATGTCCTGATTCACTGAATCCGAAAGTGAGATTTCAATACTCCATTTGCCATATATTAAGTTGTTGGTCATTCCTTGAGACAGAAATCTCAATTTAATTTGCCAGGAAATCAT
Source organism: Burhinus oedicnemus (assembly GCA_008921705.1). Classification (NCBI taxonomy): domain Eukaryota; kingdom Metazoa; phylum Chordata; class Aves; order Charadriiformes; family Burhinidae; genus Burhinus; species Burhinus oedicnemus. Next base: position 738,141 of record VFFE01007518.1, on the reverse strand, counting down.
CCTGCAGGTAAAGAGAGAAGTCCATAGCAGAGATTTTTAGCTGCTTATTGTCTCCAACAACCTTCTCCAAGATCTTAATGAAAAAAATGTTTATAGTTTGGGGAAAAAGAGAAGAAGCCTAGTTCTTGGTAAAAGGGGAGAATATACCCAGGCTGAATGGTACTTGAAAATGGCTTATACTTTGCTACAGGAGACCAGTTAATTCCTTAGCTGAAATCAACTTCAGCAATGATTTTCCTGATTAATGTATTTCTGAACTGAAGAGAACATAATGGCTGTAGCTTTGTTTGTCTTCCGACTGCATCTTTACGCCCAGTCCCAAAAATATCTTCATAGGATTGGCTATAAAGTAGTATAGAATATTTTATTTCATCCACTTTTATGAGACATTGCATGAAAACAACATCAGGCTATGCTAAGTGTGAAAAGACGTCTTCAGCTTGGAAATAACTTATTTTTTTCAGAGTAAGTTAAACTCTTTATATTTTAATATAAGCTTAGTATTTAATTATGTAAAACCTTTATAAAGTATGTTGCTTTCATCTGTGTTTCAGGAAAGCATATCATCTTTATTTTCTATTGTTTATAGTCTAACCTTGATGAAAATGCTCACCACACAGATTTGGATACTTTTTTCTTAAACTGTTAATTGATTTTGTATCATCAGATATCTTCTACTAGTAACAAGTCTCCTTCCTGAAGTTAATGAAATAAGGCACTGTATAAACTGAAGCGCATAGGGGAATTCATCCTCATATTATAGTATAATTTTCTACAATGTTCAATAGCATAGTTGAAAGTAGATTAGTTAAAATTGTACCTTTGATAGAGCTTGAAAAAATGACTTTGGTATTCATATCATTAACTTAGATATGTATTTGAGTCTCATCTTATTTACCCCTTCTGCTCTCTTTATAGTACTTCTCGGAGAAAATAGTTATTGTTGTTACAGAAAATAATCAAATTAGTCTATGCATTCTTGATGAGATACTTTTGATGTTTAATAACTAGACTTCTAAAGAAGGAAAAAGTGTATTTTGGGGAAGGTTCATGGATTATGGTTGAACCTCTTTCCCAGATTTTAAGCTTGGGAGAACCAAAACAAAAGGTTTTCTATAACAAACCCAAACTTTGTTATTGGAGTAACCTTTCAGAATGAACATTGCATAATTTATTGTAGACAAAAGAATTCCTGTGCACCACTTATGAACGTGACTTGTCTGCGTATCAGTCACTGGAATGCAGATAGAGCAGCAAAGGGTGCAGGATAAAACTAAAAAAAAATCCAATAAAGATGTGGTTTCTTACTTACCCAATTTCTGCATTTATCTGTTAAAAGATTCCAGATTGTGAAAATGTATTTTGCCGACCAGTTATTGCTCAAATGCAATAACAAGTAAACTAAGTGAAATTACCCTTTTGAATGGGTGAGTTTCCAAAGTGATCCCTGGTGAACTACGTTACCTGTATATGGAAAGTTTAGAACTGTCAGTATAGATGTACTTTTTCCTTCTCTCCTTTTGTCAGTACACAACTGCATAATGAATCTAAAAAGGAGTACATTCGCTTTCAAAAAATCACTTTTCTCTATCTTTGTCATTATAATCTCAATATAGCTCATAAAAATTTCCACTGGCTTTTAAGAATTCAGTGGAAATATACAGAAATATTATTTAGTGCAATTAAATTTTAAAAGCATAATAAAAATCTTTTAAGTAAAAATTGTTGTCAAAAAAAAGGACAGTTACTCCAAAGCAGAACTTTTTATATGAAATCTGTTTCTGCTTGTCTGGCTGTTACAGAAAGATGTATTTTTAGTCTCCAAATTTGATGATTACTTCTTGTTCCATGTGCAAATGCTTTGAGAAGTAGTGTATAATATAAATGGTGATTAATACAATTTAATTTCAAGAGTGATTCCCAGGCTCTATTCTAAAAGAGGAAGGCACATCCTTTGCAACCCCAACTTACAAGCAGATGTTCCAAAAAAGACCAAGATCTCACTTAGTCCCTGTGACCAGCATTTTTAGGTTTTCAAGCTTTCTAATCTGAGCTTTACTCAGAATATTTGGAGTGTTCTCTGAGTCAACTAACTGTTTTTATCTACCATAGCAGCATTCTCAGTGTCAAGCAGTGGAATATGGAAGACATTTTGATCACTGGGCACAGAAACATTGAGTCATGGTTTCTTATATGTACTTATATCTTTCTTTGGTTCTCATCTAAATCCTTTCTGGATTTAAGATGTTAAGCACACATAGCCACACACCCATACACCCCCAAACAAACAAAATTGATGGTGGAAGGGGATACCAACAGGATTGCAGTAGGTAAGCCAAGGGTTGGCATGGCATCGCCTGAGGGTGGTAGTGCTAGTGGGAACATTTATGCTAATCCTGGGAACATGGAACGCTCAGGAGAGTATCCGAAATGCTTGTACACCAATGCATGCAGTATGAGAAACAAACAGGGTGAACTGGAAATGTTGATTAGTTCCCAGAACTACAATATCATTGGTATTAGTGAGACTTGGTGGAATGAGTCCCACAGCTGGAGTGTTGGGATGAAGGACTACTGGCTGTTCAGGAGGGATAGGCAGGGCAGGTGAGGTGAAGGTGTCACACTATATACAAGGGAGGGGTTTGGTTGTACAGCCCTTACAGTTAGTGATGATTTGGTTGGGATGGAAAACAAAGGAGTTGCTGTACTGGATGTCTACTACTCATCACCCAGCCAGGATGTAAGCAGTGATGAGTTATTCTATAGGCAATCAGGAGAAATCTCTGGATCAGTAGCCCTTGTCCTTATGGGAGATTTCAACTTCCTAGGCATCAACTGGGAATATTATACTGCTGTAACAAGCAGGTCTTAGAAATTCTTAAAGTTTGTAGGAGGCAACTTCTTGTCACAGGTACTCAGTGAGCCAACTAGAAAAGGTGCCCTCCTAGACTTGTTATTTGTGAATTGAGAAGGACTTGTGGGAGCTGTGGTGGTAGGTGGCTGCCTTTCCTCAGTGATTATGAAATGGTTGAGTTTAAAAATTTCAGTGTAATGAGAAAGAAAGACAGCAGAGTTGCTACCCTGGATTTCAAGAGAGCAAATTTTAAGCTATTGAGGAAGATATTTAGCAGAGTACCCTGGGAATCTGTTTTTGAGGGTTTAGGAGTCCATGAGTGCTGGTCACTCTTTAAGAACAACCTTTTAGAAGCACAGGAGCAGGCAATTCCACTGTGTCAAGCAAGCGGGGCAGAAGACCAACTCAGCTGAACAAGGAACTCGTGGAGCTCAAGAGGAAAAAGAAATTGTATGATTTCTGGAAGTGAGGTCAGGCTTCACAGGGAGATTACACAGCTATTGTTCATATATGCAGGGAAAAGACACGAAAGGCCAAAGCTCAATTACAGTTGAAACTGGCCAGTCTTGTGTCAGATAACAAGAAGGGCTTTTTTAAGTTCATTAATAGCAAGAGGCAGTCTAAAGAAAACATTGGACTGTTACTTGTTGAAGGTGGTCATGTGACTAACAGGAATGAAGAAAAAGCAGAAGTATTCAATGCTTTTTTTGCCTCAATCTTTAATAATACTGATACACCTTGGGCTGCCTGGTCCCTTGAGTCTGAGGACTGTGAGTATGGGAACAGTAGCTTTCTGTTTGTGGACACTGAAATTGTAAGTGAGCAGTTGTATCAGTTGAATGTTCATGAGTACATGGGGTCTGATGATATGCATCCCAGAGTGCTGAAGGAACTAGCGGATGTTATGGCAAGACCTCTCTCGGTCATCTACCAAAAGTCTTGGGAGTCTGGAGAGGTCATTGCTGACTGGAAGGTAACCAGTGTTATTCCAATTTACAAAAAGGGCATGAGGGAAGACCCAAGAAAATACAGACCTGTTAGTATAACCTCAGTTCCTGGAAAAATTATGGAGAAGATTATTCTGGGTATTATTGAAAGACATTTAAAGAATAATGCAATCATCCGGCAGAGTCAACATGGGTTTACAAAGGGAAAGTCCTGTTTAACTGATTTGGTGTCTTTCTATGATAAGGTCACCCACCTAGTGGATGAAGGAAAGGCGGTGGATGTAGAAAAGGCAGTGGATGTAGTTTTTCTGGATTTTAGTAAGAGTTTTGATACTGTCCCTCACAGCATCCTTCTGGACAAGTTGTCCAACAGTGGGAAGAGCAGGTTCACGGTGTGCTGAGTGAAAAACTGGCTGAAAGACAAACCTCAAAGGGTTGTAGTGAATGGGGTTACATCTGACTGGTGGCTGGTCACCAGTGGTGTTCCTCAGGGTTCAATTCTAGAGCCAGTTCTGTTCAATGTATTTATCAGCAATCTGGATGCAGGAGTTGAATGCATCATTAGCAAGTTTGTTGATGATCCCAAACTGGCAGGTGCTGTTGACTCTCTTGAGGGAAAAGATGCCTTGCAGAGGGATCTAGACATATTGGAGTATTGGGTAATCATTAATGGGATGAAATATAAGAAGTCCACATGCTGGATTCTGCACCTAGGACAGAATAATGTTGAGAACAAGTATAAACTGGGAGAGGAGTGGCTGGAGAGCAGCCCTGCAGAAAGGGATCTGGGTGTGTTGGTCAACAATAGGCTTAAGATGAGTTGCAGTGTGCTCTGGCAGCCAAGAGGGCAAACCGCATCCTGGCGTGCATCAAACACAGTATGAACAGCTGGTTAAAAAGAGGTGATTATTCCACTGTATTCAGCATTGATGCAGCCTCACCTTGTGTACTGTGTGCAGTTCTGGGCCCCATAATTTAAGAAGGATGTGAAGGTGCTTGAAGGTGTCCAGAGAAAGGCAACAAAGCTAGTGAAAGGGCTGGAAGGAATGTCTCTGAGGAGCAGCTAAAGGTTTTGCGTTTGTCTAATTTGGAGAAAAAGAGGCTGAGGGGCAACCTTACTGCTCTCTACAGCTTCCTGAGGATGGGAAGCAGAGAGAGAGGTGCTGACCTCTTCTCCCTGGTATCAAGTGATAGAATGCATGGGAGTGGTTCAAAGCTGTACTAGGGGGAGTTCAGACTGCACATTCGGAAACATTTCTTTAAAAAGAAGGTGGTCAAATGCTGGAACAGGCTTCCTAGAGAGTTGATCGATTTCCCATGACTGTCAGCATTTAAGCGACATTTGGAGAATGCCCTTAACTTGGTTTTAACATCCTTTAACTTGGTCAGCCCTCAATTGGTCAGGCAGTTGGATTAAATTGTTGTAGGTCCCTTCCAACTGAAATATTCTATTCTATTCAACTTTAAAAAAGCCTCAAACCCACCATCTCTTCTGTTCTTAAAATTTATCACCTACGAGAAATGTCTTTGATTTTTTTTTTTCTTATAATATTGTTCTCTCTGTCTGAGGTTGCCATCTGCTAAACAGTTTCTCCATTGCTTCCAGGAGAGTTTGGTGAGTATAGCCACCCCAGTAACCGCTAACCCAACAATCATCAGTAAAAGCTTTCTATAAATTTTACACACTTTCCTCAGTGTCCTGTTTTCCAATGTTCTTGAGAGTTTAATTGTTTTCTGATGAAAAGAATTCATAAATGAGAAGAATGCTTAAAAAAATTAATGGAATGCGAACTAAAAATAAATTGAAAATGTTTCATTTCTCATGCTCACTCACACATTTCAAGTATATTCATTTACTTGGAAATGAAAACCTGGATACAGAATCAAACATCAAAGAGAAAGAAAATAAGCAACTAATAAGAAATCCAATCTGTTAAGGTTTTACAGTGTGTTCTCATAGTCTGTCAATCAGATTTGAGAAGAGATATAATATGATATGAAATAATCACTGTTCCTTTCTACTAATTAATAGGTCATACATTCATAGATTTTTGAATTAAAATAGGTAATTTCAAACATCTAATCTACTCATTTTATAATATGGAACATATATTGATTCCTGGGTCCTGTACTTGGGTCACAACAACCCCATGCAGCGCCACAGGCTTGGGGAAGTGATGGCTGGAAAGATGCCTGGCAGAAAAGTACCTGGGCCTATTGGTCGACAGCTGGCTGAATATGAGCCAGCAGTGTGCCCAGGTAGCCAAGAAGGCCAACAGCATTCTGACCTGTATCAGGAATAGTGTGGTGAGCAGGACTAGGGAAGTGATTTTCCCGCTGTACTCAGCACTGGTAAGGCCCCACCTCAAATACTGTGTTCAGTTTTGGGCCCCTCTCACTACAAGAAAGACACTGAGATTCTGGAGCAAGACCAGAGAAGGGCAACGAAGCTGGTGAGGGGCCTAGAGAATAAGTCTTATGAGGAGCAGCTAAGGGAATTGGGGTTGTTTCATCTGGATAAAAGGAGGCTGAGGGGAGAACTTACCACTCTCTACAGCTACCTGAAAGGAGGCTGTAGTGAGGTGGGTGTTGGTCTCTTCTCACAAGTAACAAGTGATAAGAAGAAATGGCTTCAAGTTGTGACAGAGGACATTTAGATTGGATATTAGGAAAAATTTCTTCATGGAAAGGGTTATCAAACATTGGAAGAGGCTGCCCAGGGAAGTGGTTGAGTCACCATTCCTGGAGGTATTTAAAAGATGTGTAGAAGTGGTGCTTAGGGACATGGTTTAGTGGTGAATTTGGCAGTGTTAGGTTGATGGTTGGACTCAATGATCTTAAAGGTCCCTTCCAACCTAAATGATTCTATGATTCTATGGTTCTATAAAGCAAGGACCATTATTGGAATTTTAAGCACATGATGTCTTGCACGTAGAATTAAATGCTACTTAATAGCTTACCTGGTTGGCAACTTGATTAGATCTTTTAAAAGAAAAAACTAGAAAGGCAACTGTGATATTTAGGAGTAGAAAGATATATGATGTTGACAAAGAAAAAGTAATTTCCTTTTGGATTTTGTTAGTTGTGGATAAGGCCTCAGGATAAGTTAATCTGCTGAATCAGAGTAGCATTCAGAAAAATACTAATCTAATTTGATTTTCAATACTGTAAAGAGCATGTATTACTTGCAGTGGTTAAAGTTAAAGTGATTATTTCACAATGAAATTCATAAATACAATCACTGAGAAATAAAATTGCCCCATGACATCTCAAATGAGCTTTCAAGATTACGATGAAAATACGTTATGTTGAAAGTCAATAACGTGAACTACTTCACTGTTGAATGAAATTTTAAAAAACAGCTCAGGAAGGATCATCTTGTAAAGAGCTATGTGACATACATAAGCTTTGTATGAGTGAGTGGGTCCTTAGGAAGAGGCAAAGCCAGGTTTGTTTTTTTTTTTCTGTGCATTAAAATTCAGCTCAAATATTTCAGTGAATTGATAGTTTTGTTTTGCTTTTTTCTCTGTAGTTAGACTATGGGGACGTTATAAATGTATTTTGTTTGTTAGCGTGCAAGGCTTGCATCTTACTTTAAAAATGTATTCATTCCCATTGTAATTGCAGCATACAGCTCATTTTAACCTAGAATTACACTATGAAGTCTTCAACAGAAATAAATTGCTTGTAACTATTTCCACATAGTAATTAATAATAAAATCTACAGTCACTGTTTTAGTTGTGACTCTTCTCTCCATCCAGAACAGATGTGGACAGCATTTGAGTACGAAACAAATGACATTACTGAAAGAATTAAGATGGAGGGAAACTGCCATATCAAACTAATTGTATCTTCAGTATCTTGCGTTGTGATAGAGTTTACAGTTGTTTACAGAACAAACTGTGGAAGGTTTTCCCATCAGAAGTTAAAATGCCAAAAAAGACTTCAAGAATGCCTCTTAAAAGAGGAATTTTTTTTTTACAAACTGATGGGCACGGAACTAGTGTCCCTTAATTTTCCCAAAACACTAGTTACCAATTCTAAGTAAGTTGGTGAAAAATTTCAATTAACATGACACCTCTAAAAACATAATATGCAGTCTAAGTAGCTGTGTCATGCAATCCAAATGTCTTACATGCATGTTACAAAGACCTAATACTGTCAGAAAAGGAACCATGGAATGTTTTGATATTGCCACAGTGCCTTTCTAAACAGAGTGCAGTGTAAAATTTCAGAGCAAGGTCTTGACTTTCATCTTCAAGTGTCCAGTACCAAACACCTAGGAGCAACTATGCAAGTGAGATTATTACAGGGGATTTTTTTTTTGTATTATCTGTTGTATCATCAATGTTACGCATAATCATAGAAACACAGAGTCATGTAGGTTGGAAGGTGCTTTCTGATCTAGTCCAATCCCCCTGCTCAAGCAGGAACAGCTAGAACAGGTTGTCCAGAACCATGTCAGAAACCTGTTCACATGTATGACCACCCACACATAAAAAAAGCACCTTCTTGTGTTCAGATGAAATATCATGTGTTTTAATTTGTGCCTGTTGCCTCTTGTCCTGTTAGCGGGCACTACTGAGAAGAATCTAGCTCTCTCTTCTTTATTCCATCCCATCAGGTGCTTACACACATTGCAAGATCCCTCTGAGCCTTCTCTTCTTCAGGCCAAACAGTCCTTCCTATCTCAGTGTCTCCTCATATGAAAGAGGCTCCAGTCCCTTAATTATCTTTTTGTCCTTTTGCTGGACTCATTCCAGTAAGTCCATATCTAACCCAACACTACAGATGTGGTTTCACCAGTGTTGAATAGAGAGGAAGGATCACCTCCCTTGACCTGCTGCCAGTGCTCTTAATGCAGCCCAGAATATCGTTGGCCTTTTTTGCTGTGAAGGTGGATACGATAAAATACGTATTTTTGTGTAGATCTGTTTACTGATTCTTAGGAATGTCAGGCACATGTATAATATCTAATGTCAAAATAAATTTTATGCTCAACTGGAGGGGGATGCAATGGTAGATCATTTGAGACATCTTGCTACAGGCTCAAGAGACTATGTTTAAATGTTGCTCTTTGAGGACAATATATTATGCTGGATCCAACAGCCTGAGAGAGACTGCCACTCCATGCCTGCAGGTCTAACCAGCAGCAAGGCTGCAGCTGTATTCTCAGAAGATGCATTCATGCACATAGAGAAAAAATATAAACCACACATATACAGGACCAGCCACACAGGACACAGGCAGGCATTCAGAGCACCCACACAAAAAGAGACAGTATCAACAGCCTCATCCTGCTCCTTTCGCCGGCTGATTAGGTTGGAGGTCCAATAGCAAGAATATATACACATATGTACAAGATGAGTCCCTCCAGTAGCTGGGCTCAGACAATCAGTCCACCTAGTAGCTGGCCACTGGATCCCAGTCTGCCCAGTTGTTGGTGGCTGGACATACGAGACCCTGAAGCTGCAGCCCTACTCCAGTTGCTGCTACAGACTGACACACATGCACACACACACACACACGCATGTGAACACACAAACACATGAGTTGGCCTGGACTGTCCTGGTCCCATAGCTGACCCCCTATACTCTCAGCCTTAGGGAGACACAGGCACTCTCACACCCAGAGCTGGCCCTCAGACACTCAGTCATCTCCTGGCTCCCAGCTCACTTCACCTATTCATCACCTCATCCAACTTTGTCTTTATTAGTGATCACACACTCCCTCGCACACTAGCACTTGCTCCAGTTGCTGGCACCATGGACACTTGGGCCCTCCAACCCATAGTCTGACTCCAGTTGCTGCACTCCCTCCTCCTTATATGCACAGACGCACACAGAAGAGAGAATCCCTCACTCGGGAGGGAAGGGAAGGGAAGTTAGTAAGGGAAGTCAGAAGGGAAGTTAGTAAGAAGCTAGGACAGACTATGCTGCTCAGGCACAGGGCATGGCCAGTCAAGTGTACTGATCAGCCAAGTGTCTACATGTGATCACCCCTTTTTTTTCCCCCTATCCCTCCATTTTCCCACACTAGTACCTCCCCAAACCACATAACCCCCACCCTCTTCCCATTTGTGGTTCCTCCCTTAAACTTCCCATAATAAATCCTGTGCAATCCTGAACAGCTCTTCCCCCATGCAGCAATCTCAGTCTGAAAGGTGGGCCAGAAAGATGCTTCTGATGACTCATCATGATGGGCTTCACACCTGGACAATGGTGCTGATGGGTCTACTGGACCAGTCCTGGTAGGGGACCAGACAAGATGTTTGTTCCTCTGGAGTCCTTAATATGGTATCCCATCTGCCATTGTGCTCCTCTGGGCTTGTGGAGCCAGGTGCTTGACAGACCAACCACTCTTGTCCTGGTTTGAGGTAAAACAGGACCAATTTTTGTTCAGTAACTTTTCTTTTTAGCTAGGCCTCTTCTAACTGCTGAAATTAACAGCATGTTGTGCAGAAAACTGTTCGCTCTCAGAGTGATAAGACCCATGTTTATAACTGAGGCCAAGGAACGGTATGCAGAGAGGCTCTTGCTTATACTTATTGCTATAACAACCAAGGCCA